>CM055955.1:150838387-151179623 GCA_029490685.1 Schizonepeta tenuifolia | reverse complement strand
TTTGAAATTTCTACCACATGTTATTCTCATATAGAAATCACATAGTGGCCCAAAAATTAGGTCATTCCGACGAGCAGAAGTGCCAAAAAGTTTATGCCTCCGTTTCGAGGCCTTTATTTGGGGCTAGGGCTACCTCAAAACATGAACCCCAAGAACCGTTACCCGAACGCTTTGAAAATTTCTACCACATGTTATTCTCATTATAGAAATCACAGTGGACCAAAAATTAGAAGTGGACAAAACAGTGGTATTGCTCCGTTTTTCAAGCCTTTTTTTCGGGCTTACCTCAAAACATGAACCCCAAAGAAACGTAGAACCCGAACGCTTTGATATTTCTATCACATGTTAGTCCTCATATAGAAATCACAGTGGCCCAAAAATTAGTCATTCGAACGCGTAGAGTGCGCAAAACAGTGTATTGCTCCGTTTACCAAGCCTTTTTCGGGGCTAAGGGCTAATCCTGAAAACATGAACCTCAAGAACCGGTTAACCCGAACGCTTTGAAATTTTTACCTCATGTTATTCTCATATAGAAATCACAGTGGCCCAAAAATTAGGTCATTCCGACGAGCAAAAGTGCCAAAACAGTTTATTGTTCCGTTTCCAAGCCTTTTTTTGGGGCTAGGGCTACCTCAAAATATGAACCCTAAGAACCGTTAACCCGAACGCTTTGAAATTTCTACCACATGTTATTCTCATATAGAAATCACAGTGGCCCAAAAAATAAGGTCATTCCGACGAGCAGAAGTGCCAAAACAGTGTATTGCTCCGTTTCCAGGCCTTTTTTTGGGGCTAGGGCTACCTCAAAACATGAACCCAAGAACCGTTAACCCGAACGCTTTGAAATTTCTACCACATGTTATTCTCATATAGAAATTCACAGTGGCCCAAAAATTAGGTCATTCCGACGAGGAGAAGTGGCAAAACAGTGTATTGCTCCGTTTCCAATCCTTTTTTCGGGCTTACCTCAAAACATGAACCCAAAGAACCGTTAACCCGAACCTTTTGAAATTTTCTACCACATGTTATCCTCATATAGAAATCACAGTGGCCCAAAATTTAGGTCATTCCGACGAACAGAAGTGCCAAAACAGTGTATTGCTCCGTTTCCAAGCCTTTTTTCGGGCCTACCTCAAAACATGAACCCCAAGAACCGTTAACCCGAACACTTTGAAATTTCTACCACATGTTATGCTCATATAGAAATCACAGTGGCCAAAAATCAGGTTATTCCGACGAGCAGAAGTGCCAAAACAGTGTATTGCTCCGTTTCCAAGCCTTTTTTTTGGTGCTAGGGCTACCTCAAAACATGAACCCAAAGAACCGTTAGCCGGAACGCTTTGAAATTTCTACCACATGTTATTCTCATATAGAAATCACAGTGGCCCAAAATATAGCTCATTCCGACGAGCAGAAGTTCCAAAACATTTTATTGCTCAGTTTCGAAAGCCTTTTTTTGGGGCTACGGTTACCTCAAAACATGAACCCCAAGAACCGTTAACCCGAACGCATATAAATTTCTTACCACACTATTATTCTCATATAAAAATCACAGTAGCCCAAAAATCAGGTCATTCCGACCAGCAGATGTACCAAAACAGTGTATTGCTCCGTTTTCCAGGCCTTTTTTCGGGCCTACCTCAAAACATGAACCCCAAGAAACGTTAACCGGAAGGCTTTGTGAAATTTCTACCACATTGTTTATTCTCATATAGAAATCATCAGTGGCCCAAAAAATCAGGTCATTCCGACGAGCTAGAGCTAGGCCAAAGCAGTGTATTGCTTCCGTTTCCTCCCAAGCATTTTTATTTGGGGCGTAGGGCACTACCTCAAATACATGAATCCGAAAGTAACCGTTTAACCCGAGACGCTTTTTGAAATTTTGCTACACATGTTATTTCTCATATAGAAAATCATCCAGGAGGCCCCAAACATTAGCCGTCATAGTCCGACGACGTAGAATGTACCAAAACAGTGTATTGCTGCCGTTTCTTCAAAGGCCTTATTTGGGTCTAGGGCCTACCCATCAAAACATGAACCCTAGAAGATTACCTTGATACCCCCGGAACGCGTTGAAATTTCTACCACATGTTATTCTCATATAGAAATCACAGTGGCCCAAAAATCAGGTCATTCCGACGAGCAGAAGTGCCAAAACAGTTATTGCTCCGTTTCCAGCCTTTTTTTGGGGCTAGGGCCTCAAAACATGAACCCAAGAACCGTTAACCCGAACGCTTTGAAATTTCTACCACATGTTATTCTCATATAGAAATCACAGTGGCCCAAAAATCAGGTCATTCCGACGAGCAGAAGTGCCAAACAGTTATTGCTCCGTTTCCAGGCCTTTTTTGGGCTAGGCTACCTCAAAACATGAACCCCAAGAACCGTTAACCCGAACGCTTTGAAATTTCTACCACATGTTATTCTCATATAGAAATCACAGTGGCCCAAAAATCAGGTCATTCCGACGAGCAGAAGTGCCAAAACAGTGTATTGCTCCGTTTCCAGGCCTTTTTTCGGGCTACCTCAAAACATGAACCCAAGAACCGTTAACCCGAACGCTTTGAAATTTCTACCACATGTTATTCTCATATAGAAATCACAGTGGCCCAAAAATCAGGTCATTCCGACGAGCAGAAGTGCCAAAACAGTGTATTGCTCCGTTTCCAGCCTTTTTTGGCCTACCTCAAAACATGAACCCCAAGAACCGTTAACCCGAACGCTTTGAAATTTCTACCACATGTTATTCTCATATAGAAATCACAGTGGCCCAAAAATCAGGTCATTCCGACGAGCAGAAGTGCCAAAACAGTGTATTGCTCCGTTTCCAGGCCTTTTTTGGCGGGCTACCTCAAAACATGAACCCCAAGAACCGTTAACCGAACGCTTTGAAATTTCTACCACATGTTATTCTCATATAGAAATCACAGTGGCCCAAAAATCAGGTCATTCCGACGAGCAGAAGTGCCAAAACAGTTATTGCTCCGTTTCCAGCCTTTTTTTGGGCTACTACCTCAAAACATGAACCCCAAGAACCGTTAACCGAACGCTTTGAAATTTCTACCACATGTTATTCTCATATAGAAATCACAGTGGCCCAAAAATCAGGTCATTCCGACGAGCAGAAGTGCCAAAACAGTGTATTGCTCCGTTTCCAGCCTTTTTTCGGGCCTACCTCAAAACATGAACCCAAGAACCGTTAACCGAACGCTTTGAAATTTCTACCACATGTTATTCTCATATAGAAATCACAGTGGCCCAAAAATCAGGTCATTCCGACGAGCAGAAGTGCCAAAACAGTGTATTGCTCCGTTTCCAGGCCTTTTTTCGGGCTACCTCAAAACATGAACCCAAGAACCGTTAACCGAACGCTTTGAAATTTCTACCACATGTTATTCTCATATAGAAATCACAGTGGCCCAAAAATCAGGTCATTCCGACGAGCAGAAGTGCCAAAACAGTTATTGCTCCGTTTCCAGCCTTTTTTTGGGCTAGGGCTACCTCAAAACATGAACCCAAGAACCGTTAACCCGAACGCTTTGAAATTTCTACCACATGTTATTCTCATATAGAAATCACAGTGGCCCAAAAATCAGGTCATTCCGAGAGCAGAAGTGCCAAAACAGTGTATTGCTCCGTTTCCAGCCTTTTTTCGGGCTACCTCAAAACATGAACCCCAAGAACCGTTAACCCGAACGCTTTGAAATTTCTACCACATGTTATTCTCATATAGAAATCACAGTGGCCCAAAAATCAGGTCATTCCGACGAGCAGAAGTGCCAAAACAGTGTATTGCTCCGTTTCCAGGCCTTTTTTTGGGCCTACCTCAAAACATGAACCCCAAGAACCGTTAACCCGAACGCTTTGAAATTTCTACCACATGTTATTCTCATATAGAAATCACAGTGGCCCAAAAATCAGGTCATTCCGACGAGCAGAAGTGCCAAAACAGTGTATTGCTCCGTTTCCAGGCCTTTTTTCGGGCTACCTCAAAACATGAACCCCAAGAACCGTTAACCCGAACGCTTTGAAATTTCTACCACATGTTATTCTCATATAGAAATCACAGTGGCCCAAAAATCAGGTCATTCCGACGAGCAGAAGTGCCAAAACAGTGTATTGCTCCGTTTCCAGCCTTTTTTTGGGCTAGGGCTACCTCAAAACATGAACCCCAAGAACCGTTAACCGAACGCTTTGAAATTTCTACCACATGTTATTCTCATATAGAAATCACAGTGGCCCAAAATCAGGTCATTCCGACGAGCAGAAGTGCCAAAACAGTGTATTGCTCCGTTTCCAGCCTTTTTTTGGGCTAGGCTACCTCAAAACATGAACCCCAAGAACCGTTAACCCGAACGCTTTGAAATTTCTACCACATGTTATTCTCATATAGAAATCACAGTGGCCCAAAAATCAGGTCATTCCGACGAGCAGAAGTGCAAAACAGTGTATTGCTCCGTTTCCAGCCTTTTTTCGGGCCTACCTCAAAACATGAACCCCAAGAACCGTTAACCGAACGCTTTGAAATTTCTACCACATGTTATTCTCATATAGAAATCACAGTGGCCCAAAAATCAGGTCATTCCGACGAGCAGAAGTGCCAAAACAGTGTATTGCTCCGTTTCCAGGCCTTTTTTCTAGGGCTACCTCAAAACATGAACCCAAGAACCGTTAACCGAACGCTTTGAAATTTCTACCACATGTTATTCTCATATAGAAATCACAGTGGCCCAAAAATCAGGTCATTCCGACGAGCAGAAGTGCCAAAACAGTTATTTCCGTTTCCAGGCCTTTTTTTGGGCTAGGGCTACCTCAAAACATGAACCCCAAGAACCGTTAACCCGAACGCTTTGAAATTTCTACCACATGTTATTCTCATATAGAAATCACAGTGGCCCAAAAATCAGGTCATTCCGACGAGCAGAAGTGCCAAAACAGTGTATTGCTCCGTTTCCAAGCCTTTTTTCGGGCCTACCTCAAAACATGAACCCCAAGAACCGTTAACCCGAACGCTTTGAAATTTCTACCACATGTTATTCTCATATAGAAATCACAGTGGCCCAAAAATCAGGTCATTCCGACGAGCAGAAGTGCCAAAAAGTGTATTGCTCCGTTTCCAGCCTTTTTTTGGGCGGGCTACCTCAAAACATGAACCCAAGAACCGTTAACCGAACGCTTTGAAATTTCTACCACATGTTATTCTCATATAGAAATCACAGTGGCCCAAAAATTAGGTCATTCCGACGAGCAGAAGTGCCAAAACAGTGTATTGCTCCGTTTCCAGCCTTTTTTTGGGGCTAGGCTACCTCAAAACATGAACCCCAAGAACCGTTAACCCGAACGCTTTGAAATTTCTACCACATGTTATTCTCATATAGAAATCACAGTGGCCCAAAAAATAAGGTCATTCCGACGAGCAGAAGTGCCAAAACGTGTATTGCTCCGTTTCCAGGCCTTTTTTTGGGGCTAGGGCTACCTCAAAACATGAACCCCCAAGAACCGTTTAACCCGAACGCTTTGAAATTTCTACCACATGTTATTCTCATATAGAAATCACAGTGGCCCAAAATTAGGTCATTCCGACGAGCAGAAGTGCCAAAACAGTGTATTGCTCCGTTTCCACCTTTTTTCGGGCCTACCTCAAAACATGAACCCCAAGAACCGTTAACCGAACGCTTTGAAATTTCTACCACATGTTATTCTCATATAGAAATCACAGTGGCCCAAAAATCAGGTCATTCCGACGAGCAGAAGTGCCAAAACAGTGTATTGCTCCGTTTCCAGCCTTTTTTCGGGCTACCTCAAAACATGAACCCAAGAACCGTTAACCGAACGCTTTGAAATTTCTACCACATGTTATTCTCATATAGAAATCACAGTGGCCCAAAAATCAGGTCATTCCGACGAGCAGAAGTGCCAAAACAGTGTATTGCTCCGTTTCCAGCCTTTTTTTGGGCCTATACCTCAAAACATGAACCCCAAGAACCGTTAAGCCCTGAACGCTTTTGAAATTTCTACCACATGTTATTCTCATATAGAAATCACAGTGGCCCAAAATATAGGTCATTCCGACGAACAGAAGTGCCAAAACAGTGTATTGCTCCGTTTCCAGCCTTTTTTGGGCCTACCTCAAAACATGAACCCCAAGAACCGTTAACCGAACGCTTTGAAATTTCTACCACATGTTATTCTCATATAGAAATCACAGTGGCCCAAAAATCAGGTCATTCCGACGAGCAGAATGCCAAAACAGTGTATTGCTCCGTTTCCAGGCCTTTTTTCGGGCTACCTCAAAACATGAACCCAAGAACCGTTAACCGAACGCTTTGAAATTTCTACCACATGTTATTCTCCACAAAAATCAGGTCATTCCGACGAGCAGAAGTGCCAAAACAGTGTATTGCTCCGTTTCCAGCCTTTTTTGGGGCTAGGGCTACCTCAAAACATGAACCCCAAGAACCGTTAACCGAACGCTTTGAAATTTCTACCACATGTTATTCTCATATAGAAATCACAGTGGCCCAAAAATCAGGTCATTCCGACGAGCAGAAGTGCCAAAACAGTGTATTGCTCCGTTTCCAGGCCTTTTTTCGGGCCTACCTCAAAACATGAACCCCAAGAACCGTTAACCCGAACGCTTTGAAATTTCTACCACATGTTATTCTCATATAGAAATCACAGTGGCCCAAAAATCAGGTCATTCCGACGAGCAGAAGTGCCAAAACAGTGTATTGCTCCGTTTCCAGGCCTTTTTTGGGCTAGGGCTACCTCAAAACATGAACCCCAAGAACCGTTAACCGAACGCTTTGAAATTTCTACCACATGTTATTCTCATATAGAAATCACAGTGGCCCAAAAATCAGGTCATTCCGACGAGCAGAAGTGCCAAAACAGTGTATTGCTCCGTTTCCAGCCTTTTTTGGGTAGGCTACCTCAAAACATGAACCCCAAGAACCGTTAACCGAACGCTTTGAAATTTCTACCACATGTTATTCTCATATAGAAATCACAGTGGCCCAAAAATCAGGTCATTCCGACGAGCAGAAGTGCCAAAACAGTGTATTGCTCCGTTTCCACCTTTTTTCGGGCCTACCTCAAAACATGAACCCCAAGAACCGTTAACCGAACGCTTTGAAATTTCTACCACATGTTATTCTCATATAGAAATCACAGTGGCCCAAAAATCAGGTCATTCCGACGAGCAGAAGTGCCAAAACAGTGTATTGCTCCGTTTCCAGGCCTTTTTTTGGGCTAGGGCTACCTCAAAACATGAACCCCAAGAACCGTTAACCGAACGCTTTGAAATTTCTACCACATGTTATTCTCATATAGAAATCACAGTGGCCCAAAAATCAGGTCATTCCGACGAGCAGAAGTGCCAAAACAGTGTATTGCTCCGTTTCCAGGCCTTTTTTCGGGCCTACCTCAAAACATGAACCCCAAGAACCGTTAACCGAACGCTTTGAAATTTCTACCACATGTTATTCTCATATAGAAATCACAGTGGCCCAAAAATCAGGTCATTCCGACGAGCAGAAGTGCCAAAACAGTGTATTGCTCCGTTTCCAGCCTTTTTTTGGGCTAGGCTACCTCAAAACATGAACCCCAAGAACCGTTAACCGAACGCTTTGAAATTTCTACCACATGTTATTCTCATATAGAAATCACAGTGGCCCAAAAATCAGGTCATTCCGACGAGCAGAAGTGCCAAAACAGTGTATTGCTCCGTTTCCAGCCTTTTTTCGGGCCTACCTCAAAACATGAACCCCAAGAACCGTTAACCGAACGCTTTGAAATTTCTACCACATGTTATTCTCATATAGAAATCACAGTGGCCCAAAAATCAGGTCATTCCGACGAGCAGAAGTGCCAAAACAGTGTATTGCTCCGTTTCCAGGCCTTTTTTTGGGCTAGGGCTACCTCAAAACATGAACCCAAGAACCGTTAACCCGAACGCTTTGAAATTTCTACCACATGTTATTCTCATATAGAAATCACAGTGGCCCAAAAATCAGGTCATTCCGACGAGCAGAAGTGCCAAAACAGTGTATTGCTCCGTTTCCAGCCTTTTTTTGGGCTAGGGCTACCTCAAAACATGAACCCCAAGAACCGTTAACCCGAACGCTTTGAAATTTCTACCACATGTTATTCTCATATAGAAATCACAGTGGCCCAAAAATCAGGTCATTCCGACGAGGAAGTGCCAAAACAGTGTATTGCTCCGTTTCCACCTTTTTTCGGGCTACCTCAAAACATGAACCCAAGAACCGTTAACCCGAACGCTTTGAAATTTCTACCACATGTTATTCTCATATAGAAATCACAGTGGCCCAAAAATCAGGTCATTCCGACGAGCAGAAGTGCCAAAACAGTGTATTGCTCCGTTTCCAGCCTTTTTTTGGGCTAGGCTACCTCAAAACATGAACCCCAAGAACCGTTAACCGAACGCTTTGAAATTTCTACCACATGTTATTCTCATATAGAAATCACAGTGGCCCAAAAATCAGGTCATTCCGACGAGCAGAAGTGCCAAAACAGTGTATTGCTCCGTTTCCAGCCTTTTTTCGGGCCTACCTCAAAACATGAACCCAAGAACCGTTAACCGAACGCTTTGAAATTTCTACCACATGTTATTCTCATATAGAAATCACAGTGGCCCAAAAATCAGGTCATTCCGACGAGCAGAAGTGCCAAAACAGTGTATTGCTCCGTTTCCAGCCTTTTTTGGGCTAGGGCTACCTCAAAACATGAACCCCAAGAACCGTTAACCGAACGCTTTGAAATTTCTACCACATGTTATTCTCATATAGAAATCACAGTGGCCCAAAAATCAGGTCATTCCGAGCAGAAGTGCCAAAACAGTGTATTGCTCCGTTTCCAGCCTTTTTTCGGGCCTACCTCAAAACATGAACCCCAAGAACCGTTAACCCGAACGCTTTGAAATTTCTACCACATGTTATTCTCATATAGAAATCACAGTGGCCCAAAAATCAGGTCATTCCGACGAGCAGAAGTGCCAAAACAGTGTATTGCTCCGTTTCCAGCCTTTTTTTGGGCGGGCTACCTCAAAACATGAACCCCAAGAACCGTTAACCCGAACGCTTTGAAATTTCTACCACATGTTATTCTCATATAGAAATCACAGTGGCCCAAAAATCAGGTCATTCCGACGAGCAGAAGTGCCAAAACAGTGTATTGCTCCGTTTCCAGCCTTTTTTTGGGCTAGGGCTACCTCAAAACATGAACCCCAAGAACCGTTAACCCGAACGCTTTGAAATTTCTACCACATGTTATTCTCATATAGAAATCACAGTGGCCCAAAAATCAGGTCATTCCGACGAGCAGAAGTGCCAAAACAGTTATTGCTCCGTTTCCAGCCTTTTTTGGGCCTACCTCAAAACATGAACCCAAGAACCGTTAACCGAACGCTTTGAAATTTCTACCACATGTTATTCTCATATAGAAATCACAGTGGCCCAAAAATCAGGTCATTCCGACGAGCAGAAGTGCCAAAACAGTGTATTGCTCCGTTTCCAGCCTTTTTTGGGCCTACCTCAAAACATGAACCCCAAGAACCGTTAACCGAACGCTTTGAAATTTCTACCACATGTTATTCTCATATAGAAATCACAGTGGCCCAAAAATCAGGTCATTCCGACGAGCAGAAGTGCCAAAACAGTGTATTGCTCCGTTTCCAGGCCTTTTTTGGGCTAGGGCTACCTCAAAACATGAACCCCAAGAACCGTTAACCAAAAAACAGATATTGCTCCGTTTCCAGCCTTTTTTTGGGCTACTACCTCAAAACATGAACCCAAGAACCGTTAACCGAACGCTTTGAAATTTCTACCACATGTTATTCTCATATAGAAATCACAGTGGCCCAAAAATCAGGTCATTCCGACGAGCAGAAGTGCCAAAACAGTGTATTGCTCCGTTTCCAGCCTTTTTTGGGCTAGGCTACCTCAAAACATGAACCCCAAGAACCGTTAACCGAACGCTTTGAAATTTCTACCACATGTTATTCTCATATAGAAATCACAGTGGCCCAAAAATCAGGTCATTCCGACGAGCAGAAGTGCCAAAACAGTTATTGCTCCGTTTCCAGCCTTTTTTTGGGCCTACCTCAAAACATGAACCCCAAGAACCGTTAACCCGAACGCTTTGAAATTTCTACCACATTTATTCTCATATAGAAATCACAGTGGCCCAAAAATCAGGTCATTCCGACGAGCAGAAGTGCCAAAACAGTGTATTGCTCCGTTTCCAAGCCTTTTTTCGGGCCTACCTCAAAACATGAACCCCAAGAACCGTTAACCGAACGCTTTGAAATTTCTACCACATGTTATTCTCATATAGAAATCACAGTGGCCCAAAAATCAGGTCATTCCGACGAGCAGAAGTGCCAAAACAGTGTATTGCTCCGTTTCCAGCCTTTTTTGGGCTAGGGCTACCTCAAAACATGAACCCCAAGAACCGTTAACCGAACGCTTTGAAATTTCTACCACATGTTATTCTCATATAGAAATCACAGTGGCCCAAAAATCAGGT
Organism: Schizonepeta tenuifolia; assembly: GCA_029490685.1. Lineage (NCBI taxonomy): Eukaryota > Viridiplantae > Streptophyta > Magnoliopsida > Lamiales > Lamiaceae > Schizonepeta > Schizonepeta tenuifolia. The sequence continues at coordinate 151,169,075 of CM055955.1, read as the reverse complement.
CATTCCGACGAGCAGAAGTGCCAAAACAGTGTATTGCTCCGTTTCCAGGCCTTTTTTTGGGGCTAGGGCTACCTCAAAACATGAACCCAAGAACCGTTAACCGAACGCTTTGAAATTTCTACCACATGTTATTCTCATATAGAAATCACAGTGGCCCAAAAATGGTCATTCCGACGAGCAGAAGTGCCAAAACAGTGTATTGCTCCGTTTCCAGCCTTTTTTCGGGCCTACCTCAAAACATGAACCCCAAGAACCGTTAACCCGAACGCTTTGAAATTTCTACCACATGTTATTCTCATATAGAAATCACAGTGGCCCAAAAATCAGGTCATTCCGACGAGCAGAAGTGCCAAAACAGTGTATTGCTCCGTTTCCAGCCTTTTTCTAGGGCTACCTCAAAACATGAACCCCAAGAACCGTTAACCGAACGCTTTGAAATTTCTACCACATGTTATTCTCATATAGAAATCACAGTGGCCCAAAAATCAGGTCATTCCGACGAGCAGAAGTGCCAAAACAGTGTATTGCTCCGTTTCCACCTTTTTTCGGGCCTACCTCAAAACATGAACCCCAAGAACCGTTAACCCGAACGCTTTGAAATTTCTACCACATGTTATTCTCATATAGAAATCACAGTGGCCCAAAAATCAGGTCATTCCGACGAGCAGAAGTGCCAAAACAGTGTATTGCTCCGTTTCCAGCCTTTTTTGGGCTAGGCTACCTCAAAACATGAACCCCAAGAACCGTTAACCGAACGCTTTGAAATTTCTACCACATGTTATTCTCATATAGAAATCACAGTGGCCCAAAAATCAGGTCATTCCGACGAGCAGAAGTGCCAAAACAGTGTATTGCTCCGTTTCCAGCCTTTTTTCGGGCCTACCTCAAAACATGAACCCCAAGAACCGTTAACCCGAACGCTTTGAAATTTCTACCACATGTTATTCTCATATAGAAATCACAGTGGCCCAAAAATCAGGTCATTCCGACGAGCAGAAGTGCCAAAACAGTGTATTGCTCCGTTTCCAGCCTTTTTTTGGGGCTAGGGCTACCTCAAAACATGAACCCCAAGAACCGTTAACCCGAACGCTTTGAAATTTCTACCACATGTTATTCTCATATAGAAATCACAGTGGCCCAAAAATCAGGTCATTCCGACGAGCAGAAGTGCCAAAACAGTGTATTGCTCCGTTTCCAGCCTTTTTTCGGGCCTACCTCAAAACATGAACCCCAAGAACCGTTAACCGAACGCTTTGAAATTTCTACCACATGTTATTCTCATATAGAAATCACAGTGGCCCAAAAATCAGGTCATTCCGACGAGCAGAAGTGCCAAAACAGTGTATTGCTCCGTTTCCAGCCTTTTTTTGGGCTAGGGCTACCTCAAAACATGAACCCCAAGAACCGTTAACCGAACGCTTTGAAATTTCTACCACATGTTATTCTCATATAGAAATCACAGTGGCCCAAAAATCAGGTCATTCCGACGAGCAGAAGTGCCAAAACAGTGTATTGCTCCGTTTCCAGCCTTTTTTCTAGGCTACCTCAAAACATGAACCCAAGAACCGTTAACCCGAACGCTTTGAAATTTCTACCACATGTTATTCTCATATAGAAATCACAGTGGCCCAAAAATCAGGTCATTCCGACGAGCAGAAGTGCCAAAACAGTGTATTGCTCCGTTTCCAGGCCTTTTTTCGGGCTACCTCAAAACATGAACCCAAGAACCGTTAACCCGAACGCTTTGAAATTTCTACCACATGTTATTCTCATATAGAAATCACAGTGGCCCAAAAATCAGGTCATTCCGAGCAGAAGTGCCAAAACAGTGTATTGCTCCGTTTCCAAGCCTTTTTTCGGGCTACCTCAAACATGAACCCAAGAACCGTTAACCCGAACGCTTTGAAATTTCTACCACATGTTATTCTCATATAGAAATCACAGTGGCCCAAAAATCAGGTCATTCCGACGAGCAGAAGTGCCAAAACAGTGTATTGCTCCGTTTCCACCTTTTTTGGGCTAGGGCTACCTCAAAACATGAACCCCAAGAACCGTTAACCCGAACGCTTTGAAATTTCTACCACATGTTATTCTCATATAGAAATCACAGTGGCCCAAAAATCAGGTCATTCCGACGAGCAGAAGTGCCAAAACAGTGTATTGCTCCGTTTCCACCTTTTTTTGGGCTAGGGCTACCTCAAAACATGAACCCCAAGAACCGTTAACCGAACGCTTTGAAATTTCTACCACATGTTATTCTCATATAGAAATCACAGTGGCCCAAAAATCAGGTCATTCCGACGAGCAGAAGTGCCAAAACAGTGTATTGCTCCGTTTCCAGCCTTTTTTCGGGCCTACCTCAAAACATGAACCCAAGAACCGTTAACCCGAACGCTTTGAAATTTCTACCACATGTTATTCTCATATAGAAATCACAGTGGCCCAAAAATCAGGTCATTCCGACGAGCAGAAGTGCCAAAACAGTGTATTGCTCCGTTTCCAGCCTTTTTTGGGGCTAGGGCTACCTCAAAACATGAACCCCAAGAACCGTTAACCCGAACGCTTTGAAATTTCTACCACATGTTATTCTCATATAGAAATCACAGTGGCCCAAAAATCAGGTCATTCCGACGAGCAGAAGTGCCAAAACAGTGTATTGCTCCGTTTCCAGCCTTTTTTTGGGCCTACCTCAAAACATGAACCCCAAGAACCGTTAACCGAACGCTTTGAAATTTCTACCACATGTTATTCTCATATAGAAATCACAGTGGCCCAAAAATCAGGTCATTCCGACGAGCAGAAGTGCCAAAACAGTGTATTGCTCCGTTTCCAGCCTTTTTTGGGCTAGGGCTACCTCAAAACATGAACCCAAGAACCGTTAACCGAACGCTTTGAAATTTCTACCACATGTTATTCTCATATAGAAATCACAGTGGCCCAAAAATCAGGTCATTCCGACGAGCAGAAGTGCCAAAACAGTGTATTGCTCCGTTTCCAGGCCTTTTTTGGGCTAGGGCTACCTCAAAACATGAACCCCAAGAACCGTTAACCCGAACGCTTTGAAATTTCTACCACATGTTATTCTCATATAGAAATCACAGTGGCCCAAAAATCAGGTCATTCCGACGAGCAAAGTGCCAAAACAGTGTATTGCTCCGTTTCCACCTTTTTTCGGGCTACCTCAAAACATGAACCCCAAGAACCGTTAACCGAACGCTTTGAAATTTCTACCACATGTTATTCTCATATAGAAATCACAGTGGCCCAAAAATCAGGTCATTCCGACGAGCAGAAGTGCCAAAACAGTGTATTGCTCCGTTTCCAGCCTTTTTTGGGCGGGCTACCTCAAAACATGAACCCCAAGAACCGTTAACCGAACGCTTTGAAATTTCTACCACATGTTATTCTCATATAGAAATCACAGTGGCCCAAAAATCAGGTCATTCCGACGAGCAGAAGTGCCAAAACAGTGTATTGCTCCGTTTCCAGCCTTTTTTTGGGCTAGGGCTACCTCAAAACATGAACCCCAAGAACCGTTAACCCGAACGCTTTGAAATTTCTACCACATGTTATTCTCATATAGAAATCACAGTGGCCCAAAAATCAGGTCATTCCGACGAGCAGAAGTGCCAAAACAGTGTATTGCTCCGTTTCCAGCCTTTTTTGGGCTAGGGCTACCTCAAAACATGAACCCCAAGAACCGTTAACCGAACGCTTTGAAATTTCTACCACATGTTATTCTCATATAGAAATCACAGTGGCCCAAAAATCAGGTCATTCCGACGAGCAGAAGTGCCAAAACAGTGTATTGCTCCGTTTCCAGGCCTTTTTTTGGGCTACTACCTCAAAACATGAACCCCAAGAACCGTTAACCGAACGCTTTGAAATTTCTACCACATGTTATTCTCATATAGAAATCACAGTGGCCCAAAAATAGGTCATTCCGACGAGCAGAAGTGCCAAAACAGTGTATTGCTCCGTTTCCAGCCTTTTTTCGGGCTACCTCAAAACATGAACCCCAAGAACCGTTAACCGAACGCTTTGAAATTTCTACCACATGTTATTCTCATATAGAAATCACAGTGGCCCAAAAATCAGGTCATTCCGACGAGAAGTGCCAAAACAGTGTATTGCTCCGTTTCCAGCCTTTTTTGGCTAGGGCTACCTCAAAACATGAACCCAAGAACCGTTAACCGAACGCTTTGAAATTTCTACCACATGTTATTCTCATATAGAAATCACAGTGGCCCAAAAATCAGGTCATTCCGACGAGCAGAAGTGCCAAAACAGTGTATTGCTCCGTTTCCAAGCCTTTTTTTGGGCTAGGGCTACCTCAAAACATGAACCCAAGAACCGTTAACCGAACGCTTTGAAATTTCTACCACATGTTATTCTCATATAGAAATCACAGTGGCCCAAAAATCAGGTCATTCCGACGAGCAGAAGTGCCAAAACAGTGTATTGCTCCGTTTCCAGCCTTTTTTCGGGCTACCTCAAAACATGAACCCAAGAACCGTTAACCCGAACGCTTTGAAATTTCTACCACATGTTATTCTCATATAGAAATCACAGTGGCCCAAAAATCAGGTCATTCCGACGAGCAGAAGTGCCAAAACAGTGTATTGCTCCGTTTCCAGGCCTTTTTTTGGGCTAGGGCTACCTCAAAACATGAACCCAAGAACCGTTAACCCGAACGCTTTGAAATTTCTACCACATGTTATTCTCATATAGAAATCACAGTGGCCCAAAAATCAGGTCATTCCGACGAGCAGAAGTGCCAAAACAGTGTATTGCTCCGTTTCCAGCCTTTTTTGGGCGGGCTACCTCAAAACATGAACCCCAAGAACCGTTAACCCGAACGCTTTGAAATTTCTACCACATGTTATTCTCATATAGAAATCACAGTGGCCCAAAAATCAGGTCATTCCGACAGAAGTGCCAAAACAGTGTATTGCTCCGTTTCCACCTTTTTTCGGGCCTACCTCAAAACATGAACCCCAAGAACCGTTAACCCGAACGCTTTGAAATTTCTACCACATGTTATTCTCATATAGAAATCACAGTGGCCCAAAAATCAGGTCATTCCGACGAGCAGAAGTGCCAAAACAGTGTATTGCTCCGTTTCCAGCCTTTTTTTGGGCTAGGGCTACCTCAAAACATGAACCCCAAGAACCGTTAACCCGAACGCTTTGAAATTTCTACCACATGTTATTCTCATATAGAAATCACAGTGGCCCAAAAATCAGGTCATTCCGACGAGCAGAAGTGCCAAAACAGTGTATTGCTCCGTTTCCAGCCTTTTTTTGGGCCTACCTCAAAACATGAACCCCAAGAACCGTTAACCCGAACGCTTTGAAATTTCTACCACATGTTATTCTCATATAGAAATCACAGTGGCCCAAAAATCAGGTCATTCCGACGAGCAGAAGTGCCAAAACAGTGTATTGCTCCGTTTCCAGCCTTTTTTGGGCGGGCTACCTCAAAACATGAACCCCAAGAACCGTTAACCGAACGCTTTGAAATTTCTACCACATGTTATTCTCATATAGAAATCACAGTGGCCCAAAAATCAGGTCATTCCGACAGAGAAGTGCCAAAACAGTGTATTGCTCCGTTTCCAGCCTTTTTTGGGCCTACCTCAAAACATGAACCCCAAGAACCGTTAACCGAACGCTTTGAAATTTCTACCCACATGGTTATTCTCATATAGAAATCACAAGTGGCCCCAAAAAATCAGGTCATTCCGGGACAAGCAGAAGTGCCAAAAACAGTGTATTGCTCCGTTTCCAGGCCTTTTTTTGGGGCTTAGGATACCTCAAACATGAAACCCAAGAACCGTTAACCGGAACGCTTTGAAATTTCTACCACATGTTATTCTCATATAGAAATCACAGTGGCCCAAAATCAGGTCATTCCGACGAGCAGAAGTGCCAAAACAGTGTATTGCTCCGTTTCCAGGCCTTTTTTTGGGGCTAGGGATACCTCAAAACATAACCCAAAGAACCGTTAACCGGAACACTTTGAAAATTTCGTACCACATGTTATTCTCATATAGAAATCATCAGTGGCCCAAAAATTCAGGTCATTCCGACGAGCAAAAGTGCCAAAACAGTGTATTGCTCCCGTTTCTAAGCCTTTTTTTTGGGGGCTAAGGCTACCTCAAAACTATGAACCCAAGAACCGTTAATCCCGAACGCTTTGAATATTTATACCACATGTTATTCTCATATAGAAATCACAGTGGCCCAAAAATTCAGGTCATTCCGACGAGCAGAAGTGCCAAAAACAGTGTATTGCTCCGTTTCCAAGGCCTTTTTTTCGGGCTAAGCTACCTCAAAAACATGAACCCCTAAGAACCGTTAACCCGAACGCTTTGAAATTTATACCACATGTTATTCTCATATAGAAAATCACAGTGTCCCAAAAATCAGGTCATTCCGACGAGTAGAAGTGCCAAAACAGTGTATTGCTTCCGTTTCTCTAAGGCCTTTTTTTTGGGGCTAAAGCTACCTTCAAAACATGAACCCCAAGAACCGTTGACCTGAACGCTTTGAAATTTCTACCACATGTTATTCTCATATAGAAATCACAGTGGCCCAAAAAATCAGGTCATTCCGACGAGTAGAAGTGCCAAAACAGTGTATTGCCTCCGTTTCCTAGGCCTTTTTTTGGGGCTAAAGGGCTACCTCAAAACATGAACCCCAAGAACCGTTGACCTGAACGCTTTGAAATTTCACCACATGTTATTCTCTATATAGAAATCACAGTTGGCCCAAAAATCAGGTCATTCCGACGAGCAGAAGTGCCAAAACAGTGTATTGCTACGTTTCCAAGGCCTTTTTTTGGGGCTAGGGCTACCTCAAAACATGAACCCCAAGAACCGTTAACCCGGAACGCATTGAAATTTCTACCACATATTATTCTCTATATAGAAATCACAGTTGCCCAAAAAATCAGGTCATTCCGATGAGCAGATGTGACCAAATACAGTGTATTGCTACGTTTCACAGCCTTTTTTGGGCTAGGGCCTACCTCAAAACATGAACCTCAAGGACCTGTTAACCGGAACGCATTTGAAATTTCTACCACATAGTTATTCTCATATAGAAATCACAGTGGCCCCGAAAAATTCAGGTCATTCCGACGAGCAGAAGTGCCAAAACAGTGTATTGCTCCGTTTCCAGCCTTTTTTCGGGCCTACCTCAAAACATGAACCCAAGAACCGTTAACCGAACGCTTTGAAATTTCTACCACATGTTATTCTCATATAGAAATCACAGTGGCCCAAAAATCAGGTCATTCCGACGAGCAGAAGTGCCAAAACAGTGTATTGCTCCGTTTCCAGCCTTTTTTGGGCTAGGCTACCTCAAAACATGAACCCCAAAACCGTTAACCCGAACGCTTTGAAATTTCTACCACATGTTATTCTCATATAGAAATCACAGTGGCCCAAAAATCAGGTCATTCCGACGAGCAGAAGTGCCAAAACAGTGTATTGCTCCGTTTCCAGCCTTTTTTCGGGCTACCTCAAAACATGAACCCCAAGAACCGTTAACCGAACGCTTTGAAATTTCTACCACATGTTATTCTCATATAGAAATCACAGTGGCCCAAAAATCAGGTCATTCCGACGAGCAGAAAGTGCCAAAAACAGTGTATTGCTCCGTTTCCATGCCGTTTTTTGGGGCTAGGGCTACCTCAAAACATGAACCCCAAGAACCCGTTAACCGGAACTGTTTGAAATTTCTACCACATGTTATTCTCATATAGAAATCACAGTGGCCCAAAAATCAGGTCATTCCGACGAGCAGAAGTGCCAAAACAGTGTATTGCTCCGTTTCCCAATGCCTTTTTTTGGGGCTAGGGCTACCTCAAAACATGAACCCCAAGAACCGTTAACCTGAACGCTTTGAAATTTCTACCACATGTTATTCTCATATAGAAATCACAGTGGCCCCAAAAATCAGGTCATTCCGACGAGCAGAAGTGCCAAAACAGTGTATTGCTCCGTTTCCAAGCCTTTTTTGGGGCTAGGGCTACCTCAAAACATGAACCCCAAGAACCGTTAACCTGAACGCTTTGAAATTTCTACCACATGTTATTCTCATATAGAAATCACAGTGGCCCAAAAATCAGGTCATTCCGACGAGCAGAAGTGCCAAAACAGTGTATTGCTCCGTTTCCAAGCCTTTTTTTGGGGCTAGGGCTACCTCAAAACATGAACCCCAAAGAACCGTTAACCAGAACGCTTTGAAATTTCTACCACATGTTATTCTCATATAGAAATCACAGTGGCCCAAAAAATCAAGGTCATTCCGACGAGCAGAAGTGCCAAAACAGTGTATTGCTCCGTTTCCAAGCCTTTTTTTGGGGCTAGGGCTACTCAAAACATGAACCTCAAGAACCGTTAACCGGAACGCTTTGAAATTTCTACCACATGTTATTCTCATATAGAAATCACAGTGGCCCAAAAATTAGGTCATTCCGACGAGCAGAAGTGCCAAAACAGTTTATTGCTCCGTTTCCAAGCCTTTTTTTGGGCTAGGGCTACCTCAAAACATGAACCTCAAGAACCGTTACCCGAACGCTTTGAAATTTCTACCACATGTTATTCTAATATAGAAATCACAGTGGCCCAAAAATTAGGTCATTCCGACGAGTAGAAAGTGCAAAACAGTGTATTGCTCCGCTTTCCAAGCCTTTTTTCGGGCCTACCTCAAAACATGAACCTAAAGAATCCGTTAACCCGAACGCTTTGAAATTTCTACCACATGTTATTTTTCATATAGAAATCACAGTGGCCCAAAAATTCAGGTCATTCCGACGAGCAGAAGTACCAAAACAGTGTATTGCTCCGTTTCCAGGCCTTTTGTTTGGCTAGGGCTACCTCAAAACATGAACTCAAAGAACCGTTAACCCGAACGCTTTGAAATTTCTACCACATGTTATTCTCATATAGAAATCACAGTGGCCCAAAAATTAGGTCATTCCGACGAGCAGAAGTGCCAAAACAGTTTATTGCTCCGTTTCTAGGCCTTATTTTAGGGCTAGGCTACCTCAAAACATGAACCCCAAGAAACCGTTAACCCGAACGCTTTGAAATTTCTACCACATGTTATTCTCATATAGAAATCACAGTGGCCCAAAAATTAGGTCATTCTCGACGAGCAGAAGTGCCAAAACAGTGTATTGCTCCGTTTCCAATCCTTTTTTCGGGCCTACCTCAAAACATGAACCCAAAGAATCGTTAACCCAAACGCTTTGAAATTTCAACCACATGTTATTTTCATATAGAAATCACAGTGGCCCAAAATTCAGGTCATTCCGACGAGCAGAAGTGCCAAAACAGTGTATTGCTCCGTTTCCAAGCCTTTTTTTCGGGCTTACCTCAAAACATGAACCCCAAGAACCGTTAACCCGAACGCTTTGAAATTTCTACCACATGTTATTCTAATATAGCAATCACAGTGGCCCAAAAATTAGGTCATCCGACGAGTAGAAGTGGCAAAACAGTGTATTGCTCCGTTTCCAATCCTTTTTTCGGGCCTACCTCAAAACATGAACCCAAAGAACCGTTAACCCGAACGCTTTGAAATTTCTACCACATGGCTATTCTCATATAGAAATCACAGTGGCCCAAAAATTCAGGTCATTCCGACGAGTCAGAAGTGCCAAAACAGTGTATTGCTCCGTTTCCAAGCCTTTTTTCGGGCCTACCTGAAAACATGAACCCAAGAACCGTTAACCCGAACGCTTTGAAATTTCTACCACATGTTATTCTCATATAGAAATCACAGTGGCCCAAAAATTAGGTCATTCGACGAGTAGAAGTGGCAAAACAGTGTATTGCTCCGTTTCCAAGCCTTTTTTCGGCCTACCTCAAATATGAACCCCAAAGAACCGTTACCCGAAAGCTTTGAAATTTTACCACATGTTATTCTCATATAGAAATCACAATGGCCAAAAATCAGGTCATTCCGACGAGCAGAAGTGCGAAAACAGTGTAATGCTCCGTTTCCAGGCCTTTTTTTGGGGCTAGGGCTACCCTCAAAACATGAACCCCAAGAACCGTTAACCCGAAAGCTTTGAAATTCTGCCACATGTTATTCTCATATAGCAATCACAGTGGCCCAAAAATTAGGTCATTCGGACGAGTAGAAGTGGTAAAACAGTGTATTGCTCCGTTTCCAAGCCTTTTTTCGGCCTACCTCAAAACATGAACCCCAAGAACCGTTAACCCGAACGCTTTGAAATATCTACCACATGTTATTCTCATATAGCAATCACAGTGGCCAAAAATTAGGTCATTCCGACGAGTAGAAAGTGGCAAAAACAGTGTATTGCTCCGTTTCCAATCCTTTTTTCGGGCCTACCTCAAAACATGAACCCAAAGAAACCGTTAACCCGAACGCTTTAAAATTTCTACCACATGTTATTCTCATATAGAAATCACAGTGGCCCAAAATTCATGTCATTCCGACGAGCAGAAGCGCCAAAACAGTGTATTGCTCCGTTTCCAAGCCTTTTTTTCGGGCCTACCTCAAAACATGAACCCAAGAACCGTTAACCTGAACGCTTTGAAATTTCTACCACATGTTATTCTCATATAGAAATCACAGTGGCCCAAAAATTAGGTCATTTCGACGAGTAGAAGTGGCAAAACAGTGTATTGCTCCGTTTCCAAGCCTTTTTTCGGGCCTACCTTAAAACATGAACCCCAAGAACCGTTAACCCAAAAGCTTTGAAATTTCTACCACATGTTATTCTCATATAGAAATTACAGTGGACCAAAAATCAGGTCATTCCGACTAGCAGAAGTGCCAAAACAGTGTATTGCTCCGTTTCCAGTCCTTTTTTTGGGGCTAGGGCTACCTCAAAACATGAACCCAAAGAACCGTTAACCGGAACACTTTGAAATTTCTACCACATGTTATTCTCATATAGAAATCACAGTGGCCCAAAAATTAGGTCATTCCGACGAGCATAAGTGCCAAAACAGTGTATTGCTCCGTTTCTAGGCCTTTTTTGGGGGCTAAGGCTACCTCAAAATATGAACCCAAAGAACCGTTAACCCAAACGCTTTGAAATTTCTACCACATGTTATTCTCATATAGAAATCACAGTGGCCGAAAAATCAGGTCATTCCGACGAGCAGAAGTGCCAAAACAGTGTATTGCTCCGTTTCCAGGCCTTTTTTCGGGCCTACCTCAAAACATGAACCCCAAGAACCGTTAACCGGAAGGCTTTGAAATTTCTACCACATGTTATTCTCATATAGAAATCACAGTGGCCAAAAAATCAGGTCATTCCGACGAGCAGAAGTGCCAAAACAGTGTATTGCTCCGTTTCCAGGCCTTTTTTCGGGCCTACCTCAAAACATGAACCCCAAGAACCATTAACCGGAACGCTTTGAAATTTCTACCACATGTTATTCTCATATAGAAATCACAGTGGCCCAAAAATCAGGTCATTCCGACGAGCAGAAGTGCCAAAACAGTGTATTGCTCCGTTTCTAGGCCTTTTTTCGGGCCTAGGTCTACCTCAAAACATGAAGCCCAAGAACCGTTAAACCCGAACGCTTTGAAATTTCTACCACGTGTTATTCTCATATAGAAATCACAGTGGCCCAAAAATCAGGTCATTCCGACGAGCAGAAGTGCCAAAACAGTGTATTGCTCCGTTTCCAAGCCTTTTTTCGCGCCTACCTCAAAACATGAACCCCAAGAACCGTTAACTCGAACGCTTTCAAATTTCTACCACATGTTATTCCCATATTGAAATTACAGTGGACCAAAAATCAGGTCATTCCGACTAGCAGAAGCTCAATAACAGTGTATTGCTCCGTTTCTAGGCCTTTTTCCGGGGCTACCTCAAAACATGAACCCCAAGAACCGTTAACTCGAACGCTTTGAAATTTCTAACACATATTATTCTCATATAGAAATCACAGTGGCCCAAAAATAAGGTCATTTTGACGAGTAGAAGTGGCAAAACAGTGTATTGCTCTGTTTCCAAACCTTTTTTCTGGCCTACCTCAAAACATTAACCCCAAGAACCGTTAACCTGAACGCTTTGAAATTTCTACCACGTGTTATTCTCATATAGAAATCACAGTGGCCCAAAAATCAGGTAATTCCAACGAGCAGAAATACCAAAACACTGTATTGCTCCGTTTCTAGGCCTTTTTTTCGGGCCTACCTCAAAACATGAATCCCAAGAATCGTTAACCCGAACGCTTTGAAATTTCTACCACATGTTATTCTCATATAGAAATCACAGTGGCCCAAAAATCAGGTCATTCCGAAGAGCAGAAGTGCCAAAACAGTGTATTGCTCCGTTTCTAGGCCTTTTTTCGGAATTAGGGCTACCTCAAAACATGAACCCCAAGAACAGTTAACCCGAATGCTTTGAAATTTCTACCACATGCTATTGTCATATAGAAATTACAGTGGCCCAAAAATCAGGTCATTCCGACTAGCAGAAGTACAATAACAGTGTATTGCTCCGTTTCCAGGCCTTTTTCCGGGGCTACCTCAAAACATGAACCCCAAGAACCGTTAACCCAAACGCTTTGAAATTTCTACAACATGTTATTCTCATATAGAAATCACAGTGGCCCAAAATTCAGGTCATTCCGACGAGAAGAAGTGCCAAAACAGTGTATTGCTCCGTTTCCAAGCCTTTTTTCGGGCCTACCTCAAAACATGAACCCAAAGAACCGTTAACCCTAACGCTTTGAAATTTCTACCACATGTTATTATCATATAGAAATTACAGTGGCACAAAAATCAGGTCATTCCGACGAGCAGAAGTGCTAAAACAGTGTATTGCTCCGTTTCTAGGCCTTTTTTTGGGGCTAGGGCTACCTCAAAACATGAACCCCAAGAACCGTTAACCCAAACGCTTTGAAATTTCTAACACATATTATTCTTATATAGAAATCACAGTGGCCCAAAAATTAGGTCATTTCGACGAGTAGAAGTGGCAAAACAGTGTATTGCTCTGTTTCCAAGCCTTTTTTCTGGCCTACCTCAAAACATGAACCCCAAGAACCGTTAACCCGAACGCTTTGAAATTTCTACCACATGTTATTCTCATATAGAAATCACAGTGGCCCAAAACTCAGGTCATTCCGACGAGCAGAAGTGCCAAAACAGTGTATTGCTCCATTTCCAGGCCTTTTTATGGGCCTACCTCAAAACATGAACCCCAAGAACCGTTAATCGGAACGCTTTGAAATTTCTACCACATGTTATTCTCATATAGAAATCACAGTGGCCCAAAAATCAGGTCATTCCGACGAGCAAAATTGCCAAAACAGTGTATTGCTCCGTTTCGAGACCTTTTTTTTGGGGCTAGGGCTATCTCAAAACATGAACCCAAATAACCGTTAACCGGAACGTTTTGAAATTTCTACCACATGTTATTCTCATATAGAAATCACAGTGGGCCCAAAAATTAGCTCATTCCGACGAGCAGAAGTGCCAAAACAGTTTATTGCTCCGTTTCAGGCCTTTTTTTGGGGCTAGGGCTACCTCAAAACATGAACCCTAAGAACCGTTAACCCGAACGCTTTGAAGTTTCTAGCACATGTTATTCTCATATAGAAATCACAGTGGCCCAAAAATTAGGTCATTCCAACGAGTAGAAGTGGCAAAACAGTGTATTGCTCCGTTTCCAAGCCTTTTTTCGGGCCTACCTCAAAACATGAACCCAAGAACCGTTAACCCGAACGCTTTGAAATTTCTATCACATGTTATTCTCATATAGAAATCACAGTGGCCAAAAAATCAGGTCATTCCGACGAGCAGAAGTGCCAAAACAGTGTATTGCTCCGTTTCCAGGCCTTTTTTTCGGGCCTACCTCAAAACATGAACCCCAAGAACCATTAACCGGAACGCTTTGAAATTTCTACCATATGTTATTCTCATATAGAAATCACAGTGGCCCAAAAATCAGGTCATTCCGACGAGCAGAAGTGCCAAAACAGTGTATTGCTCCGTTTCTAGGCCTTTTTTCGGGCCTAGGTCTACCTCAAAACATGAAGCCCAAGAACCTTTAACCCGAACGCTTTGAAATTTCTACCACGTGTTATTCTCATATAGAAATCACAGTGGCCCAAAAATCAGGTCATTCCGACGAGCAGAAGTGCCAAAACAGTGTATTGCTCCGTTTCCAAGCCTTTTTTTCGCGCCTACCTCAAAACATGAACCCCAAGAACCGTTAACCCGAACGCTTTGAAATATCTACCACGTGTTATTCTCATATAGAAATCACAGTAGCCCAAAAAACAGGTCATTCCGACGAATAGAAGTGCCAAAACAGTGTATTGCTCCGTTTCCAGGCCTTTTTTTCGGGCCTACCTCAAAACATGAACCCCAAGAACCGTTAACCCGAACGCTTTGAAATTTCTACCACGTGTTATTCTCATTTAGAAATCACAGTGGCCCAAAAATCAGGTAATTCCGACGAGCAAAAGTGCCAAAACAGTGTATTACTGTGTTTCCAGGCCTTTTTTCGGGTCTAGGGCTACCTCAAAACATGAACCCCAACAACCGTTAACCTGAACGCTTTGAAATTTCTACCACGTGTTATTCTCATATAGAAATCACAGTGGCCCAAAAATCAGGTAATTCCGATGAGCAGAAATACCAAAACAGTATATTGCTCCGTTTCCATGCCTTTTTTCGGGCCTACCTCAAAACATGAATCCCAAGAATCGTTAACCCGAACGCTTTGAAATTTCTACCACGTGTTATTCTCATATAGAAATCACAGTGGCCCAAAAATCATGTCATTCCGACGAGCATAAGTGCCAAAACAGTGTATTGCTCCGTTTCCAATCCTTTTTTCGGGCCTAGAGCTACCTCAAAACATGAACCCCAAGAACCATTAACCCGAACGCTTTGAAATTTCTACCACGTGTTATTCTCATATAGAAATCACAGTCGCCCAAAAATCAGGTAATTCCGACGAGCAGAAGTACCAAAACAGTGTATTGCTCCGTTTCCATGCCTTTTTTCGGGCCTACCTCAAAACATTAACCCCAAGAACCGTTAACCTGAACGCTTTGAAATTTCTACCACGTGTTATTCTCATATAGAAATCACAGTGGCCCAAAAATCAGGTAATTCCAACGAGCAGAAATACCAAAACACTGTATTGCTCCGTTTCTAGGCCTTTTTTCGGGCCTACCTCAAAACATGAATCCCAAGAATCGTTAACCCGAACGCTTTGAAATTTCTACCACGTGTTATTCTCATATAGAAATCACAGTGGCCCAAAAATCAGGTCATTCCGACGAGCAGAAGTGCCAAAACAGTGTATTGCTCCGTTTCTAGGCCTTTTTTCGGGCCTAGGGCTACCTCAAAACATGAAGCCCAAGAACCGTTAACCCGAACGCTTTGAAATTTCTACCA
This sequence comes from Schizonepeta tenuifolia, assembly GCA_029490685.1. Classification (NCBI taxonomy): domain Eukaryota; kingdom Viridiplantae; phylum Streptophyta; class Magnoliopsida; order Lamiales; family Lamiaceae; genus Schizonepeta; species Schizonepeta tenuifolia. Next base: position 151,153,656 of record CM055955.1, on the reverse strand, counting down.
CATGCTATTCTCATATAGAAATTACAGTGGCCCAAAAATCAGGTCATTCCGACAAGCAGAAGTACAATAACAGTGTATTGCTCCGTTTCCACGCCTTTTTCCGGGGCTACCTCAAAACATGAACCCCAAGAACCGTTAACCCAAACGCTTTGAAATTTCTACCACATGTTAGTCTCATATAGAAATCACAGTGGCCCAAAATTCAAGTCATTCCGACGAGCAGAAGTGCCAAAACAGTGTATTGCTCCGTTTCCAAGCCTTTTTTCGGGCCTACCTCAAAACATGAACCCAAAGAACCGTTAACCCTAACGCTTTGAAATTTCTACCACATGTTATTATCATATAGAAATTACAGTGGCACAAAAATCAGGTCATTCCGACGAGCAGAAGTGCTAAAACAGTGTATTGCTCCGTTTCTAGGCCTTTTTTTGGGGATAGGGCTACCTCAAAACATGAACCCCAAGAACCGTTAACCCAAACGCTTTGAAATTTCTAACACATATTATTCTCATATAGAAATCACAGTGGCCCAAAAATTAGGTCATTTCGACGAGTAGAAGTGGCAAAACAGTGTATTGCTCTGTTTCCAAGCCTTTTTTCTGGCCTACCTCAAAACCTGAACCCCAAGAACCGTTAACCCGAACGCTTTGAAATTTCTACCACATGTTATTCTCATATAGAAATCACAGTGGCCCAAAAATCAGGTCATTCCGACGAGCAGAAGTGCCAAAACAGTGTATTGCTCCGTTTCCAGGCCTTTTTATGGGCCTACCTCAAAACATGAACCCCAAGAACCGTTAACCGGAACGCTTTGAAATTTCTACCACATGTTATTCTCATATAGAAATCACAGTGGCCCAAAAATCAGGTCATTCCGACGAGCAAAAGTGCCAAAACAGTGTATTGCTCCGTTTCGAGACCTTTTTTTGGGGCTAGGGCTATCTCAAAACATGAACCCAAATAACCGTTAACCGGAACGTTTTGAAATTTCTACCACATGTTATTCTCATATAGAAATCACAGTGGCCCAAAAATTAGCTCATTCCGACGAGCAGAAGTGCCAAAACAGTTTATTGCTCCGTTTCAGGCCTTTTTTTGGGGCTAGGGCTACCTCAAAACATGAACCCTAAGAACCGTTAACCCGAACGCTTTGAAGTTTCTAGCACATGTTATTCTCATATAGAAATCACAGTGGCCCAAAAATTAGGTCATTCCAACGAGTAGAAGTGGCAAAACAGTGTATTGCTCCGTTTCCAAGCCTTTTTTTCGGGCCTACCTCAAAACATGAACCCAAGAACCGTTAACCCGAACGCTTTAAAATTTCTATCACATGTTATTCTCATATAGAAATCACAGTGGCCAAAAAATCAGGTCATTCCGACGAGCAGAAGTGCCAAAACAGTGTATTGCTCCGTTTCCAGGCCTTTTTTCGGGCCTACCTCAAAACATGAACCCCAAGAACCATTAACCGGAACGCTTTGAAATTTCTACCACATGTTATTCTCATATAGAAATCACAGTGGCCCAAAAATCAGGTTATTCCGACGAGCAGAATTGCCAAAACAGTGTATTGCTCCGTTTCCATGCCTTTTTTTGGGGCTAGGGCTACCTCAAAACATGAACCCCAAGAACCGTTAACCGGAACTGTTTGAAATTTCTACCACATGTTATTCTCATATAGAAATCACAGTGTCCCAAAAATCAGGTCATTCCGACGAGCAGAAGTGCCAAAACAGTGTATTGCTCCGTTTCTAGGCCTTTTTTCGGGCCTAGGGCTACCTCAAAACATGAACCCAGTGAACCGTTAACCCGAACGCTTTGAAATTTCTACCACATGTTATTCTCATATAGCAATCACAGTGGCCCAGAAATTAGGTCATTCCGACGAGTAGAAGTGACAAAACAGTGTATTGCTCCGTTTCTAATCCTTTTTTTGGGCCTACCTAGAAACATGAACCCAAAGAACCGTTAACCCGAACGCTTTGAAATTTCTACCACATGTTATTCTCATATAGAAATCACAGTGGCCCAAAATTCATGTCATTCTGACGAGCAGAAGTGCCAAAACAGTGTATTGCTCCGTTTCCAAGCCTTTTTTCGGGCCTACCTCAAAACATGAACCCAAAGAACCGTTAACCTGAACGCTTTGAAATTTCTACCACATGTTAGTCTCATATAGAAATCACAGTGGCCCAAAAATTAGGTCATTCCGACGAGCAGAAGTGGCAAAACAGTGTATTGCTCCGTTTCCAAGCCTTTTTTTCGGGCCTACCTCAAAACATGAACCCCAAGAACCGTTAACCCGAAAGCTTTGAAATTTCTACCACATGTTATTCTCATATAGAAATCACAGTGGCCCAAAAATCAGGTCATTCCGACGAGCAGAAGTGCCAAAACAGTGTAATGCTCCGTTTCCAGGCCTTTTTTGGGGACTAGGGCTACCTCAAAACATGAACCCCAAGAACCGTTTACCCGAACGCTTTGAAATTTCTACAACATGTTATTCTCATATAGAAATCACAGTGGCCCAAAAATTAGGTCTTTCCGACGAGAAGAAATGCCAAAACAGTTTATTGCTCCGTTTCCAGGCCTTTTTTTGGGCTAGGGCTACCTCAAAACATGAACCCCAAGAACCGTTAACCCGAACGCTTTAAAATTTCTACCACATGTTATTCTTATATTGAAATCACAGTGGTCCAAAATCAGGTCATTCCGACGAGCGGAAGTGCCAAAAAAGTGTATTTCTCCTTTTCCACGCCTTTTTTCGAGCCTACCTCAAAACATGAATCCCAAGAACCGTTAACCCGAATGTTTTGAAATTTCTACCACGTGTTATTCTCATATAGATATCACAGTGGCCCAAAAATCAGGTAATTCCGACGAATAGAAGTGCCAAAACAGTGTATTGCTCCGTTTCCAAGCCTTTTTTTCGGGCCTACCTCAAAACATGAACCCCAAGAACCGTTAACCCGAAAGCTTTGAAATTTCTACCACATGTTATTCTCATATAGAAATCATAGTGGCCCAAAAATCAGGTCATTCCGACGAGCAGAAGTGCCAAAACAGTGTAATGCTCCGTTTCCAGACCTTTTTTTGGGGCTAGGGTTACCTCAAAACATGAACCCCAAGAATCGTTTACCCGAACGCTTTGAAATTTCTACAACATGTTATTCTCATATAGAAATCACAGTGGCCCAAAAATTAGGTCTTTCCGACGAGAAGAAATGCCAAAACAGTTTATTGCTCCGTTTGAAGGCCTTTTTTTTGGGGCTAGGGCTACCTCAAAACATGAACCCCAAGAACCGTTAACCCGAACGCTTTAAAATTTCTACCACATGTTATTCTTATATTGAAATCACAGTGGCCCAAAAATCAGGTCATTCCGACGAGCAGAAGTGCCAAAACAGTGTATTGCTCCGTTTCCAGGCCTTTTTTTGGGCCTACCTCAAAACATAAACCCCAAGAACCGTTAACCCGAACGCTTTGAAATTTCTACCACGTATTATTCTCATATAAAAATCACAGTGGCCCGAAAATCAGGTCATTTCGACGAGCAAAAGTGCCAAAACAGTGTATTGCTCTTTTTCTAGGCCTTTTTTGGGGGCTAAGGCTACCTCAAAATATGAACTCCAAGAACCGTTAACCCAAATGCTTTGAAATTTCTTCCACATGTTATTCTCATATAGAAATCACATTGGCCCAAAAATAAGGTACTTCCGACGAGCAGAAGTGCCAAAACAGTGTATTACTCCGTTTCTAGGCCTTTTTTGGGGGCTAAGGCTACCTCAAAATATGAACCCAAAGAACCGTTAACCCGAACGCTTTGAAATTTCTACCAAATGTTATTCTCATATAGAAATCACAGTGGCCCAAAATTCAGGTCATTCCGACGAGCAGAAGTGCTAAAACAGTGTATTGCTCCGTTTCCAGGCCTTTTTTTGGGGCTAGGGCTACCTCAAAACATGAACCCCAAGAACCGTTAACCCAAACGCTTTGAAATTTCTAACACATATTATTCTCATATAGAAATCACAGTGGCCCAAAAATTAGGTCATTTCGACGAGTAGAAGTGGCAAAACAGTGTATTGCTCTGTTTCCAAGCCTTTTTTCGGGCCTACCTCAAAACATGAACCCCAAGAAACCGTTAACCCGAATGCTTTGAAATTTCTACCACATGTTATTCTCATATAGAAATCACAGTGGCCCAAAAATCAGGTCATTCCGACGAGCAGAAGTGCCAAAACAGTGTATTGCTCCGTTTCCAGGCCTTTTTTTGGGCCTACCTCAAAACATGAACCCCAAGAAAAGTTAACCGGAACGCTTTGAAATTTCTACCACATGTTATTCTCATATAGAAATCACAGTGACCCAAAAATCAGGTCATTCTGACGAGCAGAAGTGCCAAAACAGTGTATTGCTCCGTTTCGAGACCTTTTTTTGGGGCTAGGGCTACCTCAAAACATGAACCCAAATAACCGTTAACCGGAACGTATTGAAATTTCTACCACATGTTATTCTCATATAGAAATAACAGTGGCCCAAAAATTAGCTCATTCCGACGAGCAGAAGTGCCAAAACAGTTTATTGCTCCGTTTCCAGGCCTTTTTTTGGGGCTAGGGCTACCTCAAAACATGAACCCTAAGAACCGTTAACCCGAACGCTTTGAAATTTCTAGCACATGTTATTCTCATATAGAAATCACAGTGGCCCAAAAATTAGGTCATTCCGACGAGTAGAAGTGGCAAAACAGTGTATTGCTCCGTTTCCAAGCCTTTTTTCGGGCCTACCTCAAAACCTGAACCCAAGAACCGTTAACCCGAACACTTTGAAATTTCTATCACATGTTATTCTTATATAGAAATCACAGTGGCCAAAAAATCAGGTCATTCCGACGAGCAGAAGTGCCAAAACAGTGTATTGCTCCGTTTCCAGGCCTTTTTTCGGGCCTAGGTCTACCTCAAAACATGAAGCCCAAGAACCGTTAACCCGAACGCTTTGTAATTTCTACCACGTGTTATTCTCATATAAAAATCACAGTGGCCCAAAAATCAGGTCATTCCGACGAGCAGAAGTGCCAAAACAGTGTATTGCTCCGTTTCCAAGCCTTTTTTCGGGCCTACCTCAAAACATGAACCCCAAGAACCGTTAACTCGAACGCTTTCAAATTTCTACCACATGTTATTCCCATATAGAAATCACAGTGGCCCAATAATCAGGTCAATCCAATGAGCAGAAGTGCCAAAACAGTGTATTGCTCCGTTTCCACCACTTTTTTCGGGCGTAACTCAAAACATGAACCCCAAGAACCGTTAACCCGAACGCTTTGAAATTTCTACCACGGGTTATTCTCATATAGAAATCACAGTAGCCCAGAAATCAGGTCATTCCGACGAATAGAAGTGCCAAAACAGTGTATTGCTCCGTTTCCAGGCCTTTTTTCGGGCCTACTCAAAACATGAACCCCAAGAACCGTTAACCCGAACGCTTTAAAATTTCTACCACGTGTTATTCTCATATAGAAATCACAGTGGCCCAAAAATCAGGTCATTTCGACGAGCAAAAGTACCAAAACAGTGTATTGCTCCGTTTCTAGGCCTTTTTTGGGGGCTACGGCTACCTCAAAATATGAACCCCAAGAACCGTTAACCCGAACGCTTTGAAATTTCTTCCACATGTTATTCTCATATAAAAATCACATTGGCCCAAAAATCAGGTACTTCCGACGAGCAGAAGTGCCAAAACAGTGTATTGCTCCGTTTAGAGGCCTTTTTTCGGGCCTAGGGCTACCTCAAAACATGAAGCCCAAGAACCGTTAACCCGAACACTTTGAAATTTCTACCACGTGTTATTTTCATATATAAATCACAGTGGCCCAAAAATCAGGTCATTTCGACGAGCAGAAGTGCCAAAATAGTGTATTACTCCGTTTCTAGGCCTTTTTTGGGGGCTAGGGCTACCTCAAAACATGAACCCCAAGAAACCGTTAACCCGAACGCTTTGAAATTTCTACCATGTGTTATTCTCATATAGAAATCCAAGTGGCCCAAAAATCAGGTCATTCCGACGAGCAGAAGTGCAAAAACAGTGTATTGCTCCGTTTCTAGGCATTTTTTCGGGCCTACCTCAAAACATGAACCCCAACAACCGTTAAACCGAACGCTTTGAAATTTCTGCCAAATGTTATTCTCATATAGAAATCACATTGGACCAAAAATCAGGTCATTCCGACGAGCAGAAGTGCCAAAACAGTGTATTGCTCCGTTTCCAAGCCTTTTTTCGGGCCTACCTCAAAACATGAACCCCAAGAACTGTTAAACCGAACGCTTTGAAATTTCTACCACATGTTATTCTCATATAGAAATCACAATGGCTCAAAAATCAGGTCATTCCGACGAGAATAAGTGCCAAAACAGTGTATTGCTCCGTTTCTAGGCGCTTTTTCGGGCCTACCTTAAAACATGAACCCAAGAACCGTTAACCCGAACGCTTTGAAATTTCTACAGCATGTTTTTTTCATATAGAAATCACAGTGGCCCAAAAATCAGGTTATTCCGACGAGGAGAAGTGCCAAAACAGTGTATTGCTCCATTTCCAAGCCTTTTTTCGGGCCTACCTCAAAACAAGAACCCCAAGAACCGTTAATCCGAACGCTTTGAAATTTCTACCACGTGTTATTCTCATATAGAAATCACAGTGGCCCAAAAATCAGGTCATTCCGACGAGCAGAAGTGCCAAAACAGTGTATTGCTCCGTTTCCAGGCCCTTTTTCGAGCCTACATTAAAACATGAACACAAGAACCATTAACCCGAATGCTTTGAAATTTCTACCACATGTTATTCTCATATAGAAATCACAGTGGCCCAAAAATGAGGTCATTCCAACGAGCAGAAGGGCCAAAACAGTGTATTGCTCCGTTTCTAGGCCTTTTTTAGGCCTACCTCAAAACATGAACCCCAAGAACCGTTAAGCCAAACGCTTTAAAATTTCTACCACATGTTATTCTCATATAGAAATCACAGTGGCCCAAAAATCAGGTCATTCCGACGAGCAGAAATACCAAAACAGTGTATTGCTCCATTTCCAGGCCTTTTTTCGGGCCTACCTCAAAACATGAATCCCAAGAATCGTTAACCCGAACGCTTTGAAATTTCTACCACATGTTATTCTCATATAGAGATCACAGTGGCCCAAAAATCAGGTCATTCCGACGAGCAGAAGTGCCAAAACAGTGTATTGTTTCGTTCCAAGCCCTTTTTCGGGCCTACCTTAAAACAAGAACCCAAGAACCGTTAACCCGAACGCTTTGAAATTTCTACCACGTGTTATTCCCATATAGAAATCACAGTGGCCCAAAAATCAGGTCATTCCGACGAGCAGAAGTGCCAAAACAGTGTATTGCTCCGTTTCTAGGCCTTTTTTGCGGGCTAGGGCTACCTCAAAACATGAACCACAAGAACCGTTAACCCGAACGCTTTGAAATTTCTACCACGTGTTATACTCATATAGAAATCACAGTGGCTCAAAATTAAGGTCATTCCGACGAGCATAAGTACCAAAACAGTGTATTGCTCCGTTTCCAGGCCTTTTTTGGGGACTAGGGCTATCTCAAAACATGAACCCCAAGAACCGTTAACCCGAACGCTTTGAAATTTCTGCCACTTGTTATTCTCATATAGAAATCACAGTGGCCCAAAAATCATGTCATTCCGACTAGCAGAAGTGCCAAAACAGTGTATTGCTCCGTTTCAAGGCCTTTTTTCGGCCTACCTAAAAACATGAACCCCAAGAACCGTTAACCCGAACGCTTTGAAATTTTTACCACGTGTTATTCTCATATAGAAATCACAGTGGCCCAAAAATCAGGTAATTCCGACGAGCAGAAGTGCCAAAACAGTGTATTACTCCGTTTCCAGGCCTTTTTTCGGATCTACCTCAAAACATGAACCCCAACAAACCGTTAACCCGAACGCTTTAAAATTTCTACTCGTGTTATTCTCATATAGAAATCACAGTGGCCCAAAAATCAGGTCATTCCGACGAGCAGAAGTGTAAAAATAGTGTATTGCTCCGTTTCCAAGCCTTTTTTCGGGCCTAGGGCTACCTCAAAACATGAAACCCAAGAACCGTTAACCCGAACGCTTTGAAATTTCTACCACGTGTCTCATATAGAAATCACAGTGGCCCAAAAATCAGGTCATTTCGACGAGCAGAAGTGCCAAAACAGTGTATTGCTCCGTTTCCAGGCCTTTTTTCGGGCCTAGGGCTACCTCAAAACATGAACCCAACAACCGTTAACCTGAACGCTTTGAAATTTCTACCCCGTGTTATTCTCATATAGAAATAACAGTGGCCCAAAAATCAGGTAATTCCGATGAGCAGAAATATCAAAACAGTGTATTGCTCCGTTTCCATGCCTTTTTTCGGGCCTACCTCAAAACATGAATCCCAAGAATCGTTAACCCAAACGCTTTGAAATTTCTACCACGTGTTATTCTCATATAGAAATCACAGTGGCCCAAAAATCATGTCATACCGACGAGCAGAAGTGCCAAAACACTGTATTGCTCCGTTTCCAGGCCTTCTTTCGGGCCTAGAGCTACCTCAAAACATGAACCCCAAGAACCATTAACCCAAACGCTTTGAAATTTCTACCACGCGTTATTCTCATATAGAAATCACAGTGGCCCAAAATCAGGTAATTCCGACGAGCAGAAGTGCCAAAACAGTGTATTGCTCCGTTTCTAGGCCTTTTTCGGGTCTACCTCAAAACATGAACCCCAAGAACCGTTATACCGAACGCTTTGAAATTTCTACCAAATATTATTCTCATATAGAAATCACATTGGCTCAAAAATCAATTCATTCCGACGAGCAGAAGTGCCAAAACAGTGTATTGCTCCGTTTCTAGGCCTTTTTTCGGGCCTACCTCAAAACATGAATCTCAAGAATCGTTAACCCGAACGCTTTGAAATTTCTACCACGTGTTATTCTCATATAGAAATCACAGTGGCCCAAAAATCAGGTCATTCCGACGTGCAGAAGTGCCAAAACATTGTATTGCTCCGTTTCCAGGTCCTTTTTTCGGGCCTACCTAAAAACATGAATCCCAAGAATCGTTAACCCGAACGCTTTGAAATTTCTACCACGTGTTATTTCATATAGAAATCACAGTCGCCCAAAAATCAGGTCATTCCGACGATAAGAAGTGCCAAAACAGTGTATTGTTCCGTTTCCACGCCTTTTTTCGGGCCTACCTAAAAACATGAAGCCCAAGAACCGTTAACCCGAACGCTTTGAAATTTCTACCACGTGTTATTTTCATATAGAAATCACAGTTGCCCAAAAATCAGGTCATTCCGACGAGAAGAAGTGCCAAAACAGTGTATTGCTCCGTTTCCACGCCTTTTTTCGGGCCTACCTAAAAACATGAATCCCAAGAACCGTTAACCCGAACACTTTCAAATTTCTACTACGTCTTATTCTCATATAGAAATCATAGTGGCCCAAAAATCAGGTAATTCCGACGAGCAGAAGTGCCAAAACAGTGTTTTACTCCGTTTCCAAGCCTTTTTTCGGGCCTACCTCAAAACATGAACCCCAAGAACCGTTAACCGAACGCTTTAAATTTCTACCACGGGTTATACTCATATAGAAATCACAGTGGCCAAAAATCAGGTAATTCCGACGAGCAGAAGTGTAAAAACAGTGTATTGCTCCGTTTCCAAGCCTTTTTTCGGGCCTAGGGCTACCTCAAAACATGAACCTCAAGGAATCGTTAACCCGAACGCTTTGAAATTTCTACCACGTGTTATTCTCATATAGAAATCACAGTGGCCCAAAAATCATGTCATTCCGACGAGCAGAAGTGCCAAAACAATGTATTGCTCCGTTTCCAGGCCTTTTTTCGGGCCTAGAGCTACTTCAAAACATGAACCCCAAGAACCATTAACCTGAACGCTTTGAAATTTCTACCACGTGTTATTCTCATATAGAAATCACAGTGGCCCAAAAATCAGGTAATTCCGACGAGCAGAAGTGCCAAAACAGTGTATTGCTCCGTTTCCAAGCCTTTTTTCGGGCCTACCTCAAAACATGAACCCCAAGAACCGTTAACCTGAACACTTTGAAATTTCTACCACGTGTTATTCTCATATAGAAATCACAGTGGCCCAAAATTCAGGTAATTCCGACGAGCAGAAAGTACCAAAACAGTGTATTGCTCCGTTTCTAGGCCTTTTTTCGGGTCTACCTCAAAACATGAATCCCAAGAATCGTTAACCCGAACGATTTGAAATTTCTACCAAATGTTATTCTCATATAGAAATCACATTGGCGCAAAAATCAATTCATTCCGACGAGCAGAAGTGCCAAAACAGTGTATTGCTCCGTTTCCAAGCCTTTTTTCGGGCCTACCTTAAAACATGAACCCAAAGAACCGTTAAACCGAACGCTTTGAAATTTCTACCACGTGTTATTCTCATATAGAAATCACAGTGGCCCAAAAATCAGGTAATTCCGACGAGCAGAAATTCCAAAACAGTGTATTTCTCCGTTTCGAGGCCTTTTTTTCGGGCCTACCTCAAATCATGAATCCCAAGAATCGTTAACCCGAACGCTTTGAAATTTCTACCACAGTGTTATTCTCATATAGAAATCACAGTGGCCCAAAAATCAGGTCATTCCGACGAGCAGAAGTGCCAAAACAGTGTATTGCTCCGTTTCCAGGCCTTTTTTTCGGGCCTACCTCAAAACATGAACCCAAAGAATCGTTAACCCGAACTGCTTTGAAATTTCTACCACATGTTATTCTCATATAGAAATCACAGTGGCCTAAAAATCAGGTCATTCCGACGAGCAGAAGTGCCAAAACAGTGTATTGCTCCGTTTCGAGGCCTTTTTTCGGGCCTAGGCTACCTCAAAACATGAACCCCAAGAACCGTTAACCCGAACGCTTTGAAATTTCTACCACATGTATATTCTCATATAGAAATCACAGTGGCCAAAAAATCAGGTCATTCCGACGAGCAGAAGTGCCAAAACAGTGTATTGCTCCGTTTCCAAGCCTTTTTTCGGGCCTAGGGCTACCTCAAAACATGAACCCCAAGAACCGTTAACCTGAACGCTTTGAAATTTCTACCACATGTTATTCTCATATAGAAATCATAGTGGCCCAAAAATCAGGTCATTCCGACGAGCAGAAGTGCCAAAACAGTGTATTGCTCCGTTTCCTAGGCCTTTTTTCGGGCCTACCTCAAAACATGAACCCCAAGAACCGTTAACCCTGAACGCTTTGAAATTTCTACCACATGTTATTCTCATAAAGAAATCACAGTGGCCCAAAAATCAGGTAATTCCGACGAGCAGAAGTGCCAAAACAAGTGTATTGCTTCCGTTTCCAAGCCTTTTTTCGGGCCTAGGGCTACCTCAAATCATGAACCCCAAGAACTGTTAACTCGAACGCTTTGAAATTTCTACCACATGTTATTCTCATATAGAAATCACAGTGGCCCAAAAATCAGGTCATTCCAACGTGCAGAAGTGCCAAAATAGTGTATTGCTCCGTTTCCAGGCCTTTTTTTCGGGCCTACCTCAAAACATGAATCCCAAGAATCGTTAACCCGAATGCTTTGAAATTTCTACCACATGTTATTTTCATATAGAAATCACAGTGGCCCTAAAATCAGCTCATTCCGACGAGAAGAAGTGCCAAAACAGTGTATTGCTCCGTTTCGAGGCCTTTTTTCGGGCCTAGGACTACCTCAAAACATGAACCCCAAGAACCGTTAACCCGAACTGCTTTGAAATTTCTACCACGTATTATTCTCATATAGAAATCACAGTGGCCCAAAAAGCAGGTCATTCCGACGAGAAGAAGTACCAAAATAGTGTATTGCTCCGTTTCCAAGCCTTTTTTCGGGCCTAGGGCTACCTCAAAACATGAACCCCAAGAACCGTTAACCTGAATGCTTTGAAATTTCTACCACGTGTTATTCTCATATAGAAATCACAGTGGCCCAAAAATCAGGTCATTCCGATGATGCAGAAGTTCCAAAACAGTGTATTGCTCCGTTTCTAGGCCTTTTTTCGGGCCTACCTCAAAACATGAACCCCAAGAACTGTTAACCCGAACTGCTTTGAAATTTCTACAACATGTTATTCTCATAAGAAATCACAGTGGCCCAAAATTCAGGTTCATTCCGACGAGCAGAAGTGCCAAAACAAGTGTATTGCTCCGTTTCCAAGCCTTTTTTCGGGCCTAGGGCTACCTCAAAACATGAACCCCAAGAACCGTTAACTCGAACGCTTTGAAATTTCTACCACATGTTATTCTCATATAGAAATCACAGTGGCCCAAAAATCAGGTCATTCCGACGTGCAGAAGTGCCAAAACAGTGTATTGCTCCGTTTCCAAGGCCTTTTTTCGGGCCTACCTCAAAACATGAACCCCAAGAACCGTTAACCGAACGCTTTGAAATTTCTATCACATGTTATTCTCATAAAGAAATCACTAGTGGCCCAAAAATCAGGTCATTCCGACGAGCAGAAGTGCCAAAACAGTGTATTGCTCCGTTTCCAAGCCTTTTTTCGGGCCTACCTCAAAACATGAACCCCAAGAACCGTTAACCCGAACGCTTTGAAATTTCTACCACATGTTATTCTCATATAGAAATCACAGTGGCCCAAAAATCAGGTCATTCCGACGAGCAGAAGCTGCCAAAACAGTGTATTGCTCCGTTTCCAGGCCTTTTTTTCGGTCCTACCTCAAAACATGAACCCCAAGAACCGTTAACCGAATGCTTTGAAATTTCTACCACATGTTATTCTCATATAGAAATCACAGTGGCCCAAAAATCAGGTCATTCCGATGAGCAGAAGTGCCAAAACAGTGTATTGCTCCGTTTCTAGGCCTTTTTTCGGGCCTACCTCAAAACATGAATCCCAAGAATCGTTAACCCGAACTGCTTTTGAAATTTCTATCACATGTTATTCTCATAAGAAATCACAGTGGCCCAAAATTCAGGTTCATTCCGACGAGCATAAGTGCCAAAACAAAGTATTGCTCCGTTTCCAAGCCTTTTTTCGGGCCTAGGGCTACCTCAAAACATGAACCCCAAGAACCGTTAACTCGAACGCTTTGAAATTTCTACCACGTGTTATTCTCATATAGAAATCACAGTGGCCCAAAAATCAGGTCATTCCGACGATGCAGAAGTGCCAAAACAGTGTATTGCTCCGTTTCCAAGCATTTTTTCGGGCCTACCTAAAAACATGAACCCCAAGAACCGTTATACTCGAACGCTTTGAAATTTCTATCCACATGTTATTCTCATAAACAAATCATAGTGGCCCAAAAATCAGGTCATTCCGACGAGCAGAAGTGCCTAAAACAGTGTATTGCTCCGTTTCCAAGCCTTTTTTCGGGCCTAGGCTACCTCAAAACATGAACCCCAAGAACCGTTAACCCGAATGCTTTGAAATTTCTACCACATGTTATTCTCATATAGAAATCACAATGGCTCAAAAATCAGGTCATTCCGACGAGCAGAAGTGCCAAAACAGTGTATTGCTCCGTTTCGAGGCCTTTTTTCGGGCCTAGGGCTACCTCAAAACATGAACCCCAAGAACCGTTAACCTGAATGCTTTGAAATTTCTACCACGTGTTATTCTCATATAGAAATCACAGTGGCCCAAAAATCAGGTCATTCCGATGTGCAGAAGTGCCAAAACAGTGTATTGCTCCGTTTCTAGGCCTTTTTTCGGGCCTACCTCAAAACTTGAACCCCAAGAACCGTTAACCCGAACGTTTTGAAATTTCTAAAACATGTTATTCTCATAAGAAATCACAGTGGCCCAAAATTCAGGTTATTCCGACGAGCATAAGTGCCAAAACAAAGTATTGCTCCGTTTCCAAGCCTTTTTTCGGGCCTAGGGCTACCTCAAAACATGAACCCCAAGAACCGTTAACTCGAACGCTTTGAAATTTCTACCACGTGTTATTCTCATATAGAAATCACAGTGGCCCAAAAATCAGGTCATTCCGACGTGCAGAAGTGCCAAAACAGTGTATTGCTCCGTTTCCAAGCCTTTTTTCGGGCCTACCTAAAAACATGAACCCCAAGAACCATTAACTCGAACGCTTTGAAATTTCTATCACATGTTATTCTCATAAACAAATCATAGTGGCCCAAAAATCAGGTCATTCCAACGAGCAGAAGTGCCAAAACAGTGTATTGCTCCGTTTCCAAGCCTTTTTTCGGGCCTAGGGCTACCTCAAAACATGAACCCCAAGAACCGTTAACCCGAATGCTTTGAAATTTCTACCACATGTTATTCTCATATAGAAATCACAGTGGCCCAAAAATCAGGTCATTCCGACGAGCAGAACTGCCAAAACAGTGTATTGCTCCGTTTCCAGGCCTTTTTTCGGTCCTACCTCAAAACATGAACCCAAGAACCGTTAACCCGAAGGCTTTGAAATTTCTACCACATGTTATTCTCATATAGAAATCACAGTGGCCCAAAAATCAGGTCATTCCGATGAGCAGAAGTGCCAAAACAGTGTATTGCTCCGTTTCTAGGCCTTTTTTCGTGCCTACCTCAAAACATGAATCCCAAGAATTATTAACCCAAATGCTTTGAAATTTCTATCACATGTTATTCTCATAGAGAAATCACAGTGGCCCAAAAATCAGGTCATTCCGACGAGCAGAAGTGCCAAAATAGTGTATTGCTCCGTTTCCAAGCCTTTTTTCGGGCCTAGGGCTACCTCAAAACATGAACCCCAAGAACCGTTACTTCGAACGCTTTGAAATTTCTACCACGTGTTATTCTCATATAGAAATCACAGTGGCCCAAAAATCAGGTCATTCCGACGAGCAGAAGTGCCAAAACAGTGTATTGCTCCGTTTCTAGGCATTTTTTCGGGCCTACCTCAAAACATGAACCCCAAGAACCGTTATACCGAACGCTTTGAAATTTCTACCAAATTTTATTCTCATATAGAAATCACATTGGCTCAAAAATCAATTCATTCCGACGAGCAGAAGTGCCAAAACAGTGTATTGCTCCGTTTCCAAGCCTTTTTTCGGGCCTACCTCAAAACATGAACCCCAAGAACCGTTAAACCGAACGCTTTGAAATTTCTACCACATTTTATTCTCATATAGAAATCACAATGGCTCAAAAATCAGGTCATTCCGACGAGCAGAAGTGCCAAAACAGTGTATTGCTCCGTTTCGAGGCCTTTTTTTCGGGCCTAGGGCTACCTCAAAACATGAACCCCAAGAACCGTTAACCCGAACGCTTTGAAATTTCAACCACATATTATTCTCATATACAAATAACAGTGGCCCAAAAATCAGGTCATTCCGACGAGCAGTAGTGCCAAAACAGTGTATTGCACCGTTTTCACGCCTTTTTTCGGGCCTACCTCAAAACATGAACCCCAAGAACCGTTAACTCGAACGCTTTGAAATTTCTACCACATCTTATTCCCATATAGAAATTATAGTGGCCCAAAAATCAGGTCATTCCGACTAGCAGAAGTGCAATAACAGTGTATTGCTCCGTTTCCAGGCCTTTTTCCGGGGCTACCTCAAAACATGAACCCCAAGAACCGTTAACTAGAACATTTTGAAATTTCTACCACATGTTAGTCTCATAGAGAAATCACAGTGGCCCAAAAATCAGGTCATTCCGACGTGCAGAAGTGCCAAAACAGTGTATTGCTCCGTTTCCAAGCCTTTTTTGGGGCCTACCTCAAAACATGAACCCCAAGAACCGTTAAACCGAACGCTTTGAAATTTCTATCACATGTTATTCTCATAAAGAAATCACAGTGGCCCAAAAATCAGGTCATTCCGACGAGCAGAAGTGCCAAAACAGTGTATTGCTCCGTTTCCAATCCTTTTTTCGGGCCTAGGGCTACCTCAAAACATGAACCCCAAGAACCGTTAACCCGAACGCTTTGAAATTTCTACCACGTGTCATTCTCATATAGAAATCACAGTGGCCCTAAAATCAGGTCATTCCAACGTGCAGAAGTGCCAAAACAGTGTATTGTTCCGTTTCCAAGCCTTTTTTCGGGCCTACCTCAAAACATGAATCCCAAGAATCGTTAACCCGAACTCTTTGAAATTTCTACCACATGTTATTTTCATATAGAAATCACAGTGGCCCAAAAATCAGCTCATTCCGACGAGAAGAAGTGCCAAAACAGTGTATTGCTCCGTTTCGAGGCCTTTTTTCGGTCCTAGGGCTACCTAAAAACATGAACCCCAAGAACCGTTAACCCGAACGCTTTAAAATTTCTACCACGTGTTATTCTCATATAGAAATCACAGTGGCCCAAAAATCAGGTCATTCCGACGAGAAGAAGTGCTAAAATAGTGTATTGCTCCGTTTCCAGGCCTTTTTTCGGGCCTAGGGCTACCTCAAAACATGAACCCCAAGAACCGTTAACCTGAACGCTTTGAAATTTCTACCACGTGTTATTCTCATATAGAAATCACAGTGGCCCAAAAATCAGGTAATTCCGACGAGCAGAAGTGCCAAAACAGTGTATAGCTCCGTTTCCAGGCCTTTTTTCGAGCCTACCTCAAAACATGAACCCCTAGAACCGTTAACCGGAACGCTTTGAAATTTCTACCACGTGTTATTCTAATATAGAAATTACAGTGGCCCAAAAATCAGGTAATTCCGATGAGCAGAAATACCAAAACAGTGTATTGCTTTGTTTCCATGCCT
Source organism: Schizonepeta tenuifolia (assembly GCA_029490685.1). Classification (NCBI taxonomy): domain Eukaryota; kingdom Viridiplantae; phylum Streptophyta; class Magnoliopsida; order Lamiales; family Lamiaceae; genus Schizonepeta; species Schizonepeta tenuifolia. The sequence goes on along the minus strand of CM055955.1, from coordinate 151,136,909 downwards.
TTTTTCGGGCCTACCTCAAAACATGAATCCCAAGAAACATTAACCCAAACGCTTTGAAATTTCTACCACATGTTATTCTCATATAGAAATCACAGTGGCCCAAAAATCAGGTCATTCCGATGTGCAGAAGTGCCAAAACAGTGTATTGCTCCGTTTCTAGGCCTTTTTTCGGGCCTACCTCAAAACATGAACCCAAGAACCGTTAACCCGAACGTTTTGAAATTTCTAAAACATGTTATTCTCATAAAGAAATCACAGTGGCCCAAAATTCAGGTTATTCCGACGAGCAGAAGTGCCAAAACAATGTATTGCTCCGTTTCCAAGCCTTTTTTCGGGCCTAGGGCTACCTCAAAACATGAACCCCAAGAACCGTTAACTCGAACGCTTTGAAATTTCTACCACGTGTTATTCTCATATAGAAATCACAGTGGCCCAAAAATCAGGTCATTCCGACGAGCAGAAGTGCCAAAACAGTGTATTGCTCCGTTTCTAGGCATTTTTTCGGGCCTACCTCAAAACATGAACCCCAAGAACCGTTATACCGAATGCTTTGAAATTTCTACCAAATGTTATTCTCATATAGAAATCAAATTGGCACAAAAATCAATTCATTCCGACGAGCAGAAGTGCCAAAACAGTGTATTGCTCCGTTTCAAAGCCTTTTTTCGGGCCTACCTCAAAACATGAACCCCAAGAACCGTTAAACCGAACGCTTTGAAATTTCTACCACATTTTATTCTCATATAGAAATCACAATGGCTCAAAAATCAGGTCATTCCGACGAGCAGAAGTGCCAAAACAGTGTATTGCTCCGTTTCGAGGCCTTTTTTTGGGCCTATGAACCCCAAGAACCGTTAAACCGAACGCTTTGAAATTTCTACCACATTTTATTCTCATATAGAAATCACAATGGCTCAAAAATCAGGTCATTCCGACGAGCAGAAGTGCCAAAACAGTGTATTGCTCCGTTTCGAGGCCTTTTTTCGGGCCTAGGGCTACCTCAAAACATGAACCCCAAGAACCGTTAACCCGAACGCTTTGAAATTACTACCACATGTTATTCTCATAAACAAATCACAGTGGCCCAAAAATCAGGTCATTCCGACGAGCAGAAGTGCCAAAACAGTGTATTGCTCCGTTTCCACGCCTTTTTTCTGGCCTACCTCAAAACATGAACCCCAAAAACCGTTAACTCGAACGCTTTCAAATTTCTACCACATGTTATTCCCATATAGAAATTATAGTGGCCCAAAAATCAGGTCATTCCGACTAGCAGAAGTGCAATAACAGTGTATTGCTCCGTTTCCAGGCTTTTTTCCGGGGCTACCTACAAACATGAACCCCAAGAACCGTTAACTAGAACGTTTTGAAATTTCTACCACATGTTAGGCTCATTGAGAAATCACAGTGGCCCAAAAATCAGGTCATTCCGACGTGCAGAAGTGCCAAAACAGTGTATTGCTCCGTTTCCAAGCCTTTTTTCGGGCCTACCTCAAAACATGAACCCCAAGAACCGTTAACCCGAACGTTTTGAAATTTCTAAAACATGTTATTCTCATAAAGAAATCACAGTGGCCCAAAATTCAGGTTATTCCGACGAGCAGAAGTGCCAAAACAATGTATTGCTCCGTTTCCAAGCCTTTTTTCGGGCCTAGGGCTACCTCAAAACATGAACCCCAAGAACCGTTAACCTGAACGCTTTGAAATTTCTACCACGTGTTATTCTCATATAGAAATCACAGTGGCCCAAAAATCAGGTAATTCCGACGAGCAGAAGTGCCAAAACAGTGTATAGCTCCGTTTCCAGGCCTTTTTTCGAGCCTACCTCAAAACATGAACCCCAAGAACCGTTAACCGGAACGCTTTGAAATTTCTACCACGTGTTATTCTAATATAGAAATTACAGTGGCCCAAAAATCAGGTAATTCCGATGAGCAGAAATACCAAAACAGTGTATTGCTTTGTTTCCATGCCTTTTTTCGGGCCTACCTCAAAACATGAATCCCAAGAAACATTAACCCAAACGCTTTGAAATTTCTACCACATGTTATTCTCATATAGAAATCACAGTGGCCCAAAAATCAGGTCATTCCGATGTGCAGAAGTGCCAAAACAGTGTATTGCTCCGTTTCTAGGCCTTTTTTCGGGCCTACCTCAAAACATGAACCCAAGAACCGTTAACCCGAACGTTTTGAAATTTCTAAAACATGTTATTCTCATAAAGAAATCACAGTGGCCCAAAATTCAGGTTATTCCGACGAGCAGAAGTGCCAAAACAATGTATTGCTCCGTTTCCAAACCTTTTTTCGGGCCTAGGGCTACCTCAAAACATGAACCCCAAGAACCGTTAACTCGAACGCTTTGAAATTTCTACCACGTGTTATTCTCATATAGAAATCACAGTGGCCCAAAAATCAGGTCATTCCGACGAGCAGAAGTGCCAAAACAGTGTATTGCTCCGTTTCTAGGCATTTTTTCGGGCCTACCTCAAAACATGAACCCCAAGAACCGTTATACCGAATGCTTTGAAATTTCTACCAAATGTTATTCTCATATAGAAATCAAATTGGCACAAAAATCAATTCATTCCGACGAGCAGAAGTGCCAAAACAGTGTATTGCTCCGTTTCAAAGCCTTTTTTCGGGCCTACCTCAAAACATGAACCCCAAGAACCGTTAAACCGAACGCTTTGAAATTTCTACCACATTTTATTCTCATATAGAAATCACAATGGCTCAAAAATCAGGTCATTCCGACGAGCAGAAGTGCCAAAACAGTGTATTGCTCCGTTTCGAGGCCTTTTTTTGGGCCTATGAACCCCAAGAACCGTTAAACCGAACGCTTTGAAATTTCTACCACATTTTATTCTCATATAGAAATCACAATGGCTCAAAAATCAGGTCATTCCGACGAGCAGAAGTGCCAAAACAGTGTATTGCTCCGTTTCGAGGCCTTTTTTCGGGCCTAGGGCTACCTCAAAACATGAACCCCAAGAACCGTTAACCCGAACGCTTTGAAATTACTACCACATGTTATTCTCATAAACAAATCACAGTGGCCCAAAAATCAGGTCATTCCGACGAGCAGAAGTGCCAAAACAGTGTATTGCTCCGTTTCCACGCCTTTTTTCTGGCCTACCTCAAAACATGAACCCCAAAAACCGTTAACTCGAACGCTTTCAAATTTCTACCACATGTTATTCCCATATAGAAATTATAGTGGCCCAAAAATCAGGTCATTCCGACTAGCAGAAGTGCAATAACAGTGTATTGCTCCGTTTCCAGGCTTTTTTCCGGGGCTACCTCAAAACATGAACCCCAAGAACCGTTAACTAGAACGTTTTGAAATTTCTACCACATGTTAGGCTCATTGAGAAATCACAGTGGCCCAAAAATCAGGTCATTCCGACGTGCAGAAGTGCCAAAACAGTGTATTGCTCCGTTTCCAAGCCTTTTTTCGGGCCTACCTCAAAACATGAACCCCAAGAACCGTTAACCCGAACGCTTTGAAATTTCTATCACATGTTATTCTCATAAACAAATCACAGTGGCCCAAAAATCAGGTCATTCCGACGAGCAGAAGTGCCAAAACAGTGTATTGCTCCTTTTCCAAGCCTTTTTTCGGGCCTAGGGCTACCTCAAAACATGAACCCAAAGAACCGTTAACCCGAATGCTTTGAAATTTCTACCACATGTTATTCTCATATAGAAATCACAGTGGCCCAAAAATCAGGTCATTCCGACGAGCAGAACTGCCAAAACAGTGTATTGCTCCGTTTCCAAGCCTTTTTTCGGTCCTACCTCAAAACATGAACCCAAGAACCGTTAACCCGAAGGCTTTGAAATTTCTACCACATGTTATTCTCATATAGAAATCACAGTGGCCCAAAAATCAGGTCATTCCGACGAGCAGAAGTGCCAAAACAGTGTATTGCTCCGTTTCTAGGCCTTTTTTCGGGCCTAGGGCTACCTCAAAACATGAACCCCAAGAACCGTTACTTCGAACGCTTTGAAATTTCTACCACGTGTTATTCTCATATAGAAATCACAGTGGCCCAAAAATCAGGTCATTCCGACGAGCAGAAGTGCCAAAACAGTGTATTGCTCCGTTTCTAGGCATTTTTTCGGGCCTACCTCAAAACATGAACCCCAAGAACCGTTATACCGAACGCTTTGAAATTTCTACCAAATGTTATTCTCATATAGAAATCACATTGGCTCAAAAATTAATTCATTCCGACGAGCAGAAGTGCCAAAACAGTGTATTGCTCCGTTTCCAAGCCTTTTTTCGGGCCTACCTCAAAACATGAACCCCAAGAACCGTTAAACCGAACGCTTTGAAATTTCTACCACATTTTATTCTCATATAGAAATCACAATGGCTCAAAAATCAGGTCATTCCGACGAACAGAAGTGCCAAAACAGTGTATTGCTCCGTTTCGAGGCCTTTTTTCGGGACTAGGGCTACCTCAAAACATGAACCCCAAGAACCGTTAACCCGAACGCTTTGAAATTTCAACCACATGTTATTCTCATATAGAAATAACAGTGGCCCAAAAATCAGGTCATTCCGACGAGCAGTAGTGCCAAAACAGTGTATTGCTCCGTTTTCACGCCTTTTTTCGGGCCTACCTCAAAACATGAACCCCAAGAACCGTTAACTCGAACGCTTTGAAATTTCTACCACATCTTATTCCCATATAGAAATTACAGTGGCCCAAAAATCAGGTCATTCCGACTAGCAGAAGTGCAATAACAGTGTATTGCTCCGTTTCCAGGCCTTTTTCCGGGGCTACCTCAAAACATGAACCCCAAGAACCGTTAACTAGAACGTTTTGAAATTTCTACCACATGTTAGTCTCATAGAGAAATCACAGTGGCCCAAAAATCAGATCATTCCGACGTGCAGAAGTGCCAAAACAGTGTATTGCTCCGTTTCCAAGCCTTTTTTCGGGCCTACCTCAAAACATGAACCCCAAGAACCGTTAAACCGAACGCTTTGAAATTTCTATCACATGTTATTCTCATAAAGAAATCACAGTGGCCCAAAAATCAGGTCATTCCGACGAGCAGAAGTGCCAAAACAGTGTATTGCTCCGTTTCCAATCCTTTTTTCGGGCCTAGGGCTACCTCAAAACATGAACCCCAAGAACCGTTAACCCGAACGCTTTGAAATTTCTACCACATAAAAATCACAATGGCCCAAAAATCAGGTCATTCCAACGAGCAGAACTGCCAAAACAGTGTATTGCTCCGTTTCCAGGCCTTTTTTCGGTCCTACCTCAAAACATGAACCCAAGAACCGTTAACCCGAACGCTTTGAAATTTCTAGCACATGTTATTCTTATATAGAAATTACAGTGGCCCAAAAATAAGGTCATTCTGACGAGCAGAAGTGCCAAAACAGTGTATTGCTCCGTTTCCAATCCTTTTTTCGGGGCTACTTCAAAACATGAACCCCAAGATCCGTTAACCCGAACGCTTTGAAATTTTTACCACATGTTATTCTCATATAGAAATCACAGTGGCCCAAAAATCAGATTATTCCGACGAGCAGAAGTGCCAAAACAGTGTATTGCTCCGTTTCCAAGCCTTTTTTCGGGCCTAACTCAAAACATGAACCTCAAGAACCGTTAACCCAAACGCTTTGATATTTCTACCACATGTTATTCTCATATAGAAATCACAGTGGCCCAAAAATCAGGTCATTCCGACGAGCAAAAGTGCCAAAACAGTGTATTGCTCCGTTTCCACGCCTTTTTTCGAGCCTACCTCAAAACATGAACCCGAAGAACCGGTAACCCGAACGCTTTGAAATTTCTACCACATGTTATTCTCATATAAAAATCACAGTGGCCCAAAAATCAGGTCATTCGGACGAGCAGAAGTGCCAAAAAAGTGTATTGCTCCGTTTCTAGGCCTTTTTTCGGGCCTACCTCAAAACATGAAACCCAAGAACCGTTAACCCGAACGCTTTGAAATTTCTACCACATGTTTTTCTCATACAGAAATCACAGTGGTCCAAAAATCAGGTCATTCCGACGTGCAGAAGTGCCAAAACAGTGTATTGCTCCGTTTCTAGGCCTTTTTTCGGGCCTACCTCAAAACATGAACCCCAAGAACCGTTAACCCGAACGCTTTGAAATTTCTACCACATGTTTTTCTCATATAAAAATCACAGTGGCCCAACAATCAGGTCATACCGACGAGTATAAGTACCAAAACAGAGTATTTCTCCGTTTCCAAGCCTTTTTTCGGGGCTACCTCAAAACATGAACCCCAAGAACCGTTAACCCGAACGCTTTGAAATTTCTACCACATGTTTTTCTCATATAAAAATCACAGTGGCCCAAAAATCAGGTCATTCCGACGAGTAGAAGTGCTAAAACAGTGTATTTCTCCGTTTCTAGGCCTTTTTTCGGGGCTACCTCAAAACATGAACCCGAGAACCGTTTACCCGAAGGCTTTGAAATTTCTACCACATGTTATTCTCATATAGAAATCACAGTGGCCCCAAAATCAGGTCATTCCGATGAGCAGAAGTGCCAAAACAGTGTATTGCTCCGTTTCTAGGCCTTTTTTCGGTCCTACCTAAAAACATGAACCCAAGAACCGTTAACCCGAAGGCTTTGAAATTTCTACCACATGTTATTCTCATATAGAAATCACAGTGGCCCAAAAATCAGGTCATTCCGATGAGCAGAAGCGCCAAAACAGTGTATTGCTCCGTTTCTAGGCCTTTTTTCGGGCCTACCTCAAAACATGAACCCCAAGAACCGTTAACCCGAACGCTTTGAAATTTCTATCACATGTTATTCTCATAAAGAAATCACAGTGGCCCAAAAATCAGGTCATTCCGACGAGCAGAAGTGCCAAAATAGTGTATTGCTCCGTTTCCAAGCCTTTTTTCGGGCCTAGGGCTACCTCAAAACATGAACACCAAGAACCGTTAGTTCGAACGCTTTGAAATTTCTACCACGTGTTATTCTCATATAGAAATCAAAGTGGCCCAAAAATCAGGTCATTCCGACGAGCAGAAGTGCCAAAACAGTGTATTGCTCCGTTTCTAGGCATTTTTTCGGGCCTACCTCAAAACATGAACCCCAAGAACCGTTATACCGAACGCTTTGAAATTTCTACCAAATGTTATTCTCATATAGAAATCACATTGGCTCAAAAATAAATTCATTCCGACGAGCAGAAGTGCCAAAACAGTGTATTGCTCCGTTTCCAAGCCTTTTTTCGGGCCTACCTCAAAACATGAACCCCAAGAACCGTTAAACCGAACGCTTTGAAATTTCTACCACATTTTATTCTCATATAGAAATCACAATGGCTCAAAAATCAGGTCATTCCGACGAGCAGAAGTGCCAAAATAGTGTATTGCTCCGTTTCGAGGCCTTTTTTCGGGCCTAGGGCTACCTCAAAACATGAACCCCAAGAACCGTTAACCCGAACGCTTTGAAATTTCATCCACATGTTATTCTCATATAGAAATAATAGTGGCCCAAAAATCAGGTCATTCCGACGAGCAGTAGTGCCAAAACAGTGTATTGCTCCGTTTTCACGCCTTTTTTCGGGCCTACCTCAAAACATGAACCTCAAGAACCGTTAACTCGAACGCTTTCAAATTTCTACCACATCTTATTTCCATATAGAAATTACAGTGGCCCAAAAATCAGGTCATTCCGACTAGCAGAAGTGCAATAACAGTGTATTGCTCCGTTTCCAAGCCTTTTTCCGGGGCTACCTCAAAACATGAACCCCAAGAACCGTTAACTAGAACGCTTTGAAATTTCTACCACATGTTAGTCTCATAGAGAAATAACAGTGGCCCAAAAATCAGGTCATTCCGACGTGCAGAAGTGCTAAAACAGTGTATTGCTCCGTTTCCAAGCCTTTTTTCGAGCCTACCTCAAAACATGAACCCCAAGAACCGTTAACCCGAACGCTTTGAAATTTCTATCACATGTTATTCTCATAAAGAAATCACAGTGGCCCAAAAATCAGGTCATTCCGACGAGAAGAAGTGCCAAAACAGTGTATTGCTCCGTTTCCAATCCTTTTTTCGGGCCTAGGGCTACCTCAAAACATGAACCCCAAGAACCGTTAACCCGAACGCTTTGAAATTTCTACCACATGTTATTGTCATATAGAAATCATAGTGGCCCAGAAATCAGGTCATTCCGACGAGCAGAACTGCCAAAACAGTGTATTGCTCCGTTTCCAGGCCTTTTTTCGGGCCTACCTCAAAACATGAACCCCAAGAACCGTTATACCGAACGCTTTGAAATTTCTACCAAATGTTATTCTCATATAGAAATCACATTGGCTCAAAAATTAATTCATTCCGACGAGCAGAAGTGCCAAAACAGTGTATTGCTCCGTTTCCAAGCCTTTTTTCGGGCCTACCTCAAAACATGAACCCCAAGAACCGTTAAACCGAACGCTTTGAAATTTCTACCACATTTTATTCTCATATAGAAATCACAATGGCTCAAAAATCAGGTCATTCCGACGAACAGAAGTGCCAAAACAGTGTATTGCTCCGTTTCGAGGCCTTTTTTCGGGCCTAGGGCTACCACAAAACATGAACCCCAAGAACCGTTAACCCGAACGCTTTGAAATTTCAACCACATGTTATTCTCATATAGAAATAACAGTGGCCCAAAAATCAGGTCATTCCGACGAGCAGTAGTGCCAAAACAGTGTATTGCTCCGTTTTCACGCCTTTTTTCGGGCCTACCTCAAAACATGAACCCCAAGAACCGTTAACTCGAACGCTTTGAAATTTCTACCACATCTTATTCCCATATAGAAATTACAGTGGCCCAAAAATCAGGTCATTCCGACTAGCAGAAGTGCAATAACAGTGTATTGCTCCGTTTCCAGGCCTTTTTCCGGGGCTACCTCAAAACATGAACCCCAAGAACCGTTAACTAGAACGTTTTGAAATTTCTACCACATGTTAGTCTCATAGAGAAATCACAGTGGCCCAAAAATCAGATCATTCCGACGTGCAGAAGTGCCAAAACAGTGTATTGCTCCGTTTCCAAGCCTTTTTTCGGGCCTACCTCAAAACATGAACCCCAAGAACCGTTAAACCGAACGCTTTGAAATTTCTATCACATGTTATTCTCATAAAGAAATCACAGTGGCCCAAAAATCAGGTCATTCCGACGAGCAGAAGTGCCAAAACAGTGTATTGCTCCGTTTCCAATCCTTTTTTCGGGCCTAGGGCTACCTCAAAACATGAACCCCAAGAACCGTTAACCCGAACGCTTTGAAATTTCTACCACATAAAAATCACAATGGCCCAAAAATCAGGTCATTCCAACGAGCAGAACTGCCAAAACAGTGTATTGCTCCGTTTCCAGGCCTTTTTTCGGTCCTACCTCAAAACATGAACCCAAGAACCGTTAACCCGAACGCTTTGAAATTTCTAGCACATGTTATTCTTATATAGAAATTACAGTGGCCCAAAAATCAGGTCATTCTGACGAGCAGAAGTGCCAAAACAGTGTATTGCTCCGTTTCCAATCCTTTTTTCGGGGCTACTTCAAAACATGAACCCCAAGATCCGTTAACCCGAACGCTTTGAAATTTTTACCACATGTTATTCTCATATAGAAATCACAGTGGCCCAAAAATCAGATTATTCCGACGAGCAGAAGTGCCAAAACAGTGTATTGCTCCGTTTCCAAGCCTTTTTTCGGGCCTAACTCAAAACATGAACCTCAAGAACCGTTAACCCAAACGCTTTGATATTTCTACCACATGTTATTCTCATATAGAAATCACAGTGGCCCAAAAATCAGGTCATTCCGACGAGCAAAAGTGCCAAAACAGTGTATTGCTCCGTTTCCACGCCTTTTTTCGAGCCTACCTCAAAACATGAACCCGAAGAACCGGTAACCCGAACGCTTTGAAATTTCTACCACATGTTATTCTCATATAAAAATCACAGTGGCCCAAAAATCAGGTCATTCGGACGAGCAGAAGTGCCAAAAAAGTGTATTGCTCCGTTTCTAGGCCTTTTTTCGGGCCTACCTCAAAACATGAAACCCAAGAACCGTTAACCCGAACGCTTTGAAATTTCTACCACATGTTTTTCTCATACAGAAATCACAGTGGTCCAAAAATCAGGTCATTCCGACGTGCAGAAGTGCCAAAACAGTGTATTGCTCCGTTTCTAGGCCTTTTTTCGGGCCTACCTCAAAACATGAACCCCAAGAACCGTTAACCCGAACGCTTTGAAATTTCTACCACATGTTTTTCTCATATAAAAATCACAGTGGCCCAACAATCAGGTCATACCGACGAGTATAAGTACCAAAACAGAGTATTTCTCCGTTTCCAAGCCTTTTTTCGGGGCTACCTCAAAACATGAACCCCAAGAACCGTTAACCCAAACGCTTTGAAATTTCTACCACATGTTTTTCTCATATAAAAATCACAGTGGCCCAAAAATCAGGTCATTCCGACGAGTAGAAGTGCTAAAACAGTGTATTTCTCCGTTTCTAGGCCTTTTTTCGGGGCTACCTCAAAACATGAACCCGAGAACCGTTTACCCGAAGGCTTTGAAATTTCTACCACATGTTATTCTCATATAGAAATCACAGTGGCCCCAAAATCAGGTCATTCCGATGAGCAGAAGTGCCAAAACAGTGTATTGCTCCGTTTCTAGGCCTTTTTTCGGTCCTACCTAAAAACATGAACCCAAGAACCGTTAACCCGAAGGCTTTGAAATTTCTACCACATGTTATTCTCATATAGAAATCACAGTGGCCCAAAAATCAGGTCATTCCGATGAGCAGAAGCGCCAAAACAGTGTATTGCTCCGTTTCTAGGCCTTTTTTCGGGCCTACCTCAAAACATGAACCCCAAGAACCGTTAACCCGAACGCTTTGAAACTTCTATCACATGTTATTCTCATAAAGAAATCACAGTGGCCCAAAAATCAGGTCATTCCGACGAGCAGAAGTGCCAAAATAGTGTATTGCTCCGTTTCCAAGCCTTTTTTCGGGCCTAGGGCTACCTCAAAACATGAACCCCAAGAACCGTTAGTTCGAACGCTTTGAAATTTCTACCACGTGTTATTCTCATATAGAAATCAAAGTGGCCCAAAAATCAGGTCATTCCGACGAGCAGAAGTGCCAAAACAGTGTATTGCTCCGTTTCTAGGCATTTTTTCGGGCCTACCTCAAAACATGAACCCCAAGAACCGTTATACCGAACGCTTTGAAATTTCTACCAAATGTTATTCTCATATAGAAATCACATTGGCTCAAAAATCAATTCATTCCGACGAGCAGAAGTGCCAAAACAGTGTATTGCTCCGTTTCCAAGCCTTTTTTCGGGCCTACCTCAAAACATGAACCCCAAGAACCGTTAAACCGAACGCTTTGAAATTTCTACCACATTTTATTCTCATATAGAAATCACAATGGCTCAAAAATCAGGTCATTCCGACGAGCAGAAGTGCCAAAATAGTGTATTGCTCCGTTTCGAGGCCTTTTTTCGGGCCTAGGGCTACCTCAAAACATGAACCCCAAGAACCGTTAACCCGAACGCTTTGAAATTTCATCCACATGTTATTCTCATATAGAAATAACAGTGGCCCAAAAATCAGGTCATTCCGACGAGCAGTAGTGCCAAAACAGTGTATTGCTCCGTTTTCACGCCTTTTTTCGGGCCTACCTCAAAACATGAACCTCAAGAACCGTTAACTCGAACGCTTTCAAATTTCTACCACATCTTATTTCCATATAGAAATTACAGTGGCCCAAAAATCAGGTCATTCCGACTAGCAGAAGTGCAATAACAGTGTATTGCTCCGTTTCCAAGCCTTTTTCCGGGGCTACCTCAAAACATGAACCCCAAGAACCGTTAACTAGAACGCTTTGAAATTTCTACCACATGTTAGTCTCATAGAGAAATAACAGTGGCCCAAAAATCAGGTCATTCCGACGTGCAGAAGTGCTAAAACAGTGTATTGCTCCGTTTCCAAGCCTTTTTTCGAGCCTACCTCAAAACATGAACCCCAAGAACCGTTAACCCGAACGCTTTGAAATTTCTATCACATGTTATTCTCATAAAGAAATCACAGTGGCCCAAAAATCAGGTCATTCCGACGAGAAGAAGTGCCAAAACAGTGTATTGCTCCGTTTCCAATCCTTTTTTCGGGCCTAGGGCTACCTCAAAACATGAACCCCAAGAACCGTTAACCCGAACGCTTTGAAATTTCTACCACATGTTATTGTCATATAGAAATCATAGTGGCCCAGAAATCAGGTCATTCCGACGAGCAGAACTGCCAAAACAGTGTATTGCTCCGTTTCCAGGCCTTTTTTCGGTCCTACCTCAAAACATGAACCCAAGAACCGTTAACCCGAACGCTTTGAAATTTCTAGCACATGTTATTCTTATATAGAAATTACAGTGGCCCAAAAATTAGGTCATTCTGACGAGCAGAAGTGCCAAAACAGTGTATTGCTCCGTTTCCAGGCCTTTTTTCGAGGCTACCTCAAAACATGAACCCCAATAACCGTTAACCCGAACGCGTTGAAATTTCTACCACATGTTTTTCTCATAATAATCACAGTGTCCAAAAAATAAGGCCATCCGACGGGTAGAAGTGCCAAAATAGTGTATTTCTCCGTTTCCAAGCCTTTTTTCGGGGCTACTTCAAAACATGAACCCCAAGATCCGTTAAACCGAACGCTTTGAAATTTTTACCACATGTTATTCTCATATAGAAATCACAATGGCCCAAAAATCAGATTATTCCGACGAGCAGAAGTGCCAAAACAGTGTATTGCTCCGTTTCCAAGCCTTTTTTCGGGCCTAACTCAAAACATGAACCTCAAGAACCGTTAACCCAAACGCTTTGATATTTCTACCACATGTTATTCTCATATAGAAATCACAGTGGCCCAAAAATCAGGTCATTCCGACGAGCAAAAGTGCCAAAACAGTGTATTGCTCCGTTTCCACGCCTTTTTTCGAGCCTACCTCAAAACATGAACCCGAAGAACCGGTAACCCGAACGCTTTGAAATTTCTACCACATGTTATTCTCATATAAAAATCACAGTGGCCCAAAAATCAGGTCATTCGGACGAGCAGAAGTGCCAAAAAAGTGTATTGCTCCGTTTCTAGGCCTTTTTTCGGGCCTACCTCAAAACATGAAACCCAAGAACCGTTAACCCGAACGCTTTGAAATTTTTACCACATGTTATTCTCATATAGAAATTACAGTGGCCCAAAAATCAGGTCATTCTGACGAGCAGAAGTGCCAAAACAGTGTATTGCTCCGTTTCCAAGCCTTTTTTCGGGGCTACCTCAAAACATGAACCCCAATAACCGTTAACCCGAACGCTTTGAAATTTCTACCACATGTTTTTCTCATACAGAAATCACAGTGGTCCAAAAATCAGGTCATTCCGACGTGCAGAAGTGCCAAAACAGTGTATTGCTCCGTTTCTAGGCCTTTTTTCGGGCCTACCTCAAAACATGAACCCCAAGAACCGTTAACCCGAACGCTTTGAAATTTCTACCACATGTTTTTCTCATATAAAAATCACAGTGGCCCAACAATCAGGTCATACCGACGAGTATAAGTACCAAAACAGAGTATTTCTCCGTTTCCAAGCCTTTTTTCGGGGGCTACCTCAAAACATGAACCCCAAGAACCGTTAACCCGAACGCTTTGAAATTTTTACCACATGTTTTTCTCATATAATAATCACAGTGTCCAAAAAATAAGGTTATTCCGACGAGTAGAAGTGCCAAAACAATGTATTTCTCCGTTTCCAAGCCTTTTTTCGGGGCTACCTCAAATCATGAACTCCAAGAACCGTTAAGTCGAATGCTTTGAAATTTGTACCACATGTTTTTCTCATATAATAATCACAGTGTCCAAAAAATTAGGTCATTCCGACGAGTAGAAGTGCCAAAACAGTGTATTTCTTCGTTTCCAAGCCTTTTTTAGGGGCTACCTCAAAACATTTGTCCGATTTGGCCGGTTCAAGTGGCCACAAAAAGCTTATTCCATGGGCTACCTCCTAATAAGCTCAAATCCAATTTTTGTATTTTTATTCTTCAAGAGAACTTCGCGAGAGTCCTAAACAAGTGAAACGTGCATAAATGGGGGCGTATTCGGCCGATTTACACGCGATCGGGGCCTTCGAACTAAGCATTCTCCCTATTGGAAGACATACATACATGTGTATGAGCTTCGGTGCGAAAAGATTTGATTTTCATTCCGGATGATTTTTAGGCCCCTCGCCCTAAAGGTACCCCTAGGGCCGCCGAGCCGAAAATTGGAACTCTATGTTCAGCATAATGGGTAGGAATTCCGATCATGAGGGGTTTTAGCCCTTCGGAAAAGGATTATGTGGACATAAAGTTTGACAAGATCGGGCTAGTAACGAAGAAGTTATGACCAAAACCGTGTTTGCAACACGTCCCGTTTTGCGCGGTTCCACTATTTTGGCCATAACTCCTAGGCTATTTGTCTGATTTGGCCGGTTCAAGCGGCCACAGAAAGCTTATTCCATGGGCTATCTCCTAAGAATCTCAAATCTAATTTTTGTATTTTTATTCTTTACGAGAACTTCGCGAGAGTCCAAAACAATTGAAACGTGCATAAATGGAGGCGTATTCGGCCGATTTACACGCGATCGGGGCCTTCGAACTAAGCATTCTCCCTATTGGAAGCCATAAATACATGTGTATGAACTTCGGTGCGAAAAGATTTGATTTTCGTCTTGGATGATTTTTGGGCCCCTCGCCCTAAGCGTACCCCTAGGGCCGCCGGCCCGAAAATTAGAACTCTATGTTCGGCACAATGGCTAGGAATTCCGATCATGAGAGGTTTTAGCCCTTCGAATAAGGATTCTGTGGACATAAAGTTTGACTGAATCGGTCTAGTAACGAAGAAGTTATGGCCAAAACCGTTTTTGCAACGGGTCCCGTTTTGCGCGGTTCCACTATTTTGGCCATAACTCCTAGGCTATTTGTCCGATTTGGCCGGTTCAAGCGGCCACAGAAAGCTTATTCCATGGGCTACCTTCTAAGAAGCTCAAATCCAATTTTTGTATTTTTATTCTTCACGAGAACTTCATGAGAGTCCAAAACAAGTGAAACGTGCATAAATGGGGCGTATTCGGCAGATTTACACGCGATCGGGGCCTCCGAACTAAGCATTCTCCCTATTGGAAGACATAAATACAGGTGTATGAGCTTCGGTGTGAAAGGATTTGATTTTCGTTCAGGATGATTTTTGGGCCCCTCGCCCTAGCGGTACCCCTAGGGCGGCCGGCCTGAAAATTGGAACTCTATGTTCGGCACAATAGGTAGGAATTCCGATCATGAGGGGTTTTAGCCCTTCGGAAAAGGATTATGTGGACATAAAGTTTGACAAGATCGGGCAAGTAATGAAGAAGTTATGACCAAAACCATTTTTGCAACGGATCCCGTTTTGCGCGGTTCCACTATTTTGGCCATAACTCCTAGGCTATTTGTCCGATTTGGCCGGTTCAAGCGGCCACAAAAAGCTTATTCCATGGGCTACCTCCTAAGAAGGTCAAATCCAATTTTTGTATTTTTATTCTTCACGAGAACTTCACGAGAGTCCAAAACAAGTGAAACGTGCATAAATGGGGGCGTATTCGGCCGATTTACACGCGATTGGGACCTCCGAACTAAGCATTCTCTCTATTGGAAGCCATAAATACATGTGTATGAGCTTCGGTGCAAAAAGATTTGATTGTTGTTCCGGATGATTTTTGGGGCCGCGCCCTAGAGTTACCCCTAAGGTCGCCGGCTCGAAAATTAGAACTCTATGTTCGGCACAATGGGTAGGAATTCCGATCATGAGGGGTTTTAGCCCTTCAGATAAGGATTATGTGGACATAAAGTTTGACTGAATCGGGCTAGTAACGAAGAAATTATGTCCAAAACCGTTTTTGCAACGGTTGCCGTTTTGCGCGGTTCCACTATTTTGGCCATAACTCCTAGGCTATTTGTCCGATTTGGCCGGTTCAAGCGGCCACAAAAAGCTTATTCCATGGGCTACCTCCTAAGAAGCTCAAATCCAATTTTTGTATTTTTATTCTTCACGAGAAATTTGCGAGAGTCCAAAACAAGTGAAACGTGCATAAATGGAAGCGTATTCGGCCGATTTACACGCGATTGGGGTCTTCGAACTAAGCATTCTCCCTATTGGAAGACATAAATACATGTGAATGAGCTTCAATGCGAAAAGATTTGATTTTCATTCCGGATGATTTTTGGGCCCATCGCCCTAAAGGTACCCCTAGGGCCGCCGACCCGAAAATTGGAACTCTATGTTCGGCACAATGGGTAGGAATTCCGATCATGAGGAGTTTTAGCACTTCTGAAAAGGATTCTGTGGACATTAAGTTTGACAAGATCGGGCTAGTAACGAAGAAGTTATGGCCAAAACTGTTTTTGCAACGGGTCCCATTTTGCGCGGTTCCACTATTTTGGCCATAACTCCTAGGCTATTTGTCCGATTTGGCCGGTTCAAGCGGCCACAGAAAGCTTATTCTATGGGCTACCTCAGAAGAAGCTCAAATCCAATTTTTATATTTTTTATTCTTCACGAGAAATTCGCGAGAGTCCAAAACAAGTGAAACGTGCATAAATGGGGGCGTATTCGGCCGATTTACACGCGATTGGGGCCTCCGAACTAAGCATTCTCCCTATTGAAAGCCATAAATACATGTGTATGAGTTTCGGTGCAATAAATTTGATTTTTGTTCCGGATGATTTTTGGACCCGCGCCCTAGGTGTAACCCTAAGGTCGCCGGCCCGAAAATTGGAACTCTATGTTCGGCACAATGGGTAGGAATTCCGATCATTTGGGGTTTTAGCCCTTCCGATAAGGATTCTGTGGACATAAAGTTTGACTGAATCGGGCTAGTAACGAAGAAGTTATGTCCAAAACCGTTTTTGCAACGAGTCCCGTTTTGCGCGGTTCCACTATTTTGGCCATAACTCCTAGGCTATTTGTCCGATTTGGCCGGTTCAAGCGGCCACAAAAAGCTTATTCCATGGGCTACCTCCTAAGAAGCTCAAATCCAATTTTTTTATTTTTATTCTTCACGAGAACTTCGCTAGAGTCCAAAACAAGTGACACGTGCATAAATGGGGGCGTATTCGGCCGATTTACACGCGATCGGGGCCTTTGAACTAAGCATTCTCCCTATTAGTAGCCATAAATACATGTGTATGAGCTTCGGTGCAAAAAGATTTGATTTTCGTTCCGGATCATTTTTGGGCCCCTCGCCCTAAGGGTACCCATAGGGCTGCCGGCCCTAAAATTGGAACTCTATGTTCGGCATAATGGGTAGGAATTCCGATCATGAGGGGTTTTAGCCCTTCGGATAAAGATTCTGTGGGCATAAAGTTTGACAAGATCGGGCTACTAACGAAGAAGTTATGGCCAAAACCGTTTTTGCAACGGGTCCCGTTTTGCGCGGTTACACTATTTTGGCCATAACTCCTAGGCTATTTGTCCGAATTGGCCGGTTAAAGCGGCCAGAGAAAGCCTATTCCATGGGCTACCTCCTAAGTTGCTCAAATCCAATTTTTATATTTTTTTATTCTTTACGAGAACTTCGCGAGAGTCCAAAACAAGTGAAACATGCATAAATGGAGGCGTATTCGGCCGATTTACACGCGATCGGGGCCTCCGAACTAAGCATTCTCTCTATTGGAAGCCATAAATACATGTGTATGAGCTTCGGTGCGAAAAGATTTAATTTTTGTTCCGGATGATTTTTGGGCCCGCGCCCTAGGGATACCCCTAAGGTCGCCGGCCCGAAAATTAGAACTCTATGTTCGGCACAATGAGTAGGAATTCCGATCATGAGGGGTTTTAGCCCTTCGGATAAAGATTCTGTGGACATAAAGTTTGACAAGATCGGGCTACTAACGAAGAAGTTATGGCCAAAACCGTTTTTGCAACGGGTCCCATTTTGCGCGGTTCCACTATTTTGGCCATAACTCCTAGGCTATTTGTCCGATTTGGCCGGTTCAAGCGGCCACAAAAAGCTTATTCCATGGGCTACCTCCTAAGTAGATCAAATCCAATTTTTGTATTTTTATTCTTCACGAGAACTTCGCGAGAGTCCAAAACAAGTGAAACATGCATAAATGGAAGTTTATTCGGCCGATTTACACGCGATCGGGGCCTTCGAACTAAGCATTCTCCATATTGGAAGACATAAATACATGTGTATGAGCTTCAGTGCAAAAAGATTTGATTTTCATTCCGGATGATTTTTGGGCCCCTCGCCCTAAAAGTACCCCTAGGGCCGCCGGCCCGAAAATTGGAACTCTATGTTCGGCACAATGGGTAGGAATTCCGATCATGAGGGGTTTTAGCCCTTCGGAAAAGGATTCTGTGGACATTAAGTTTGACAAGATCGGGCAAGTAACGAAGAAGTTATGGCCAATACAATTTTTGCAACGGGTCCCGTTTTGCGCGGTTCCACTATTTTTTCCATAACTCCTAGGCTATTTGTCCGATTTGGCCGGTTCAAGCGGCCACAAAAAGCTTATTCCATGGGCTACCTCAGACGAAGTTCAAATCCAATTTTTATATTTTTTATTCTTCACGAGAACATCGCGAGAGTCCAAAACAAGTGAAACGTGCATAAAATGGGGGCGTATTCGGCCGATTTACATGCGATTGGGGCCTCCGAACTAAGCATTCTCCCTATTGGTAGCCATAAATACATGTGTATGAGCTTCAGTGCAAAAAGATTTGATTTTCGTTCCGGATCATTTTTGGGCCCCTCGCCCTAAGGGTACCCCTAGGGCCGCCGGCCCGAAAATTGGAACTCTATGTTCGGCACAATGGGTAGGAATTTCGATCATGAGGGGTTTTAGCCCTTCGGAAAAGGATTCTGTGGACATTAAGTTTGACAAGATCTGGCTAGTAACGAAGAAGTTATGGCCAATACTATTTTTGCAACCCGTTTTGCGCGGTTCCACTATTTTTTCCATAACTCCTAGGCTATTTGTCCGATTTGGCCGGTTCAAGCGGCCACAAAAAGCTTATTCCATGGGCTACCTCAGACGAAGCTCAAATCCAATTTTTATATTTTTTATTCTTCACGAGAACTTCGCGAGAGTCCAAAAGAAGTGAAACGTGCATAAATGGGGGCGTATTCGGCCGATTTACATGCGATTGGGGCCTCCGAACTAAGCATTCTCTCTATTGGAAGCCATAAATACATGTGTATGAGCTTCGGTGCATAAAGATTTGATTTTTGTTCCGGATGATTTTTGGGGCCGCGCCCTAGCGGTACCCCTAAGGTCGCCGGCCCGAAAATTAGAACTCTATGTTCGGCACAATGGGTAGGAATTCCGATCATGAGGGGTTTTAGCCCTTCAGATAAGGATTAAGTGGACATAAAGTTTGACTGAATCGGGCTAGTAACGAAGAAGTTATGTCCAAAACCGTTTTTGCAACGGTTGCCGTTTTGCGCGGTTCCACTATTTTGGCCATAACTCCTAGGCTATTTGTCCGATTTAGCCGGTTCAAGCGGCCACAAAAAGCTTATTCCATGGGCTACCTCCTAAGAAGCTCAAATCAAATTTTTGTATTTTTATTCTTCACGAGAACTTCGCGAGAGTCCAAAACAAGTGAAACGTGCATAAATGGAAGCGTATTCGGCCGATTTACACGCGATTGAGGCCTTCGAACTAAGCATTCTCCCTATTGGAAGACATAAATACATGTGAATGAGCTTCAGTGCGAAAAGATTTGATTTTCATTCCGGATGATTTTTGGGCCCCTCGCCCTAAAGGTACCCCTAGGGCCGCCGGCCCGAAAATTGGAACTCTATGTTCGGCACAATGGGTAGGAATTCCGATCATGATCGGTTTTAGCCCTTCAGATAAGGATTCTGTTGCCATAAAGTTTGACTGAATCGGGCTAGTAACGAAGAAGTTATGTCTAAAACCGTTTTTGCAACAAGTCCCATTTTGCGCGGTTCCACTATTTTGGCCATAACTCCTAGGCTATTTGTCCGATTTGGCCGGTTCAAGCGGCCACAGAAATCCTATTCCATGGGCTACCTCCTAAGATGCTCAAATCCAATTTTTATATTTTTTTTCTTCACGAGAACTTCGCGAGAGTCCAAAACAAGTGAAACATGCATAAATGGAGGCGTATTCGGGCGATTTACACGCGATCGCGGCCTCCGAACTAAGCATTCTCTCTATTGGAAGCCATAAATACATGTCTATGAGCTTCGGTGCGAAAAGATTTGATTTTTGTTCCGGATGATTTTTGGGCCCGCGCCCTAGGGGTACCCCTAAGGTCGCCGGCCCGAAAATTAGAACTCTATGTTCGGCACAATGGGTAGGAATTCCGATCATGATCGGTTTTAGCCCTTCAGATAAGGATTCTGTTGCCATAAAGTTTGACTGAATCGGGCTAGTAACGAAGAAGTTATGTCTAAAACCGTTTTTGCAACAAGTCCCATTTTGCGCGGTTCCACTATTTTGGCCATAACTCCTAGGCTATTTGTCCGATTTGGCCGGTTCAAGCGGCCACAAAAAGCTTATTCCATGGGCTACCTCCTAAGTAGCTCAAATCCAATTTTTGTATTTTTATTCTTCACGAGAACTTCGCGAGAGTCCAAAATAAGTGAAACGTGCATAAATGGAAGTGTATTCGGCCGATTTACACGCGATCAGGGCCTTCGAACTAAGCATTCTCCTAATTGGAAGACATAAATACATTTATATGAGCTTCAGTGCAAAAAGATTTGATTTTCATTCCGGATGATTTTTGGGCCCCTCGCCCTAAAGGTACCCCTAGGGCCGCCGGCCCGAAAATTGGAACTCTATGTTCGACACAATGGCTAGGAATTCCGATCATGAGGGGTTTTAGCCCTTCGGAAAAGGATTCTGTGGACATTAAGTTTGACAAGATCAGGCTAGTAACGAAGAAGTTATGGCCAATACTGTTTTTGCAACGGGTCCCGTTTTGCGCGGTTCCACTATTTTTTCCATAACTCCTAGGCTATTTGTCCGACTTGGCCGGTTCAAGTGGCCACAGAAAGCTTATTCTGTGGGCTACCTCAGACGAAGCTCAAATCCAATTTTTATATTTTTTATTCTTCACGAGAACTTCGCGAGAGTCCAAAACAAGTGAAACGTGCATAAATGGGGGCGTATTCGGCCGATTTACACGCGATTGGGACCTCTGAACTAAGCATTCTCACTATTGGAAACCATAAATACATGTGTATGAGTTTCGGTGCAAAAAGATTTGATTTTTGTTCAGGATGATTTTTAGGCCCGCGCCCTAGGGGTAACCCTAAGGTCGCCGGCCCGAAAATTGGAACTCTATGTTCGGCACAATGGGTAGGAATTCCGATTATGAGGGGTTTTATCCCTTCAGATAAGGATTCTGTGGACATAAAGTTTGACTGAATCGGGTTAGTAACGAAGAAGTTATGTCCAAAACCGTTTTTGCAACGGGTCCCGTTTTGCGCGGTTCCACTATTTTGGCCATAACTCCTAGGCTATTTGTCCGATTTGGTCGGTTCAAGCGACCACAAAAAGCTTATTCCATGGGATACCTCCTAAGAAGCTCAAATCAATTTTTTGTATTTTTATTCTTCACGAGAACATCTCGAGAGTCCAAAACAAGTGAAACGTGCATAAATGGAAGCGTATTCCGCCGATTTACACGCGATCGGGGCCTTCGAACTAAGCATTCTCCATATTGGAAGACATAAATTCATGTGTATGAGCTTCAGTGCGAAAAGATTTGATTTTCATTCCGGATGATTTTTGGGCCCCTCGCCCTAAAGGTACCCCTAGAGCCGCTGGCCCGAAAATTCGAACTCTTTGTTCGTCACAATGGGTAGGAATTCCGATCATGAGGGGTTTTAGCCCTTCGGAAAAGGATTCTGTAGACATTAAGTTTGACAAGATCGGGCTAGTAACGAAGAAGTTATGGCCAAAACTGTTTTTGCAACGGGTCCCATTTTGCGCGGTTCCACTATTTTGGCCATAACTCCTAGGCTATTTGTCCGATTTGGCCGGTTCAAGTGCCCACAGAAAGCTTATTCTATGGACTACCTCAGAAGAAGCTCAAATCCAATTTTTATATTTTTTATTCTTCACGAGAACTTCGCGAGAGTCCAAACAAGTGAAACGTGCATAAATGGGGGCGTATTCGGCCGATTTACACGCGATTGGGGCCTCCGAACTAAGCATTCTCCCGATTGGAAGCCATAAATACATGTGTATGAGTTTCGGTGCAAAAAGATTTGATTTTTGTTCCGGATGATTTTTGGGCCCGTGCCCTAGGGGTAACCCTAAGGTCGCTGGCCTGAAAATTGGAACTCTATGTTCGGTACAATGGGTAGGAATTCCGATCATGAGAGGTTTTAGCCCTTCAGATAAGGATTCTGTGGACATAAAGTTTGACTGAATCGGGCTAGTAACGAAGAAGTTATGTTCAAAACCGTTTTTGCAACGGGTCCCGTTTTGCGCGGTTCCACTATTTTTGCTTTAACTCCTAGGCTATTTGTCCGATTTGGTCGGTTCAAGGGGCCACAAAAAGCTTATTCCATGGGATACCTCCTAAGAAGCTCAAATCCAATTTTTTTATTTTTATTCTTCACGAGAACTTCGCGAGAGTCCAAAACAAGTGACACGGGCATAAATGGGGGCGTATTCGGCCGATTTACACGCGATCGGGGCCTTCGAACTAAGCATTCTCCATATTGATAGCCATAATTACATGTGTATGAGCTTCGGTGCAAAAAGATTTGATTTTCGTTCCGAATGATTTTTGGGCCCCTCACCCTAAGGGTACCCCTAGGGCCGCCGGCCCTAAAATTGGAACTCTATGTTCGGCACAATGGGTAGGAATTCTTATTATGAGGGGTTTTAGCCCTTCGGATAAGGATTCTGTGGACATAAAGTTTGACAAGATCGGGCTACTAACGAAGAAGTTATGGCTAAAACCGTTTTTGCAACGAGTCCCGTTTTGCGCGGTTCCACTATTTTGGCCATAACTCCTAGGCTATTTCTCCGATTTGGCCGGTTCAAGCGGCCATAGAAAGCCTATTCCATGGGCTACCTCCTAAGAAGCTCAAATCCAATTTTTGAATTTTTATTCTTCACGAGAACTTCACGAGAGTCCAAAACAAGTGAAACATGCATAAATGGAGGCGTATTCGGCCGATTTACACGCGATCGGGGCCTCCGAACTAAGCATTCTCCCTATTTGAAGACATAAATACATGTGTATGAGCTTCGGTGCGAAAAGATATGATTTTCATTCCGGATGATTTTGGGGCCCCTCGCCCTAAAGGTACCCTAGGGCCGCCGGCCCTAAAATTGGAACTCTATGTTCAGCACAATGAGTAGGAATTCTTATCATGAGGGGTTTTAGCCCTTCGGATAAGGATTTTGTGGACATAAAGTTTGACAAGATCGGGCTACTAACGAAGAAGTTATGGCTAAAACCGTTTTTGCAACGAGTCCCGTTTTGCGCGGTTCCACTATTTTGGCCATAACTCCTAGGCTATTTGTCCGATTTGGCCGGTTCAGGCGGCCATAGAAAGCCTATTCCATGGGCTACCTCCTAAGAAGCTCAACTCCAATTTTTGAATTTTTATTCTTCACGAGAACTTCACGAGAGTCCAAAACAAGTGAAACATGCATAAATGGAGGCGTATTCGGCCGATTTACACACGATCGGGGCCTCCGAACTAAGCATTCTCCCTATTTGAAGACATAAATACATGTGTATGAGCTTCGGTGCGAAAAGATATGATTTTCATTCTGGATGATTTTGGGGCCCCTCGCCCTAAAGGTACCCTAGGGCCGCCGGCCCGAAAATTGGAACTCTATGTTCGGCACAATGGGTAGGAATTCCAATCTTGAGAGGTTTTAGCCCTTCGGAAAAGGATTCTGTGGACATAAAGTTTGACAAGATCGGGCTAGTAACGAAGAAGTTATGGCCAAAACCGTTTTTGCAACGGGTTCCGATTTGCGCGATTCCACTATTTTGGCCATAATTCCTAGGCTATTTGTCCGATTTGGCCGGTTCAAGCGGCCAAAGAAAGCTTATTCATGGGCTACCTCCAAAGAAGCTCAAGTCCAATTTATGTATTTTCATTCTTCACGAGAACTTCGCGAGAGTTCAAAACAAGTGAAACGTGCATAAATGGGGGCATATTCGACCGATTTACACGTGATCGGGGCCTCCGAACTAAGCATTCTCCCTATTTGAAGCCATAAATACAGGTGTATGAGCTTTGGTGCGAAAAGATTTGATTTTCGTTCCGGATGATTTTTGGGCCCCTCGCCCTAACCCACTAGGGCCGCCGGCCCGAAAATTGGAACTCTATGTTCGGCACAATGGGTAGGAATTCCGATCATTAGGAGTTTTAGCCCTTCGGATAAGGATTCTTTGGACATAAAGTTTGACTGAATCGTGCTAGTAACGAAAAAGTTATGGCCAAAACCGTTTTTGCAACGGGTCCCGTTTTGCGCGGTTCCACTATTTTTGCCATAATTCCTAGGCTATTTGTCCGATTTGGCCGGTTCAAATGGCCACAGAAAGCTTATTCTATGGGCTACTTCATAAGAAGCTCAAATCCAATTTTCATATTTTTTATTCTTCACGAGAACCTCGCGAGAGTCCAAAACAAGTGAAACGTGCATAAATGGGGGCGTATTCGGCCGATTTACACGCGATTGGGGCCTTTGAACTAAGCATTCTCTCTATTGGAAGCCATAAATACATGTGTATGAGCTTCGGTGCAAAAAGATTTGATTTTTGTTCCGGTTGATTTTTGGGCCCGCGCCCTAGGGGTACCCCTAAGGTCGCCGGCCCGAAAATTGGAACTCTATGTTCGGCACAATGGGTAGGAATTCCAATCATGAGGGGTTTTAGCCCTTCGGATTCGGATTCTGTGGACATAAAGTTTGACTGAATCGGGCTAGTAACGAAGAAGTTATTGCCAAAACCGATTTTGCAACGGGTCCCGTTTTGCGCGGTTCCACTATTTTGGCCATAATTTCTAAGCTATTTGTCAGATTTGGCCGGTCCAAGTGGCCACAGAAAGCTTATTCTATGGGCTACTTCCTAAGAAGCTCAAATCCAATTTTTATATTTTTTATTCTTCACGAGAACTTCGCGAGAGTCCAAAACAAGTGAAACGTGCATAAATGAGGGCGTATTCGGCCGATTTACACGCGATTGGGGCCTCCTAATTAAGCATTCTCCCTATTGGAAGCCATAAATACATGTGTATGAGCTTCGGTGTGAAAAGATTTGATTTTCATTTCGGATTATTTTTGGGCCCCTCGCCCTAAAGGTACCCCTATGGCCACCGGCCCGAAAATTGGAACTCTATGTTCGGCACAATAGGTAGGAATTCCGATCATGAGGGGTTTTAGCCCTTCAGAAAAGGATTCTGTGGACATAAAGTTTGACAAGATCGGGACAGTAACGAAGAAGTTATGGCCAAAACCGTTTTGCAACGGGTCCCGTTTTGCGCGGTTCCACTATTTTGGCCATAACTCCTAGGCTATTTGTCCGATTTGGCCGGTTCAAGTGGCCACAGAAAGCTTATTCCATGGGCTACTTCAGAAGATGCTCAAATCGAATTTTTATATTTTTTATTCTTCACGAGACCTTCGCTAGAGTCCAAAACAAGTGAAACGTGCATAATTGGGGGCGTATTCGGCCGATTTACACGCGATTGGGGCCTCCGAACTAAGCATTCTCCCTATTGGAAGCCATAAATACATGTGTATGAGCTTCGGTGCGAGAAGATTTGATTTTTGTTCCGGATGATTTTTGGGCCCGCGCCCTAGGGGTACCCCTAAGGTCGCCGGCCCGAAAATTAGAACTCTATGTTCGGCACAATGGGCAGGAATTCCGATCATGATTGGTTTTAGCCCTTCAGATAAGGATTCTGTGGACATTAAGTTTGACTGAATCGGGCTAGTAACGAAGAAGTTATGTCCAAAACCGTTTTTGCAACGGGTCCCGTTTTGCGCTGTTCCACTATTTTGGCCATAACTCCTAGGCAATTTGTCCGATTTGGTCGATTCAAGCGGCCACAAAAAGCTTATTCCATGGGATACCTCCTAAGAAGCTCAAATCCAATTTTTTTTATTTTTATTCTTTACGAGAACTTCGCGAGAGTCCAAAACAAGTGACACGTGCATAAATGGAAGTGTATTCGGCCGATTTACACGCGATCGGGGCCTTCGAACTAAGCATTCTCCCTATTGATAGCCATAAATACATGTGTATGAGCTTCGGAGCAAAAAGATTTGATTTTCGTTCCGGATGATTTTTGGGCCCCTCACCCTAAGGGTACCCCTAGGGCCGCCGGCCCTAAAATTGGAACTCTATGTTCGGCACAATGGGTAGAAATTCTGATCATGAGGGGTTTTAGCCCTTCGGATAAGGATTCTGTGGACATAAAGTTTGACAAGATCAGGCTACTAACGAAGAAGTTATGGCCAAAACCGTTTTTGCAACGGGTCCCGTTTTGCGCGGTTCCACTATTTTAGCCATAACTCCTAGGCTATTTGTCCGATTTGGCCGGTTCAAGCGGCCATAGAAAGCCTATCCATGGGCTACCTCCTAAGAAGCTCAAATCCAATTTTTGAATTTTTATTCTTCACGAGAACTTCGCGAGGGTCCAAAACAAGTGAAACATGCATAAATGGAGGCGTATTCGGCCGATTTACACGAGATCGGGGCCTCCGAACAAAGACTTCTCCCTATTTGAAGACATAAATACATCTGTATGATCTTCGGTGCGAAAAGATATGATTTTCATTCCGGATGATTTTTGGGCCCCTCGCCCTAAAGGTACCCTAGGGCCGCCGGCCCGAAAATTGGAACTCTAAGTTCGGCATAATGGGTAGTAATTCCAATCATGAGGGGTTTTAGCCCTTCGAATAAGGATTCTGTGGACATAAAGTTTGACAAGATCGGGCTAGTAACGAAGAAGTTATGGCCAAAACCGTTTTTGCAACGGGTTCCGTTTTGCGCGATTCCACTCTTTTGGCCATAATTACTAGGCTATTTATCCGATTTGGCCGGTTCAAGCGGCCAAACAAAGCTTATTCATGGGCTACCTCCTAAGAAGCTCAAGTCCAATTTATGTATTTTCATTCTTCACGAGAACTTCGCGAGAGTTCAAAACAAGTGAAACGTGCATAAATGGGGGCGTATTCGGCCGATTTACACGTGATCGGGGCCTCCGAACTAAGCATTCTCCCTATTGGAAGCCATAAATACAGGTGTATGAGCTTCGGTGCGAAAAGATTTGATTTTCGTTCCGGATGATTTTTGGGCCCCTCGCCCTAACGGTACCACTAGGGCCGCCGGCCCGAAAATTAGAACTCTATGCTCGGCACAATGGGTAGGAATTCTGATCATTAAGGGTTTTAGCCCTTCGGATAAGGATTCTTTGGACATAAAGTTTGACTGAATCGGGCTAGTAACGAAAAAGTTATGGCCAAAACCGTTTTTGCAACGGGTCCCGTTTTGCGCGGTTCCACTATTTTTGCCATAATTCCTAGGCTATTTGTCCGATTTGGCCGGTTCAAGTGGCCACAGAAAGCTTATTCTATGGGCTACTTCATAAGAAGCTCAAATCCAATTTTTATATTTTTTATTCTTCACGAGAACCTCGCGAGAGTCCAAAACAAGTGAAACGTGCATAAATGGGGGGCGTATTCGGCCGATTAACACGCGATTGGGGCCTCTGAACTAAGCATTCTCTCTATTGGAAGCCATAAATACATGTGTATGAGCTTCGGTGCAAAAAGATTTGATTTTTGTTCCGGTTGATTTTTGGGCCCGCGCTCTAGGGGTACCCCTAAGGTCGCCGGCCCGAAAATTAGAACTCTATGTTCGGCACAATGGGTAGGAATTCCAATCATGAGGGGTTTTAGCCCTTCGGATTCGGATTCTGTGGACATAAAGTTTGACTGAATCGGGCTAGTAACGAAGAAGTTATTGCCAAAACCGTTTTTGCAACGGGTCCCGTTTTGCGCGGTTCCACTATTTTGGCAATAATTCCTAGGCTATTTGTCTGATTTGGCCGGTTCAAGTGGCCACAGAAAGCTCATTCTATGGGCTACTTCCAAAGAAGCTCAAATCCAATTTTTATATTTTTTATTCTTCACGAGAACTTCGCGAGAGTCCAAAACAAGTGAAACGTACATAAATGAGGGCATATTCGGCCGATTTACACGCGATTGGGGCCTCCTAACTAAGCATTCTCCCTATAGGAAGCCATAAATACATGTGTATGAGCTTCGGTGTGAAAAGATTTGATTTTCATTTCGGATGATTTTTGGGCCCCTCGCCCTAAAGGTACCCCTAGGGCCGCCGGCCCGAAAATTGGAACTCTATGTTTAGCACAATGGGTAGGAATTCTGATCATGAGGGGTTTTAGCCCTTCGGAAAAGGATTCTGTGGACATAAAGTTTGACAAGATCGGGCTAGTAACGAAGAAGTTATGTCCAAAACCATTTTTGCAACGGGTCCCGTTTTGCGCGGTTCCACTATTTTGGCCATAACTCCTAGGCTATTTATCCGATTTGGCCGGTTCAAGCGGCCACAGAAAGCTTATTTCATGGGCTACCTCCTAAGAAGCTCAAATCAAATTTTTGTATTTTTATTCTTCATGAGAACTTCGCGAGAGTCCAAAACAAGTGAAACGTCCATAAATGGGGGCGTATTCGGCCGATTTACACGCGATCGGGGTTTCTGAACTAAGCATTCTCCCTATTGGAAGCCATAAATACAGGTGTATGAGCTTCAGTGTGAAAAGATTTGATTTTCGTTTCGGATGATTTTTGGGCACCTCGCCCTAGGGGTACCCCCTAGGGCCGCCGGCCCGAAAATTGAAACTCTATGTTCGGCATAATGGGTAGGAATTCCGATCATTAGGGGTTTTAGCCCTTCGGATAAGGATTATGTAGACATAAAGTTTGACTGAATCGGGCTAGTAACGAAGAAGTTATGGCCAAAACCGTTTTTGCAACGGGTCCCGTTTTTCGCGGTTCCACTATTTTGGCCATAATTCCTAGGCTATTTGTCTGATTTGGCCGGTTCAAGTAGCCACAGAAAGCTTATTCCATGGGCTACTTTCTAAGAAGCTCAAATCCAATTTTTATATTTTCTATTCTTCACGATAACTTCGCGAGAGTTCAAAACAAGTGAAACGTGCATAAATGGGGGCGTATTCGGCCGATTTACACGCGATCGGGGCCTTCGAACTAAGCATTCTCCCTATTGAAAGCCATAAATACATGTGTATGAGCTTCGGTGCGAAAAGATTTGATTTTCGTTCCGGATGATTTTGGGGTCCCTCGCCCTAAGGGTACCCCTAGGGCCGTCGGCCCGAAAATTGGAACTCTATGTTCGGCACAATGGGTAGGAATTCCGATCTTGAGGGGTTTTAGCCCTTCGGATAAGGATTCTGTGGACATAAAGTTTGACAAGATCGGGCTAGTAACGAAGAAGTTATGGCCAAAACCGTTTTTGCAACGGGTCCCGTTTTGCGCGGTTCCACTATTTTGGCTATAACTCCTAGGCTATTTGTCCGATTTGGCCGGTTTAAGCGGCCACAGAAAGCTTATTCCATGGGCTACCTCCTAAGAAGCTCAAATCCAATTTTTGTATTTTTATTCTTCACGAGAACTTCGCGAGAGTCCAAAACAAGTGAAACGTGCATAAATGGGGGCGTATTCGGCCGATTTACACGCGATCGGGGCCTCCGAACTAAGCATTCTCCCTATTGGAAGCCATAAATACAGGTGTATGAGCTTCGGTGTGAAAAGATTTGATTTTCGTTCCGGATGATTTTTGGGCCCCTCGCCCTAGGGGTCCCTAGGGCCGCCGACCCGAAAATTGGAACTCTATGTTCGGCATAATGGGTAGGAATTCTGATCATTAGGGGTTTTAGCCCTTCGGATAAAGATTATGTGGACATAAAGTTTGACTGAATCGGGCTAGTAAGGAAGAAGTTCTGGCCAAAACCGTTTTTGCAACGGGTCCCGTTTTGCGCGGTTCCACTATTTTGGCCATAATTCCTAGGCTATTTGTCCGATTTGGCCGGTTCAAGTGGCCACAGAAAGCTTATTTCATGGGCTACCTCCTAAGAAGCTCAAATCCAATTTTTATATTTTCTAATCTTCACGAGAACTTCGCGAGAGTCCAAAACAAGTGAAACGTGCATAAATGGAGGCGTATTCGGCCGATTTACACCGGTCGGGGCCTTCGAACTAAGCATTCTCCCTTTTGGAAGCCATAAATACAAGTGTATGAGCTTCGGTGCGAAAAGATTTGATTTTCGTTCCGGATGATTTTTGGGCCCCTCGCCCTAGGGGTACCCCTAGGGCCGCCGGCCCGAAAATTATAACTCTATGTTCGGCACAATGAGTAGGAATTCCAATTATTAGGGGTTTTAGCCCTTCGGATACGGATTCTGTGGACATAAAGTTTGACTGAATCGGGCTAGCGAAGAAGTTATGGCCAAAACCGTTTTTGCAACGGGTCCCGTTTTGCGCGGTTCCACTATTTTGACCATAATTTCTAGGCTATTTGTCCGATTTGGCCGGTTAAAGTGGCCACAGAAAGCTTATTCCATGGGCTACCTGCTAAGAAGCTCAAATCCAATTTTTATATTTTTTTATTCTTCACGAGAACTTCACGAGAGTCCAAAACAAGTGAAACGTGCATAAATGGGGGCGTATTCGGCCGATTTACACACGATCGGGCCTCTGAACTAAGCATTCTCCCTATTGGAAGCCATAAATACAGGTGTATGAGCTTCGGTGCGAAAAGATTTGATTTTTGGGCCCCTCGCCCTAGGGGTACTCCTAGGGCCGCCGGCCCGAAAATTGGAACTCTATGTTCGGCACAATGGGTAGGAATTCCGATCATTAGGGCTTTTAGCCCTTCGGATAAGGATTCTGTGGACATAACTCCAAATTACACCATGATTTTCTTCAAGAGCCATCTTCTCAACTTCATCACCCACCACGCCAACTTTCTTCTTGTTCTTCGACCCTTTCGGCCTTCCCAACTTGCCACTCCCAATTCCACCTCCATTACCTTCAAGAACCTTCTTTTCCTCCTTAATCTTTGGTTCCCCTCTCTCCCTCACACCACCTACTCCATTCTCAATTCCATCAACGGCAGAAACACCAATTTTCTCATCATCATCACGCTTCCGCTTCTTTCCTCTATAATCAACACCAACACCAGAATTCCCTCCATCATCTCCTTCCTGCCTCATTCTCCAACAAACAGACCGATAATGCTTCTCACACATAACTTCCCCTCTCATAGCCAACAAATTGCACTTCCACATCCCTCCCACGCTAATTTTCTCACACCTCAACCCCTCATCAACACCGCCCGGCCACCGCCACCTCCATAATTTATCAACCTCCTATCAATTACACAGAAACCTAAACCCCAAAACAAATAAAAAAGCAAACTTTCGCCACGGAAAAAGCAAAAAGATAAGTGATAATTAACTCACCATGAACCTCCACTCACAAAAACGATCGAGAATTAAATGCATTCCTTTACTACAAGACAGCAGTACTTTTCTGCCATTAAGCAGCCCAGAATTTAATGACGCTAATCGTATCCGTAATTCAAGAATCTACGTTGCATATTTGCTTTGGATTGTCAATTGCGTCAGCACTCAACAAACAATTAGAGCGTCAGCTGAAATCTTTACTCCGCTGTTTAGCTATAGGCTAGCGTGAGTTGAGAAAAAAAACAGGACTTTAAAAAGCATGGTTGAAATTTGATGGAATTGCAGGGTGACTGTAGAGAAAGCGGTGACGAAAACAAGTTGACGACAAGTCAGTTTGTTGTTAGTAGTACTAGATGGGTGGAGCCCGTGGGGGTTGGTAAAGTCAATGCCAAGTTTGGTATGCTCTTTAGATTGCTGCCATGTGTCCTAAGTTTTCTAAATTAAAAAATCCGGTTAGCAATTTCTTAAAAAAAAAAAACAAAAACAAAAACAAAAAAAAATACACCGGTTACCTAAAAAAGAAATAGGACCAGATTTCTTCCTAACCATTTTGAAAAAACTCGGTGAATATAGTTTCATTTAAGAAATTCAAAATTGTGTAGTTCGATAAGAAAAACAAATTTTTAAAATTCTCCACTTCTACAAAATAATTTTATTTTCCTGTTAGAATTTAAGTGAGGATTATAAAATAAAATGTTGCTCTAAAATTATAAGTTGAGGGTATAAGGATATAATACTAGTATTTTTATAATTAAAGTTATTAATATTTTAGTAAGGAGGCCTATAGTAAAATATATTTGGGGACTATGTTTAATTAAGTATTGAAAAAATGGCCATGGGCTAAGGTATTAATAAATACTCCCTCCGTTCATCAAAACCTGTCCACTTTTGAACAGTAACCATGTTCACCAAAATATATCCACTTTATCTTTTCGTACTATACTACTCTCTCTACTTTTCAAATATTACTACCCTTTGCCATTAAGGACCCCACCTCACATCAACTTTATTCCTACTTTTTTATCATCCCAACAACTTTATTCTTACTTTTTGGTCAATACCACCTCTTTTTTGTCAATATCACTATTTTTTTGTTATTATCTACTACCCCTACTTTCTAACTTTTACCCTACTAACTTTCACTTTATCAACTTTCTTAAGCTTCCAGAATAAAGTTGACAACTTTTGAGGACCGGAGGGAGCAGATAATAATGGCGAAGTCGATCAATGAAGAAGAGATTCGATTGGGATGGCCCATTACCCAAGCGCAAGCCAACAACTCTCTCTCCATATATATAGATACGTGCCAAGATCTAGGGTTTCTGACTGTTGCCTAAAAGAAATTAGGGAAGTCCGATCGAAAAGAAAGATAAAGATGTTGTTGGCTACGGCAGCGAGAAGGATTGAAGAAGACGAAGCGGCGATTGAATCTCATCCGCTGAAGATGATTGAATCTATTTCGCTGAATGAAGAGGAAGAGGAAAAGGAAAGGAAGGAAGAAGACTTAGCGATGGAAAGTAATGGTGCGGATCGTTATTGGGGACCGGAGCGAAAGTTGCCACCGCGATATTACAAGATAATGAATCAAGAGGTAAAGGAAGAAGAAGACGAGGAAAGTATTTAGAGTGGCGAGGAGAGTTTTGAATCTGATTCGGATCAGATTCTTGTAGATGAACTTGATGAAGATGGTTCCGAAGACTCAGACCGAGCGCCGGGATTTGACACCTCTGTGAAATTCCCGCCGGAGTGGGAAGAAGATATCAAGAAATCCCCACAATACTTGTGCGGCATGCTTCATGGGGTTCGTCAAGCCTTTGGATCTCGAAACTGGCCCTCTCATTGATGATTCCGAATTCAAATACCCTCCCTGGTACAGAGGTCCCAGAATTGAAAACCTCCACCACAAACTCATCACACGCATCAAAGCAATCAGGGAGAGCAGGGTAACTTTTTTAATTCTTTTACCTATCTACTTCTACTACATATTACTTACTAATCATCATCATTAATATATATATGCATGCTACATCTATTCAATTCCTACCTAGGTTTCTGTCATAATTCCCAATGATTGATTTACGATTTCTGTTTATATGCTTAATTTATTTCCTGTTTAGCTATTGTATTAGTATACCACATTTATTAGTTACTGCTGCTTCCTCCAAACTTTAGTTACTGCTGCTTCCTCCAAACTTCTGTGTGTATGTCTCCTCAATTCAATTAGCTGATTGATTTCCCAAAATAATTACATAAATGTATGTTTTTATCCTATCATCATTATTTTTATTTATTCATATAACTTGCTGCTGCCTGTGCTTGCTTATTTATTCCATGTTGTAATCTTTTTATCCATCATGATTATTTACATCCCTTTGTGTTCTACTCCATACTCCAGGGCTATGATGTTGAGCCCGGTATCCCCTATTTTCTTCTGGGCGACCCTTTCATCCCGGTTGACCTCCGACACACAGATTCCTACAACAAGGAACTCCTCGACAAAATAATGGAATTTGTACTGGAACAAATCAATTCTCATGCTGAGGCTCAGGTATATATATGTATGTTTAAACAATTTGTGTGTTGGAAATTATATACTCCTCTACTATATTGGGTGGGTGTTGAAAATATGCAGGGGTGTGGCAAAAGCTATGAGTTGGTCCAGATTGAGAAACTTGTGTTGGCACCGTCTCGTTTGCTGAAACTCATAACATTTCGCGCCAAGGAATTGAGTGAGAATATGGATGTGGAGAAGACCATTCAAGCCATGGTGTATGCTGAAGGATTTAGCTACGTGTTTCAGCTGCCAAGATCTAGGGTTTCTGACTGTTGCCTAAAAGAAATTAGGGAATTCCGATCGAAAAGAAAGATAAAGATGTTGTTGGCTACGGCAGCGAGAAGGATTGAAGAATACGAAGCGGCGATTGAATCTCATCCGCTGAAGATGATTGAATCTATTTCGCTGAATGAAGAGGAAGAGGAAAAGGAAAGGAAGGGAGAAGACTTAGCGATGGAAAGTAATGGTGCGGATCGTTATTGGGGACCGGAGCGAAAGTTGCCACCGCGATATTACAAGATAATGAATCAAGAGGAAAAGGAAGAAGAAGACGAGGAAAGTATTTGGAGTGGCGAGGAGAGTTTTGAATCTGATTCGGATCAGATTCTTGTAGATGAACTTGATGAAGATGGTTCCGAAGACTCAGACCGAGCGCCGGGATTTGACACCTCTGTGAAATTCCCGCCGGAGTGGGAAGAAGATATCAAGAAATCCCCACAATACTTGTGCGGCATGCTTCATGGGGTTCGTCAAGCCTTTGGATCTCGAAACTGGCCCTCCCATTGATGATTCCGAATTCAAATACCCTCCCTGGTACAGAGGTCCCAGAATTGAAAACCTCCACCACAAACTCATCACACGCATCAAAGCAATCAGGGAGAGCAGGGTAACTTTTTTAATTCTTTTACCTATCTACTTCTACTACATATTACTTACTAATCATCATCATTAATATATATATGCATGCTACATCTATTCAATTCCTACCTAGGTTTCTGTCATAATTCCCAATGATTGATTTACGATTTCTGTTTATATGCTTAATTTATTTCCTGTTTAGCTATTGTATTAGTATACCACATTTATTAGTTACTGCTGCTTCCTCCAAACTTTAGTTACTGCTGCTTCCTCCAAACTTCTGTGTGTATGTCTCCTCAATTCAATTAGCTGATTGATTTCCCAAAATAATTACATAAATGTATGTTTTTATCCTATCATCATTATTTTTATTTATTCATATAACTTGCTGCTGCCTGTGCTTGCTTATTTATTCCATGTTGTAATCTTTTTATCCATCATGATTATTTACATCCCTTTGTGTTCTACTCCATACTCCAGGGCTATGATGTTGAGCCCGGTATCCCCTATTTTCTTCTGGGCGACCCTTTCATCCCGGTTGACCTCCGACACACAGATTCCTACAACAAGGAACTCCTCGACAAAATAATGGAATTTGTACTGGAACAAATCAATTCTCATGCTGAGGCTCAGGTATATATATGTATGTTTAAACAATTTGTGTGTTGGAAATTATATACTCCTCTACTATATTGGGTGGGTGTTGAAAATATGCAGGGGTGTGGCAAAAGCTATGAGTTGGTCCAGATTGAGAAACTTGTGTTGGCACCGTCTCGTTTGCTGAAACTCATAACATTTCGCGCCAAGGAATTGAGTGAGAATATGGATGTGGAGAAGACCATTCAAGCCATGGTGTATGCTGAAGGATTTAGCTACGTGTTTCAGCTGCCAAGATCTAGGGTTTCTGACTGTTGCCTAAAAGAAATTAGGGAATTCCGATCGAAAAGAAAGATAAAGATGTTGTTGGCTACGGCAGCGAGAAGGATTGAAGAATACGAAGCGGCGATTGAATCTCATCCGCTGAAGATGATTGAATCTATTTCGCTGAATGAAGAGGAAGAGGAAAAGGAAAGGAAGGGAGAAGACTTAGCGATGGAAAGTAATGGTGCGGATCGTTATTGGGGACCGGAGCGAAAGTTGCCACCGCGATATTACAAGATAATGAATCAAGAGGTAAAGGAAGAAGAAGACGAGGAAAGTATTTAGAGTGGCGAGGAGAGTTTTGAATCTGATTCGGATCAGATTCTTGTAGATGAACTTGATGAAGATGGTTCCGAAGACTCAGACCGAGCGCCGGGATTTGACACCTCTGTGAAATTCCCGCCGGAGTGGGAAGAAGATATCAAGAAATCCCCACAATACTTGTGCGGCATGCTTCATGGGGTTCGTCAAGCCTTTGGATCTCGAAACTGGCCCTCTCATTGATGATTCCGAATTCAAATACCCTCCCTGGTACAGAGGTCCCAGAATTGAAAACCTCCACCACAAACTCATCACACGCATCAAAGCAATCAGGGAGAGCAGGGTAACTTTTTTAATTCTTTTACCTATCTACTTCTACTACATATTACTTACTA
Organism: Schizonepeta tenuifolia; assembly: GCA_029490685.1. Lineage (NCBI taxonomy): Eukaryota > Viridiplantae > Streptophyta > Magnoliopsida > Lamiales > Lamiaceae > Schizonepeta > Schizonepeta tenuifolia. The sequence continues at coordinate 151,100,315 of CM055955.1, read as the reverse complement.
ATCATCATCATTAATATATATATGCATGCTACATCTATTCAATTCCTAGCCTAGGTTTCTTTCATAATTCCCAATGATTGATTTACGATTTCTGTTTATATGCTTAATTTATTTCCTGTTTAGCTATTGTATTAGTATACCACATTTATTAGTTACTGCTGCTTCCTCCAAACTTTAGTTACTGCTGCTTCCTCCAAACTTCTGTGTGTATGTCTCCTCAATTCAATTAGCTGATTGATTTCCCAAAATAATTACATAAATGTATGTTTTTATCCTATCATCATTATTTTTATTTATTCATATAACTTGCTGCTGCCTGTGCTTGCTTATTTATTCCATGTTGTAATCTTTTTATCCATCATGATTATTTACACCCCTTTGTGTTCTACTCCATACTCCAGGGCTATGATGTTGAGCCCGGTATCCCCTATTTTCTTCTGGGCGACCCTTTCATCCCGGTTGACCTCCGACACACAGATTCCTACAACAAGGAACTCCTCGACAAAATAATGGAATTTGTACTGGAACAAATCAATTCTCATGCTGAGGCTCAGGTATATATATGTATGTTTAAACAATTTGTGTGTTGGAAATTATATACTCCTCTACTATATTGGGTGGGTGTTGAAAATATGCAGGGGTGTGGCAAAAGCTATGAGTTGGTCCAGATTGAGAAACTTGTGTTGGCACCGTCTCGTTTGCTGAAACTCATAACATTTCGCGCCAAGGAATTGAGTGAGAATATGGATGTGGAGAAGACCATTCAAGCCATGGTGTATGCTGAAGGATTTAGCTACGTGTTTCAGCTGCTTGAGTGGAGGTTTAAACCTCCTCAAGCTACTTGAGTGGAGGGAGACTAGTTCTCAATCTTGTGATGGAGTTGCTGCTTCCTTCTCCTCAGATTGAGTATTTTATCCTAGTCACATCCATCTCTACTACCTCTATAGTCAGCTGCAGTGTGTCTATGACTTTGACATCCTAGTTAAAATTATGTTTCTGTGTTTCTGTGCTGTGTAAGTATCCTGTTTTGTAAGAATTTGGAGATAAGGGGCGTCTTGCTATTACCCTTAGCACTGGTTACTAATACCTTATCTAGTTTGGACGTCGTTGTTCTTTACTTTGTTCTGTTAGCATCATTATGTTCTCATCTTGTGATGGTGCCTGCCATGTTTCAATTCCTCGTCTTTTCTTCTTACGATTGTAAGTGGACATGATTTAATTTTAATTTGTTCTACCAAACCATTAGGAGAGGATAGGCTTTATTTACTAGTACTAATGGATCGGAGGGCACTTGTCGAGCTGTTCTAACTATGCTGCTTCCAGCCATTTTTCTTCTTTCACGAAATGGTTTTCTAGTCACTCTGAAGCTGTTTGTTCTTGCATTCGTAATACTATAAATATTGACGAAACCATTCACCAAGAGTCCAACAATAGACATGCTTGAATTCGGACCTGACACCATTCCAACCGATTTGGCCCGCTCGTTTCAGTCCAGCCCGATCTGGCCGAGTACAATACTGTAGTTTATTGCCTAGCAAGCTTTCTTAAGCTATATGATGATGAGGAATATTGAAATATTTTTGATTTCTCTACGGTTTCGTGTTGAATTTTACACTGTATTGAAGTTTTCTTTATGAAACGCTTGCTATATGTCTAATGATGCATGGTGAACCAATTTTTATTAGCTCATCCATTTTCTCTCTTAAATGTAAGTCATACTACGTCAGATTTTTTTCTAAAGACGATTGACAATAGTTGGATTATGAATATTTGGAAAGATGCAGAGGACATGAAGGTGTAATTAAATGCATAGAGTTAGAAGAGAGAGAAGAAAAAGAGAGAAGAGAAAGAGAGAATGAGAAGGAGAAGATAGGGGAAGACTTACCGTGACGGCAAAGAAAGAACGGTGGACGGGGGATGCCGGAAACGGCTGTGGGAGAATTGGGGGAGAAATTAGGACAGAGAAGTGAGGGAGGAAGAACAGATATCGCGAACATATATATAAATTACCGACGGAATTGTGCCCTCGGTAATAGCCGACCCGCTATACATTAACGACGGCACACACCCACGGTAATTACCGAGGGCTACGATTCCGTCGGTGATTTTATGAGGGCAAGGAGGGCTTATCAGTGCTTAAATGGTGCTTAATTACTTGTATATATAATTTTCATATGTTCAAATATTTTTCTAATTAATTGTTGTAATAATTTGTTAACTCTAATCACATTCATTATTTGATGAACGAGTATTCGTGCATTAATCGAACTTTATTTTGATCGAGCTCTATCTATCTATACATTATAGACGATATTGATCAAGTTGTTGATATGAGTTACAGAGCTGATTTCTAAATAAGTGTGATCACGCAACCTTTTGAATTATATTAATTAGCTTTGTAAACGTAATTACATAGCCGATTTTGAAATTAGCGTGATCACACTATTTTTATAATTGTCATCGTATTTTTTTGAGTGATAAGAAAAATTATGTCACTGTTTATGTTATATTGCATTGACATAAAAGATGATTGCCACTAACATATAGTGATAATAAGTAGTGACCATAATAAAATTTGTGACTGCTAGATCTTTTTGTGACAAGAAAAACTATTATCACTGCATATTAGTTTTGTAGTGACATTACAACGATCGTCACTAACATATAGTGACAACAAATATTGACGACAATATAATTTGTCACTATTATATTTGTTTGTGACTTGAAAAATTGTTGTCACTATATATATATTTGTAGTGACATAAAAACCTTCGTCACCGACGTATAGTGACAACGATTAATGACGACAATGAAGTTTGTGGCTACTATATTTTTTTGTGATGAGAAAAATTATTGTCACTGTATACATGTTTGTAGTGACAAATTCAATATTGTCACTCACATTGTTGTCACTAAAAGTAGTTTTTCTTGTAGTGTTATACTATTTTCTTGAGGTATTTACGTTATGCTATGATAACTATTTTGAATAAATAAAATACCTCAAAATAATAAATAAGTATAAATAAATATTATGGTATGTTTATCTATTTTTTATACTTTTAAAATTAATTAATATTTATTTATGATCAATAAAGACATAAAATAATATTGTACTATTTGTTATATTTTTATTATTTTATGTCAATAAAGTTTGATTAGGCCTTAATTACAAAAATTGAAAAGTTCGTGATTTAATTTGCAAAGTTGAAAGTTTGGGATAAAATTGCAAAAATTGAAAAGTTCGCAATTTAATTTGTCCAAATTGAAAGTTCAGATTAAAATTGCAAAAACCTCTAAAGTTCGATTTTAGTCCCACTTTTGGCCTTAAAATCATGGGACCAAAATCGAAAAGGCTTAGCACAAAGATGAAGTAAGAAAATGGTTCTATCATTCGTCCACGAACCAATGAAGAACCTAGCTTGTTTTCTCTATCAAACACAAGAAAAGAGATAACAACAACATAACGAGACAAGCCACGCACCAGATAGAAAGGGCATCCACCGGTATCAGAGGGTTATCCAAGTGCCCGGCAATCACTATTAGTATCATCAACTACCAAAACTCCAAGCTGAAAATATTAATATTTACTCCAATTAAGTGCATGATACAATATTAATCCAACAATGATGGAAATATTGAATAGAGGAATCCATTAAACAAAGTTTCATACCATAACATGACAGCAGAGGCCAAAGAAAGCTTCACAAAGGCCCACAAGTCTACAAATGCCAGCCATGAGAATCCACTCCATGCACCATCACTTTTCGTATAGAAGATGTAAACCAGTTGTAGAATTACAATAACCCACCACGAGGTATTGAGAGTGAGTGCCGCTCCAACCAATCCCCACCCGTGATACAAGATCAGATACCAGCTGAAGAACGTATGCAGAATCAAATCCAAGCCATCACCGCGAGTTTCCTTTGTGATTGCAAGAATTTCTGTATAGGGAAATTCACTGCATATGCAAACATCTGTGGTATCATCCAAAGGGCAAACTCACCTGCAAGAAACATACTTATTCAAATTCCCATCACCAACTCTTTAGCAAACTATTCGACTTTTTTGGCAAAATAAGTCTCTTGGAATGGACTAAAACCAACCTGCAGCTCGAGAAATCTCATCAGACTCCCCGAAGAATGTAAGGATCGGGGGAGCAAAGATGTAAATCGGAAGCAAAAAACACGACGTGACTAGCAAGATCACCCATGATCTTTGCATATATATCCCTAACATCCTTATTTGCCCTGCACCAAATGCTTGTCCACACAATGTCTCTAATGCACTTCCCATTCCCCACTGAAAGTTTTCCGAATTCAATCACAACCACATTATTTCAAACAAGTCTGTATTGAATTTCGCGAAAGAAAAAAAATTGTTATTTAATCCAACACCCTAAAAAGATTGAACAATCCTAGAACAAAAGTTATTATCAAAGTTATAGGTTTTGATTTTTCACTATCATAACCTCTCACACAAATTAAGATAAGTCTATTTTGCTCCGTTTAATATCAAATAAAAGCCACTCTTTTTAAACTTTTAAACTCTCATTAGATTTCTATATAATGAAACACAATGCTATATGATTATATCGTCCTCATACCCTCATTTGTCGAAAGCTTGCATTTTTAACAAGCAGTTAAATTCAGATTGTAAATCAAAGAAAACGACACAAATGAAGAAGAAAAAGGTTGTAAAAATTCAATCTTTACCATGGCGCCAAAAACAAGACCGGCAATGACAGAGTTCTCCACAGACACCGCCGCCAGCTCGAGCTCACCGACTTGACCGGCAAACGTCTGCGTAAGCGCGCCGAGAGAATACTGACAGATGTAGGTGAATATCGCCGGCCCAGAAATCTTCCACAGCTTCTTCGACTCCGCACCGAACTCCTCCAGGAAGCCCCGCCGCGCATGGTCGCGCTTCTCGAGAAGCGGCTGCGCTGCGTGGCCGTCCATGGCTGCTCGGTGGAGGCAAATAGAAAAAAAGATTGCCTTAAGAACGTTAGAATTGAACACCGTGCCCAAAATATCCACGCATAAGAATGGAGGACGGAGGGAGTATTTTTTTTTAGACCGAAACGAAATTAGATGAACGGCAGGAGAGATGTTTGACAAAATTAATAAATTCCGGTAAAGCACTGGTGTAGGAATTAAAAACAAGATCATTAGCATACAGTATTTGTTTTGTATCATACTTAAAGGAAAAAAAATACTATTCCCTAATTTCCATTTCAATATATATATGTTTGATAGCCTGCTTATTTTCTTCTTGTCCGAGGTATCTCTTATCATAGTTGGTAAATCTTTAGATGTTTTTCAAATTTGATATTGTTACGAGTGTTTTTTTTTTTTTTTTTTTTTTTACCCATGGTTTTATTTGGTGGATATAATTGATTATAGGTTTGATAAACATCAAAATTGCAAGAACTAGAGAATGGGTTGGATTGAGAGGTCAAATATATGTACAATTTATCATACATCATATCCATGTGGTATATTTAGTTCTTAGTCTATACATGTGATGAATTTAATGTGGTCCATTCATAACAAGACTGTTCAATATTCTTCACACTAGTAATTTTTCTAGAATATTTATCTTCAAACATGAATCGAGTTTTTGTTTTTTATCCTAATTTACGTTCTGCATAAAATGAATTTATGATAATCAAACTATATGTATAGTCATAGTTTCTCTTTGGCGTACCTCGTTTTATTATCCTTTTCATTATGAGTAATATGTTTAATATTTAATTTGACTGGCATCGTGTTTCTTTTTTGCAAAGAATAATGATTTAACTTGTACTGATGATTTGAAACTAAGTTATCATCCGAAGCTAATGTAATGCTAGTTGAAATCCAACACTATCTTTCAAAAACAATATAGTTGGGGAAATTCTATGACGCATCCACATGTAGTGGGTCATATCTTACAATAGACTTATTGTGTCACAATAGTATTGGGACACATGAAAATGTCACATTAAGTCTATTGTAACACATGACACACTACATGCTACAACATCATAGAAAATCCCCGATGTCAAATTCAAGAAAGAATAATTATTATATTAATTTTTTTGTTAACTTACATAGATATATACGACCTAAGGAATGAAGTTAAAAAATGAAAAATTATATGCCACCTCAGTATTGCCTTAATGTCACAATAGAATTTTTAATGTCACATAAGTCTATTGTAACACATGACACACTATATGCTACAACATCATAGAATTTCTCCGATATCAAATTCAAGAAAGAATAATTATTATATAATTTTTTTGTTAACTTACATAGATATATACGACCTAAGGAATGAAGTTAAAAAATGAAAAATTATATGCCACCTCAGTAGTGCCTTAGTGTCACAATAGCATTTTTTAAGTGTCACAATAGGTCTATTATGACACATGAATATGTCACATTAGGTCTATTGTGACACTTAAAAAGGGCATGACATATATGTAGTTCAAAGTGACATGATGCTACTCTATTTTGAAATAATTAGCAACTGAATCGTTTCAAGATTTTCCTTGGCTGAAATATTGGTAGAATGAGAAAAATATGGTAAAATACATAAGGTAATTAAGTATGAAATTGGTGGACATTCTGTTGAATGAATAGTTTAACATGTTTATTCTCTTTGCATGTGAGTATTTCGATCAAAGAATCATGGAGTACTTCATTGAACTAAGGAAGAAGAAGAAGGCCAAGGACATTTTGTGGGAAGATTTGTTTGGAAGATTTACACCCTCTGTAGAGTTTTTTTAAAAGAATTGAACATTTTTCTTTATTCAAATATACCTTTTTAAGAAGACAGTATGGCTTCAGTTTGGGAAATATAAAGTCAAATTAATGAAACTGCTATTTTGTTTGAAGCAATGAAATACAAACTCTGTGTTATTTTAAAATTGATGAAGAAGTTCCTACAGTTCTGAATTCTTAGTACATTCTAATTATAATGGTCGTAAGTCCGTTGGGCTAAATTTAACCCATAACATTGAATTCAGGTTTAAGTGCACCCTTTAGTCGTATATGTGTTCCCCTATAAGCATTTTAGGAATGTATTTGCACCTTATTTTATTTTAAAGTATATACTTACTATTATTTTTTTTAAAGATAAATTATTATATTAAAAAAATGTCAATATGTAAAAGTAACCACTTTTGTTAATTTACAATGAAAAATGACCACAAACTTAAAAACACGTCAAAAATACCACTTTTATATATACTGTACAGAAGTGACAGGTTCTGCAAAAAAAAAAAAAAAAAAAAAAGCAGTGTACGACTGGTGAGGGGACCGAGGGGGATGTGGATAGTTTTGACGTATTTATGCATAGTGAGTATTTTTCATTTGTTATGAGAAAATAATACTCGCTCAAATTGTTAGTTTTATATTTTTAGGTAGTTCACATGTATATTAATGAATCGGTGAAGCTCAATCTTTATTCGTTTATATTAACGAGACTCGCTATCTGATTGTGAGTTTGTTCTCTCTTTTTTTCTTCTTCTCAAATTGACATCTGATAATACTAAACTCATTTACAAATAAAGCTATATATATTTTTAGTTTAATGTAAAGTTAAATCTCTAATACATTTTGACATCACATTCAATTAATACAAATTCATAAAGAAGCAAAAATCATTCTTGATGCCTATAAATACCTGCATAAAATACTGCTTCAAATCCATCCATCACTTCACATTCTCCGAAACAAAATATATAGATCATATATCCATCACAAACATCATACTTTTTTCTTCTTCAACCGTACAAAAATCCGCAGTCGTTCGAGGATAAAAAAAATAAAAATAAAAAAAATAAAAAATGGGTGAAGCAAAACCTCATGCAGTGTGCATCCCATTTCCAGCACAAGGGCACATAAACCCCATGCTAAAATTAGCCAAACTCCTCCACAGCAATGGTTTCCACATCACCTTCGTCAACACCGACTACAACCACCGCCGCCTCCTCAAATCCTGCGGCCCCGCCTCCCTCGACGGCCTTCCCTCTTTCCGCTTCGAGTCGATACCCGACGGCCTTCCACTGTCGGAAATCACCGACACCACCCGAGATGTTCCATCCCTCTGTGAGTCCATCAGCACCACCTGCTTGCCTCACTTCAAGCAGCTTATCGTGAATCTGAACAACGCCGGATCGTCCAGTGTGCCGCCGGTTTCCTGCATAGTTGCCGATGGGGTGATGAGCTTCACGGCGGATGCGGCGGCGGAGCTCAGCCTTCCTGAAGTTCTTTTCTGGACAACTAGCGCTTGTGGCTTCTATGCCTACACGCAGTATGAAAAAATTATTCAAATGGGCTATGCACCCCTAAAAGGTACGTATTAATTTCTTGGACGAGATCTTCTATTTTTATTTTTCAAATAGTGTTTCGTCTCATGTTTCAACCATCACTATTATTATGCTTCAATTATACTAACTCTAGTTCTCAAGTTTCTTCCTATCTTTTCTTTTTGGGATGATTCCAAGTTTCTTCTTATCTACTATTGGACACTACCCCATAACAAATTATTACTATGTCTTATCCTTACTTTATCAACTTATTTACCTAAAATACCACATATGCCCACCACTATTTCAATTAATTAATATATCACTACCCTCAATGTGGGACTCTTTTTCCACTCATAACAAATTCAATCACTTTTCTCTACTCACAACTAATTCAACAAAATTTTTTTTAATACCCGTGCAAATTCCTTTTAGGAAGAGACTTGAGAACCGGAGGTAGTATTTTTCTTGAATTTAACAAGTAAAAAGTTATGAACTTTCTAGTAATAAATAAGATTTAGGTCCCACGATTAGAACTTACTCAATGCACATGGCATTTTCTATTGCACTCTCTATCTATACACCTATATTGTATCTTCAAATTATGAATTTTTTTTCGATTAAATTTTATTTTACAATAGTTGATTAGGGTTCAGCCCGTCCAAATAGAGTTTTAAATTACTTTTTAGTATTTAATTTTTAGTATTCAATTAACAATTCATTATTATGGTTGATTATTTCATAATTAAATTTCATAATTTTTTTAGTTTTGTTAACTATGATTATTTATGTTACAATTACTTTATATTTTATTAAAATTGTAAATTTGATAAATTTATATAATAAATTTGAACCGTACTCAGTGTGAGTTCATAGTCATAGACTATGAACAGACAAGTGAAATTAATAGAGGGGACTAATTTCAAGAATATGTCCTTTTATAATGATCACTTGAGTTTATTTCAAAATCGATATTTCACAATAGGTTTACTGTGGCACATGAAACTGTCACATCAGATCTATTATAACATGAGGCACACCATTTACCATATGTGGGTATCTCATAGAATTTCTCTGGTTAGTGATAGTTACCTTTTCAATAACCTTCCCAAATTAAATGAACAAAATTGTACCCTTAGTAAAGAGATTTTTATTATAAATGACGGTAATTTCTATCATGCATCATGGTGCACTGCACTATGAATTCAAAGTGACATTTAACTATTTTTGTAACACTTAGTGCAATGCGCGACTATCATTAGATTTTTCTGTTGGAAATGACTTTTATTGATTACACATGCCTGCGCAGGCAGTTGTTTATGGTAAATTCTAACGTGGAGGGCCTGCAGCTGACATGTATCCCCGAGCCCTGCAAATTTTGGTTATTTACAACCAGTTATTTTTGTCCAAAAAAAAAATCAGTCAAAAAATTCGGCCGGCTGGAAAAATCTACCGTACACTTCAACTACCATATTGTGACATTTCGAATATCTATTGTGACAATCTGAAATCAAAATTGTTTTATCGGCTGACCGATAAAGATTGGTTATAATTTACCGTTGTTTATGCACTTCGATTCTTTTCAAAATATATAAAAACTAATCAGATTATTTATTGATGTGTTTTAATTTGTAGACACGAGCGACTTAACCAATGGATATTTGGACAACGTGATTGAAGGAATCCCAGCCATGGAAGGCATACGTTTGAGAGACTTCCCTAGCTTCATCCGCACCACGAATTTAGACGATTTCATGGTCCAATTCATGATATCCGAAGCCAAAAGGGCTCAAAGAGCTTCCGCGATCCTACTCAACACGTTCGAGGCTCTCGAGCGCCACGTCCTCGACGAACTTTCCACGTTCCTACCCCCAACATACGGCATCGGGCCTCTCCATCTGCTCGAACATGAGTTGGTCAATGACCGGGTCCTTGACCAACTCGGATTGAGCCTATGGAGAGAGGACCCCGAGTGCCTCGACTGGCTGGACGCGCAGGCGCCCAGCTCAGTTGTATACGTAAATTTCGGCAGCGTAGCCGTGATGACACCCGATCAACTTACCGAGTTTGCATGGGGCCTCGCAAACAGCAACCACGCATTTCTGTGGATCATAAGGCCCGACATTGTCTCCGGAGACACTGCAGTGCTGCCACCGGAGTTTCTCGAGGCGACGAAAGAGAGAGGTCTGATGGCGAGCTGGTGCCCTCAGGAGAAAGTCCTGAGCCACCCTGCTGTCAGGGGATTCTTGACGCACAGTGGATGGAACTCGACTCTCGAAAGTATATGCAGTGGAGTGCCCATGATTTGCTGGCCCTTCTTCGCCGAGCAACAGACGAATTGCTGGTATTGCTGCACGCAGTGGGGGATTGGGATGGAGATAGACAACAATGTGAAGAGGGATGAAGTCCAAAGCCTCGTACGAAGGTTGATGGTCGGAGAGAAGGGTGAAGAGATGAAGAAGAGGGCGATGGAGTGGAAGAATCTTGCTGGAGAATCTCCCAAGAAATCATCTTATCAAAATTTACGCAAGCTTATCGATCAAGTGCTGTTAACCTCTGGGAAAGTTTGAGATGTGTTGGTATTCTTCTTACTGGGTGTTTTGTCAAACATGTGGTGTTCAATTAGCTTAAAATTTTGGCTTTTAGTGATTTTCGTCTGATTATTATTTGTTGTTAATGTAGGTGCAATTTTCCAGACACATATAATAAATGTCACATAACATGTCATTGTAGTTCTTTTAATTCTTTTGAATATTATTACCTCTAAAAGTATCACAATCGTGGAAAGAAAATCAATAAAATTTTGGATAAGATATATTACATATTTTAATTACTTTATTAATATGTAATGCATGCGATTTCGATCGTCATTAATTTTTCATTAGAATTCAATACCAATGTCGGCAAAACAATTTGCTCGTGTAGATACACGTGCAAATACAGTTGACTTAACTCACAGGGTCAACTGAACTGATGTTTTGAGTGCTTGTGCGGAATCGTGGTGGAAAGTTTTTTATACTCGTTTGATTGAAAACCTTTTGGGTGAAGGGCCAGTTCGCAACACTTAATGCACTTATCAAAGCAAAGTATGTCGATGCAGTTAGTTAGAGAATTCAGAACGATCTAAAAAACAAAAAGTAAACGACACGCTTGTTTTTCCGTGGTTCGGAGAAAAACTCCTACTCCACTACCAACTTGAGGTGTTGGCAGTCCACTGGAATAGTTTACGCGTGATATTCAAACGTAGAACTTGGTTTGTTGGCACCAAACATCCTATACAGTTCAATTACGGGTTTAAACAAAACTTGGAATCCGATTGCAGGTTCGGACAAGACCTGCAGTTTGATTACGGGTTCAAACAACACCTAAGCTGTGATTACGGGTTTACAACGACCTATTTCTTTGATTACAGGTTCAAAGGGACCGGGGAATGGGTTGGGTTTCTTTTTCCCACTAGTAAGCCTGCAACAACAAAGTGGAGGCTTTTCTAATCTAAGGCTTATGAGCCTTAACTCTCTAAAGGAGTGAGAAGGCTTAGATACGAAAGACTGAAACAAGATGGCTCGATCTAACAAGATACTTTCTTGGAGAGCAGAGGGAGCAAAAAGAGCTGCAAGTGACTGAGGACTTGAGAGCTTCGATCTTGAAAATGGATTTGCTCGATAATGTTTCAGTACCTTTTAATGAAGAATGAGGCCCTCTATTTATAGGAGAATAATCATACTAGCCGTTGAATTAGCCGTTTGATCTCTGCAACTAAAGTATTGGCTACTTTACCTACTGTGACAGCCTTTTAAAGAAAAAGGTAACAGTGATACCATGTTTTGAGAATGATTTCACCATTTGTCAAAGAGGGAGGCCATGTTTCTGTCAGGTCTTCACGTGGGCATCTCGAGTTTGAACTCAAGTTCTTCTTTAAATTCTTCTGACATCTTTGAATGGCTAACTTCCATGATACTGAACATAGATCAACTGATCGGTTCAAGTTCAGAGTCAGTTGTGTTGTCTCCTAGCTTGGTAGTCTTGACTTGATCCTTCGGTCAGCTCTCCACTTCGACTCCTGTAAAGATAAAATTCTTACGCTCAAACAGTGAGCTCCAACCTACAACTGAAAGGGACCACATCAACACACAATTAGGTCAAGTTAGGTTTTGATATTTAATTAACACCTTACAAATTTTCTAACAATTTCCCCCTTGTTGATGATGCCAAAACCTAAAACTAACACTGCCTATCTTTGAAGATGAACTTGGTTCTAATTTATAAGAGAAAAAGTGTTAGCACAAGAATAACGAATTAACTCTAGATTTGGACAATGAGATAGTAGTCATCAAGTAGAGTTAATGATTTACTCAATATTAGGCCAAAACACAACTTATTATTATTAGACTTCCAAGTTGGAGATTTCATTACAACTGACTTTTGGAATTTAGCAGAGCAGAAACAAAAGTCATCAGTTGTAAGGTCTTCACGGCGTGGCTTCAACTTGTTTTCGAGGAGTCAATTCATATTTGCTGAAGATATGATTTCTGAGCTTGGCGAATTGTCCTGGCATTCTCAGTTCATTGGCTCCTAATCTCCCAGCAAGCACTTCGGCTTCTTTTTCAATCTTCCTGACATTGATTTGATTTGTGTCGCAAATCAATGAAGGAGCAAAGGTTCTTCGATTAGGGGCTGAAGAAGGATATTTCCCAGCTGCTTTGAGTGCAGTCAGAATGCCTTTACCAATTTGGAGGTTGGAACAGCGCGAAAGAGTTGAGATGGAGATCGAATGCCTTGTCAGTACTCATTTAGTTTAATCAATCATAATTAATACTCTCTCCATCCCACTCAACAAGTCCCATTTGAGTTCGGTACGGGGATTAAGAAAAAGAGTGTTAGATGATAAAAAGTGTAATTAAGGGAGTATTTTATTGATGTTAAAGTGTGTTGAGTGGAGAAACACTGTTTGAGTGTGACATAAAGTGGATTATAGTGTATTAATCTTTGCCAAATAAGGAAATGAGACTTATTGAGTGGGACACCCAAAATGGCAAAATAGGACTTATTGAGTGGGACAGAGGGAATATTTATTGCTAAAAATTGAAATTTTAAAAAATTATAGTATATCCTAATTTTGGAATAATCAACCCTATTAAGTAAAAAAAATATAGTGATGGATTGCAAGGATTGGTGATGATTTGAAATTCACTTGGTGTAGGAATTAAAAACAAGATTATTAGCATACAATTACAATATTTGTTTTGTATCATACTTAAAAGTACGTATTCGTATTAATAGAATTAATCATCATGGTAAATATATATGAGACAAATATGTGAAATCAAAACCATTAATGTAAATGACTGTGATTTAGAGAATACATAAAATTCAAACCATTAATGTAAATTAGAAGATTTTCGAGCATTTCATCAATTGAGATCGAACTGAATTAAAGAATGACAAATATTTATTGAGTCGAGCTTGAATAAGAAAAAAAATACTTGAATCGAGCTCAAACTGAATTGGAGGTTGAATATTCCACTACTAGAAAAATTACATTCGATGACTCGTGAAAATGTCATAATGGAAGTATTATCGTTACACATTACCTTTGATGACATTTCACATCAGTGTAGCCTAGATATTCCAATGTAATAGAGAAAGTCTATGCCGCGTGCACACGCGACGTGTCATGTGACATAATAGACTTAATGTGATATTTTCATGTGTCACAATAGATCTTGTGATATACTATATAAGTGCCACATTAGATCTATTGTGCCACATGACACACTACACCATCGCACGATATAGATTTTCCCAATGTAATAATAGCTAAACTGATGTGTATTTAACTGTATAATTTTTTTAATGTAATTAACCGTATATATTAAGGTTGTCCCTTGTGTTGAACCCCCCAAAAAAAACGTGTCCAGACAAATTTTTTTAATGTTATTTATTATTGTGGTCCTATATATTTTAAATAAATAAAAGTAATCAATTAATGTGGACCTGTGTTATACAACAACCAAATAAACATTCAGATCTTTCTTATTTTGTGTGGTGATGCGGCGAATAATATATAATAATACATTCAAACATATTAATATCTTGTGTCGGGTTGTAAACTAACACGACATGCACTATTATGCCATGTGACAATAAATTGTACTTGAGGAACAATAAATCGCATCTACATGATTAAATATTTCATGCTTTATTTTGAACAATTTATCTAAATTTTGTGTGACTGGTGGGGTGAACTATTAATTATACATTTATACAAAATCATAATAATTTAGATATTGCATATTCTCATAGTAAGTTACAGGTTTAGGTTCCGCATTGTAACAAAAAATTAATTATTAAAAAAATATCATAAGTATATAATTTTTTTAATGTAATTAACGTTATTAAAAAATTATTATATGCATATAATGTTTTGTTTTTATGAAGGACCATTGCCAATGCGAGATGAGAGAGGCGTAGGACAGAGGGAGCAAGGAGGGGAGGGACTTAGGAGCTGTGGCATCACTGGCATGTGACAAAATTAAATATAATGATCGATTTTTTTTAATTTTGTTTAATATATACTTTTAAATGAAATTATTGAACTTAAAATGAATCATTGGTTGCTCGCGCAGTGCACTTACCCAGCATTAATGTCTGGTATTGTGCACCGCATTTGGATGTTATTAACTTTTTGGAAATATACGTACTTTAAAATAAAATTAGTGAATTTGAAAATTGAATCATCGACGACTCGCGCAGTACAGTCGTCTTTGATAAACACCATTGATACATTGTCATGCATGCAGATGTGAGAGATATGTTGAAATAGTTTAATAACACATATCTCAATCCTATCTTATCTAGGGTTGTAAACAAGCATAGCCGCTTACGAGCTATTCAGAGTTCTACTCAGAAAGATCTCGTTCATTTTCTAAATGACCAGAACTCGAGCCGAGCTAGAATAGAGTAGTATTCGGCTCGCTTTAGCTCTTGAACATGTTCAAGCTCGAGCATAATAAAACATGTTTATGAATAATATAAAATATTTGCAATGGGTACATTAAACAAGCTTTTTTTGGAGCTTGAGTTTGAATATCTAAATCAAACGATTTTTTTTGAACATTTCACGAGTCGAGTTCGAGCATGCTAAATATTTGTTGACACAAGGTTGAATAGGAGGAAAAATGCTCTGAATTGAGCTCAAACCGAATCGGAGCTTCAATATTCACTACTAGATAAATTATATTCACTGACACGCGCGCAGAGATGAGACTGGAGGAATCAGTGAGAGCCTTGCCTCCCTCCCCAAAGCCCAAAAAAAAAAAAAAGTTACATGTAATTTTTTCAAAACTTAAAATAAAAAATTAGTATATATAGGATTATTAGTGAAGAACAATTCGGTCCCTCCAATGATTTTTTTTTATTCCGCACCTATTGACACGTAAAAATGTTATAATAGATGTGTTATCGTTACATATTACTACCTTTTATGACATTTGGTATAAGTGTAGTCTATTCCAATGTAATGATAGTTGTCGTTTATTATACTGCTAATGCAAATTCAAGCACGTGTTGTCGTTAACCAAAAAAATAAAAAGAAAACATTTGCTGCGATTCGTAATTTATAATTGTGGTCCTCTATTTTCAAGATTTTCTTGATCTTTCCAGCTATTTGAAAACTGATTGTTAAAAACCCACTTGGGTCGTCAACCAAAAAAGGTAAAAAAGAAAAAAAAAATGTGTTGCAAAATGTGTGGTGATAGGATGAGTAATTTACAATTGTGGTCCTCTGGGTTTTACTGTTTTATTATTGTGGAAAAATTCTTACTCTTACCAAATGTGTGGTGATAGGATGAATAATATAAAACATTCAAACACATCTTAATCTTATCTTCTCTAGGGTTGTAAACGAACACAACCGCATGCACTATTATGCCATGTGACAATAAATTGTACTCCCTCCGTCCCACTGAATACGGTCTAGTTCATATGGGCACGGAGACTATGAAAAAATGTATTAGATATAGAGAAAATGTTTAGTGTAGTATGAATGCAATATTTTATAATGCTAATAAAGTTATAGATGAGATGGTCGAGTATGTAGTGAGAGTAGGTTAGTGGAATTTAGATAGGATGATGGACCATGTATGTAAACTAATTGTTTTCATTAAAAGAAACAGGCCAAGTATAGTAGGACGTCACAAAATGGAAAACAGGCCGTATTCAGTGGGACGAATGGAGTATTCTATATGATTAAAAGATTTCATGTTTGTTTCATATAATTTAATTTTTCTAAATTTTGTGTGGCCCCGGTCTAGTGATTGATTAAGTATACAAAATCATACTTCCTTCCTTGCTATATAAAGAGTCAAGAGTTTTTTTAGGACTGTAATTTTAGGTTATTTGCAATTTTAGGATAAAATTTTTCGGGCTTCCAAATTTAGGATATTATAATTTATTTGATGCGTTTTCAGGACAAATTTCGGCCCAATCGGGCTAACTTGCACGTGAGGTGCGCGTGACTCTACCAGTGCAGCCCGAAACTGATGTGGAAGACACATAAATGACACTGCATTGCCATCTCGTCTCTCTTTCTTCTCCGCCTAACCCTCCGTGGCTTCGATGCAGCAAACCCACAAGAAACACGAATTGCTTTCATCTCCCCAAAAATTGATTTTTTCTTGATGACCACTACTCACGCGGTGCCCTGCAGTGGCTGACAATGGCCGAAAGTTGTTGTCAGCGCGTGACCGGATGTGAAGCAAGTCATTGGTGCGTGTTGCTCCGACCGTAAGCTCACCCCCACCGTCCAAATCCTCGCGATCCTCTGCCTCACGCTGCAGCAGAGGCTGCAAATCATAGGGCGTCACCGCACAGTACCACAACCTTGCCAGAGTCAATAATATTGTGATTGTTGAAAGTGAAAGAATCAAGAATGAAGTCTCGACAGTTAGTCCTAGATATTATCTCAATTTCATGTTCTATTTCTTAAATTTTTTCTCCAAATTTTCAAGGATTGATGATTATATCTCGATGTTTGTTAGGTTCCAGGATGATTAGTTTAAACATTTTGAATGATGTTTATGCACATTGTTATCATTTTGTGATATGTGTAATTTGTTCAATTGAGGATTGATTTGAGATTCAGAAAGTCATCTTCAGTTTTGCTGGCGAAGGGTGGAGTTAGAGAGAGATGAGGAGGAGGAATATGAGGTGGGAATGAGGTGTTGTTTATGTGTCAGCTACATCAGTTTTGGGCTCCTCCTGTTCAAGTTAGCCCGATTGGGCCGAAATTTGTCCTAAAAACGCAACAAATAAATTATAATGTCCTAAATTTGCAAGCCCGAAATTTTTTATCCTAAAAATGCAAATGACCTAAAATTACAGTCCTAATATATAAATATTAGTTTTTATGAATGCACATAAATTAATAAATTAATTAAATTGTCTAATGCATCCCTGTGTGAATATATAAATGAGTTAAATATAGATGTTTTAATGCATTGAATGAGGGTAAATGTGTGAAAAATGAGAATTTTATGTCTCGAATTTGTAGAATGACATTTTTTTAGAAACAAAATTAAGTACTAGAGAATGACACTTATTCAGAAACGGAGAAAGTTATGATTCATGTTTAGTTTTCATTGTTACATAAAATTAATTATAAAAATTATTAGATGTATACATTTTTAATGTAATTAACGGTATATTAAAAAAAATATTATTTGTATATGTATATAATATATTGTTTGTGTGATGTCTCGTTGACAATGAGAGATGAGAGAGGAAAGGGCGTGACAAATTAAAAAATTTGATCGATTTTATTATTTTTTTAAACTTTCTTCCAAAAAAATATATAATATAAAATGAAATTATTAAATTTAAAATTGAATCGTCGATGAATCATTTAATATTTTAACATAAAAATTTATTAAATAATTTAATTACTTTATTAATATGTAATTCAATTTCGATGGTCATTATTTTTTTCATTAGAAATCAATACCAATGTCGGCAAAATAATTTGCTCGATCAAATCGTTCCAATTAAAGTTCTTCCAAATTCTCAATCAATACAATGTCGGCCAACAATTATTTCATCGCCTCGATTGAGTCGATGATATTTTTTTCAATAGTCAGCCATCTTACCAATACTCATCGCCTTCTCCTCCACAAAAATAGCAAGCATTTGCTTTACTCTCTCTCTCTCTCTCTCTCTCTCTCTCTCTCTCTCTCCCCCCCCCCTCCCCTACTATTACGAATCATTCAAAAATATTGTCTAATATTGATGTTGATTCTTGAAGTCCTGATGAAATTCAAGTAAGAATGATTGTCTTCTTGATCCAGGCGAAAGGGATAACTTGAACAAGAAGACATAAACACAATTCTACGAACTTTCAAGAACATAATTGTATTGAATAAAATGAGTAATTCTCCAAAACTTCATCAATACTCAGCCAACTATATTTATCTCCATCACTTTATCTACAAACTGGGATTCAATATGTGAGATCTCACCATTTTCTGCATCAGTAAACATCCGAGGAACATCTGATTGTGGAAAAAAAAGAACTTCACTGAGTCACAGTGTAAGAATTACTATAATTTATAAACATTTTTCAATTTTTTCTCTTCTTCAGATTATTTGAATTTGTTATGATCTCACGATGGTTCCTTATTTTCTTCTGTTTTCCTTTAGCAATTTTTGTAATAGTAATGGATCTGACTGTATCAGTATGTAATGTTTGTGATAATAAAGCTTGAATCTTGCAAAGAAATGGAGAAGTTCATGCAGAGAAGGTGAGAGAGAGAGAGAAAGAGAAGAAAGCCCCATTTCATAACCGTACTAGGGAAACAGTTAGGGGTTTTAACCATATTACAATTGGGCTGAGAAAAGCCCCATTTCTTAACAAACTGAAATAAGAGGGTCTTAGCCCATTAGGGAATTAAAAATAACAACTGCTCCCTCCGTTCCGTCGAATACAGTCTAATTTATACGAGCACAGAGACTTAAAAAAGGGTATTGAATATAAAGAAAGTGTTTAGTGTAGTGTAAATACAATATTTTATAATGTTAATAAAGTTATAGATGAGATAGTTGAGACTTGAGTGTGTAGTGGGAGTAGGTTAGTGGGGTTTAGATGGGATGGTGGCCCATATATATAAACTAATTGTTTCCTTTGAAGAAAACAGACCAAGTATATTGGGACGTCCCAAATTGGAAAACAGGCCGTATTCGGTGGGACGGAAGAAGTACTTACGTACATTGAATTAAACTCCAACCATTGATTAACAAATGGAATCCAACGAACAACTAACTGATTGAGCCCGCCCCTAGTCAATAAAAATCGAGTCTTGATCTTCTTCTCATTCCTCCCGTCGTTCCATTATTCTTCTCCGACTCCGACCCGCCGTATATCCTTTGATCTGTCTCGTCTAGCACCCCTCCTCCATCATCATCACCCTTCTCTCCTTGATCTGCTGGGCTAGGGTTCACACTAATTCCCCCTCCTTGTGAGAATCCTCCACCGCTCGGTTCTTCGTAAAATAAATTAATTAACACCATTCCCCGGCAACGGCCAGCGCCAATTTGGTCAACGTCGTATTCACCAATTAATTCATGCAAAGAATTAGATATATAAATTTCGATCCCACAGGGAATGGATTAAATATCTTTCTTAAATTTTCTAAGTGTTTTAGTGATGCCACAACGCCTTAATTAGAGAAATTAAACTAACTACTTCAGTAAACTATATTAAATTCACTAAACTAAGATGCAACTATTAATAAGAAAGCAAGAAATAATCCTAATTAACTAGACACGAATAAAATAAATAGACTAATTAAGGAAGCAATTAAATTAAACTAAGCTAACTAAGATGCAAATTAAAGATAAATAAACCCTAACTAAAAACCTAATTTATACAGTAAAGAAATCATGAACAAAATAGACGTCTGAACTGAAAATTCGACCTCCCCTTTGGGCAGGGGACTCCTATGACTAACGAGATTCGAACTGAACTGAACAACTAATTGACGAGAACAGAATAATTAAACTCGAAACTTACAATAAATAAAATATAAACTAAGAAAATAATTAAAATAAATCCTAACAACTGACGTGTAGAACTGGAACTAGTGTGTAGCCCGTCGAAAATCGACGGAAAATTATTATTTAGTAAAATAATAAGAAAAATATTGTTCGCTAATTATTTTAGAGTTTTTCGAAGGTAAATTAATACGTAGTTTTATAAGTAAGTTTTTATATATATTTGAACATGCATTTTTATAGATAATTTGAAAGCTCTATTTCTTTTCAAAATCGAGGAGAGACAAAAGTATATTTGACTCTCAAATAAAATGCCCCACGTTGATTTCATATGAGAACTATAGTAGATCCTTTTGACAATAAATATCTCTTTGTCACATATTAATTTAGCTTGAAATCAGCCTGTCTACCCTTATGATTCGGGGTCGATCAGCCCGTAACCACGGTTTTGATTTTTGTGGTATAATTTGAAAAGCTCGATTCTTTTTGGCAAAGGTTTCATGCATAAAAAGGTTGTCAATTTTTTTTTTCTAAACCACTTGGGTATAACTATAAGCCGGTCTACCCCCCATGGTTTGGGGTCGGAATCGGACCGTTGATCACGATTTTGATTTTTGTGGTATAATTTGACTAATTAATTTTTATTTTATATTTGAAGTTTAATCGTACTATTTGGCAAAGGTTCCATAACCAAATGGATAACTACTTATTTGGTCAATTAAATAATTAATAATTTCGTGTGTACTTTATAATCTCGTGTTACAAAATTGAAAACGAAAATTATAGTATTTGACATTTTAGTAATTAGTTTGTTTTTTTTTTAACAAATTACAATTTTCAATAAAACTTACTATTAATTGACCAACTAATTAGTTGTTCAAATTAAATTAGTTGTTCAAAAATACACATTGATTTTGAGTATTTATATATGTTTTTCAAGAGTGAAGTTATATTAGAAAACGATATGGGATAGATAAATATACATTAATTATAAATATTATATATTAATAAATTTTATATTTTATGATGATTTATTTTCTTTAATTTATACTTATATACTAAGAAATTTTATATTTTATGCCTCGAATCCACAATTTATTAACCTTAAAAAGGGAGGTTTTGAATCCACAATTGTTAATATATATAGATAGATAGATAGCATCCAGATTCAATTTATAAATTAACTAAGAAAATATGTTTTTGGTCCTATATGTTAGTCTTAAATTCAAATTATAATACTAGAATTCAGCATTACATGTATATTCTCGATTATAATATTTGAATATTTCATAGGTAAACTGTACTTTCAAGTTTCTATAAAATTTAAGATGAATGAAGTGTATCATTTATATATTATGCCCTTATGTACACTTTTCTTCATTCTCTTCTAATAGTTTAAGATACTAAATTAAAGTACGAAAATAATAAATTTAATCCAGTATAGTACTATGAAATAGGAATGAGATATTAGACGCAATATAAAGATTCAATTGCATTCTTCAATATTTTTATTGAATAAAAAAAATCAATAAAAATAAAATTATTTATTTGGCTAATTAATTAATTGGCCAAATTAAATTATTTGTGCATTTGAGCAAAATAATTACAGGATGAGAAATTACGCATTGATCTTAAGTATTTATATAATTTTTTTAAAAATGGACTTTTATTGAAAAGCGATGTGGGATAGAAATTTAATATAAATAGTGATTGAGAAAATTATATTTATACTGTATCGATTACAATGTCCAAATAAGGAATCATATTTATATATTTTAGTGTTATTTTATTATGTATTGCGTGATTGATTGCAATATGTCAATAAGGAACTGTATATATTTTCTAGTATTATAGTATTATGGATATGACAGTTTAGAAAATATAATAATAATAATAATAATAATAATAATAATAATAATAATAAAATGATTAAAATAAAAATTTAAGATAAATAGATATACCGAATGTACAGGACGTCACATAGGACCTAAAATTAAGTGGACGACTTTAATTAACATTTATTTTAATAATACATAGATAGATAGATAGATTGAAAACTCAACTAACAACTAATCTAGACCCGAACATAATTACCAAAACGAATCATAATAAATCTAACTAAAATGGGAATGAAACGAAGCAATGAAAATAAACAACTCGAAGGTAAAACCATATTTTCAATGGGAACGTAATTATGCCATATCACTGGCATCGGCACTGGCGGTCTAAGGGCGTATGCAAGGGGGGCTAGGGGGCACTCGCCCCCCCCCCCCCCCCCCCCCCCAAAAAAAAATCAATGTATTTTTTTTACCGTTTTTTCCATCTGAATTTTTTTTATATGTATTTTTTTGCCGTCGGTAGATTCCGACCCCCCCCCCCCACCCCATCTACGATATTGATTTTGATTATATATACATACAGTGTAATGTCGCCCCCTCACAAAATTTCGTCTGAATCCGCTACTGGCTGGCGATGTTCAGGTGCCGGCGCTGCTCATATGTTGGAATTGGAGATGTTATTTTCCGGATATGGGAAGGGTACGTGGGGAGAGAAATTAATTCATGATTTTTCATTTTTATGTGTATTCTCTTTCTTTTCTCTATGATTTTTTTATAGTTAGGGTATTGTGGTCCAAAGTGGGTAAAAAGTATGTCCACTGTATATTATATACAGAAATATTATTTCCATATTCATAAATATTACTCCCTCCGTCCAATTTATGTCTACTCATTTGGAGTGTAGCACGGGTTTTAAGAAAGTTGATAAAGTGGTAGTTGGTAGAATAAATGTGTATTTGAGGGGTAGTGAGATAATGACAAAAAAATAGTAGTAATGACAAAAAAGAGGAGGTATTGATCAAAAAGTAGGAATAAAGTTGCTGGATGATAAAAAGTAGAAATAAAGTTGATATGAGGTGGGGTCATCAATGACAAAGGGTAATAAATAGGGAAAAGAGATGAGGATATAAGTGTAAAATTTTTAAACTAGATAGACATAAAATGGACAATTTTTTTGTGGTAAGTATGTAGAAATAAATTGGACGGAGGGAGTACTTCGTAATAAAAAAAAATATCACTGTCGTTTTCATGCTAAACCTAACGAGAGAATATGTCCAGCTAAAAAAGTGAATAATTCTAAGCGGGCAGCTGTGTGACAAGACTACAGACAAAGCGGCGCTTTCGTCTAACATGCTATGGTAAAGGCATAAATAATAAAAAAAACACCAAATTAACGTGGTGATAACTTGGGCGCATGCATGTTCAACTATAAATAGTGGTGATAATTTGGATCAAGTTCACTCACTCCACGTACTACTAAGAAATCTTAATTTGAGCATATATAAGTTGAGCTATGGAGATCGAAGCAATGGCAGTCGGAAACAATGGCACGGCCACTGAAACTGTTTCTATGAATCACGACGAATGGTGGAAACATAAAGGACCGGTTCCATCTGATCACGACAACAGCGGCTTAACCCGTCACTGGTTCCCTGCAGATTTCATCTTCGGATGTGCAACCGCTTCCTTTCAGGTTCATATATATATATATATATTATCCCTCTATTTATATATAATCTAAATATTTAAATCTATTAATTACAGCTTTGATATATATGTTTTCTTTGTTTGGCCAGGTTGAAGGAGCTGCTGCAAAAGGAGGCAGAAGCCTCAGCATATGGGATGACTTCTCAATGAGGCTTCCTTGTCTCTCTCTCTCTCCCCTTTTCAAATAAGTTGCAAGAGCAAAATGGATGAATAATACATAATATAATATATACAAAATTGATGAAGAATACATAATATAACATATACAAAGTGGAAAAATAATTATATAAAAATTAAATATATATATATATATAACATATTGTTAAATTTACGAAGATGTCATTTGGTCCAGCAGTTAAATGCTTGCTCCTGCAGTAGGAAAATTTGGCCGTGGGAATATATATAGATAGATAGATAAATTGTATTGGGCCGTGCACCGGGTTAGGAAAATTTGGCCGTAGAAATATATATATATATATATATATATATATATATACAACTTTGTTTTTTTTTTTTTTTTTTTTGTTTCCGTTGATTCCATCGGGGCCAGGCCAGCTGGAAAAGCCTTTTTTTTCTTGTATTGTTTCAACGAGGCTTCTGTCTCTCAATCAAGTTGCAAGAACAGATTGTATTGACTTAATTGTTTTGTGTGGCTGCAGGGAAAATAGCTGATGGATCAAATGGAACTCTTGCGTGTGATATGTACAACAAATATGAGGTTGTTAATTAATTTGTTATAGTGTGGGATGACATTCAACATATATATATATATATATATATATATATATAATAGGGAAACTTTAATTACTGACAAATTAATGCAGGAAGATATTAAGATGATGAAGCAAATGGGGTTTGATTCCTATAGGTTTTCCATTTCATGGTCAAGAATATTGCCAGGTAACAATAACCATAATTTGAGAGAGAGAGAGAGAATGATTAGTCTTTAATTTGTGCACCGGTACTGAATATAATTGTGGATTAATAGGAGGAAGATGCAGTGCTGGAATCAACAAAGAAGGAATTAATTACTATAATAATGTTATCAACACTGTGTTGCAACATGGTCAGTTAATTTAATTTGGACTCGCTCTCTCTGGAATTAATGACATTATTTATTCGTAATTTGTAATATATATATATATATATACATACGTGTGTGTGCAGATATGAAGCCCTTCGTGACACTCTTTCACTGGGATCTTCCTTTGTGCTTGGAAAAAGAGTATGGAGGCTTCTTATCGAAAAGAGTAAAGTAAATATTGTCTTCATTCCTTTCCTTTTTCTTTTATATACTAGTAGGAGTGCACGTGTTGCACGTGAATCCATTTTCTTTTTTTTGAAATATTAGTACATATGTTAAATATTTTCTTCATATTTTGAATTGTTGGTAATGTGATTTTCAATTGAGAAATTCAGGATAGTAAGTCCAACGTGTGTGTGTGTGTGTGCAGGGATGATTTTCGTGAGTTCGCGGAGGTATGCTTCTGGGCATTTGGGGATCGTGTGAAAAGTTGGAGTACCTTGAATGAGCCGTGGACGTACGCCGTTAATGGATACGTTAACGGGACGTTTGCACCGGGCAGAAAAGTTGCGGGTTCTGACGACAAACTTGGTACAAAGGTCGCCCTCTACAGATCTCTTCCGGTGCTTCTGCAAAGAACCGCTGGCGACAAGTCGACTCCCACCGCCCTTCCATCTGAAGCATATACTGTTGCACGAAACCTGCTCCTCGCCCACGCTGAAGCCGTTCATCTTTACCGAACCAAGTTTCAGGAAGCTCAACACGGCAAGATAGGCATCGTCCTCTGCTCACATTGGTTTTATGCTTTGAATGACGAATCAGAAGCAGATAGGCTTGCCGTTAGAAGGGCACTCGACTTCATGCTTGGATGGTACATTAATTAATTATTAACATCCATCTTTCATTTCATTTCATTTCCCTCACACTAACTAGGAGTAACTACTACTATTAATTTGATATATAATTTCTTCCTTGAAGGTTTTTGGAACCTGTACTCTACGGCCGCTATCCCATTAATATGATAAACTACGTTCCACCAGACAATCTTGCATCTTTTACACCTCAGGAAATCGAAAAGCTAAGAGGCTCCTTGGATTTCTTGGGTTTAAATTACTATACAACGGAGTATGTTGCTGATGATCCCTCACCTACTGAAGCAGAGGGCTACGCTGCAGATCAACAGCTCAAGTTTTCATGTAAGTACTCAATTCTTCATTTATAAATTTTGGAGAATTTTATCTATCGATACGGATCCCGAAAGATAGATAATATATATCAATTTATGGCTTGAAAACTATCGATTTAATTAAGACTTTATATATTTAACGGTGTTAAAATGTCTATCCAAAATTAAAGTGGCATGACTATAAATATCCAAACTTTAAATTGATATAATTCATCTTTCGGGATTTGTATTGATATTTAACCTATCTTCAAAGCCTTGGATAGATAATTCTCTATAAGTTTATCATTGCCCTCCCTCATATCATATGTAGAAATTCTTTGAGTAGCTACCTAGCAATAGCAACCTTTTAAATTAAATTAAATTAAATGTTCATTTAATGCTTTGTGCAGATGAGAGAGATGGCCAATATATCGGAACACCGGTAAGGATCTTCATATGCAGTAATTTATACTTAATTGGCATATGTGATCCTAAACCTATTTATGTTATGTATATATGTATCTCAGTTCGTATTTCACGTTATCAATTTACGTACAACAACACCACAACTATGTGGATGCATGCATATATCATTGTCTAATCCAAATATATATATATATTGGCTAATTCATAACTAGTTGTATTAATTAAATTCTCACCTCATGAATTGCTGTCATATAAATTTTACAGTCTGGATCAAGCTGGCTGTACTCTGTACCAAAGGGGATTTACTGGATACTGACATTTTTGAATAAGGAGTATGGATCAGAATTGAAAGAAATATACATCACTGAAAATGGTAATGTAATTAATTAGGTTAATTTAGAGACGACGATGTTTTTAAAAGTTAAGATTAATTTGTAAAGTAACTAATTGTACAGGTTGGTCTACTAAGAATGATTTCACCAAGACGGCCAAGATGGTTTGCGATGAAGACGAAGATAGGACAAAATACTACCAGGATCATCTGGCCAACATTCTTAAATCAATGAAGTAATTAAGATTATTGTTGCTTCAGTCTAATACAAGTATATTCATGATATTATATTGACGGATGATTGTAATTGCATGATGCAGAGACGAAGAGTGCAGCAGAGATGGGCTTTTCAAGAAAGTAAAGGGATATTTCATGTGGTCATGGTGCGATAACTATGAATGGAGCGAGGGGTACACGGCTAGGTTCGGGGTAGTCTATGTGGACTACATGAATGAGCTCACAAGATATGCAAAAAATTCTGCTGCATGGATGGCTAAGTTTCTCAAGAGCAAAGAGAAGCCACCATGGGGTAAGCCATGGCACTTTCACAACAAGAGATCCATGATTGAAGACAATGAGGAGGATGAGGCTACTGCTGCAAACAAAAGGCTAAAACTTGTGGAAACTATTAATCCTGATCCTGATCAGTAATTTATATATATGCAGACTATAGTGACCTAGCTAGCGTACGTATGTACGTCACTAGCTAGGGGTAGCATGCCATTTACGAAACTATAGTCGTCGGCTTAAGCTTTAATATTTTGTTTACATGCCTGCGTGCTGAATAAATTGTAAGTAAGCAATGATGTACATGCATGCTCTTTAATTTGTGTGCTTTTTATTAATATCAATAAACAGGTAGCTAGGTGTTTTCGCCTACTATTATATTATAAATGACCTAGTTAGCTAGTATCATGAATTTCTAATTCAAACAAGGAATTGAATGAGAGAGCACACAAGCAATCAACATACTAATATATGTTTGAAGGATATTTATTCATTTTGAAATAATATGGTCAATGCTATTATTATTCAAAATAAATAATACTAATTATTGACCTAATTAATCACATAATAGTTAATTTGACATAGGAATATATGATTTGTTATTTCATATAGAACGTGTGTTTAATTACATACTCACAATACAAAACAATGAAGTGTACCATAAAAAACAATAGATTGTACCCAAAAAAAACAATATTGAACTATAATAAAAGCAATAAATAATGCCAAAAAATATGAAATTATAATAAAAATTATTAAACGTATCAAAAAAATATAATGCTAATAATAAAATGCAAAGAATTACATGAAAAAAGCAACGAATTATTCTTGAAAAGAAGGCAATATGAAACTATAATAAAAAGTAATGACATATGCCAAAAAAATATGAAACTTTAATAAGAAATAATGTAACATATAAAAAAATTGAATTACGCCAAAAAAAGCAATGAATTAAACTAAAAAAGGCAATGAATTATACCAAAAAAAATATGAAAATATAATAAAAAGTCATGAATTATGCATAAACACAATATCAAAATGGGTAATGATATTCGGCCACACTGTGGCCAGCCACACGCGTAAAAAATAGAAAGTTGACTGTAAAAATAGAAATAATCACATTTCCCTCTTAGGGTTTATGCTTCCCAATTAGGATATATTTCCATTTTCAAAACCTATATTACCATTTTTAGCTTGTGTGATCGGTCACAGTGTGGCCGAACATCATTACTCTATGAAAATATAATATAAAACAATGAAATATACCAAAAAAGCAAATGTACAAAATAAAAAGCGATAGAGTTATGAAAAATAATATATAAAATATAATAATAATCAACAATTACACAAAAAAGGCAATAAGAAATTAAATTTAGTGAAATAATGAATTAAACCCAAAATAAGAAAAGAAAAAACAAATGCACGTACGCATGTGCAGATCTAGAGATAGTGTGTGTGTGTGTGTGAGAGAGAGAGAGAGAGAGAGAGAGAGAGAGAGAGAGACTGAGGGGATTTTGCGGAAATAGGATGAAATCAGTTATTATAATTTTTTAAAAAAATACTTAAACACCTTTAATACATTTATTATACATAAATAACACTTTCATCCATCCAATAATCTCGATCATTAATCTATCTAAATGGATGTCATAGATTTATTTTTAGTTAACACATATGATTCTATTTTTATTTGATATATTAGACATATATGCAATATGTAATCCTAATTTGTTTGGAATATTATAATGTATGAACCTTTAAATCAAGATTTCAAAATTATTTGATTAAAAATAAATAAATAAAACATTTAGGCTGTGCGTGCATGGCCACTTATAAACACCTGTATTGCATAACACGTACCCGTATATAATGATAGTTTTGAATTTTAGCCAGATGTGGGCTTTGTATTACCTCGTCCAGTTTTACAATGTAACAATTCAAAGACTTTTGGATATGTCGTTGATTACTTTTGGTTGTTAGATGTTATGGAATTCGACAGTAGTGTATTATTGGTTTATGGTATGGTTAACCACATATATGTGGTGATGGTATCTATATTGATATTAATTGCTTGTTTTTGAGGTATAGGAAATAATAATATAAAAAATAACCTGAAAAAAAAAATCTGCAATGGAACAAAGACGGAATAGGCTATAACTAAACTAAGACGGATTCAAATCCGTCTCAAATTTTAAAACGGAACTAAGACGGAAATTCCGTCTTAGTTTTGTCTTGGTTGACTGCATAAAATTGAGACGGAAACAGTTTCGTCTTAAAACTAAGACGGAAATATAATCCGTCGTCAATTAACTACGAAATTTCTGTCTTTATTCTGTACTTAAATATGGAGACGGAAATTTCCGTAGTAGTTTTTAATTTGTGACCCATAATTCGAAAACGGAATTATTCCGTCTCAATTTCCGTCTTTGTTTTTTTATTTTTATTTTTTTGTAGTGAATGCGTTTGTGGCATTGTGTCGAGCATGTAGTGGAGTCCTAGTATAGATAGGTTTATTTCTTAGTAATTGTTCGCTTCTAGTTATTTATTTCTTAGTAGGAGTCGTTCATCTTCTTGTAGTAGGAAATAGGGAGTTGGTAGGATTTGGTTGTTATAAAAGGGTGCATTGCCTTGGTTATATTCATAGATTTATATTGATAAAAAAGACGTCTTGGTTGGTCCGGCCAAAACACTCTCTTGATATTCAATTGTTACGTCCGACATTAATCGGTCGGTTCTCATCAATGTTTCACGTAGCATTTAATCACCATGTAACTCGTAAACTAAACATGCAACACGTACACAATTTAATGCACCCTATAGGCCGAAGATGTGCATAATCTTCCACTCTCTTTAATTAGTTCCTTCTTACATTTGAAACCAAGAAGATTAAAGCACGGGCATGATAAATTCATAGAATAACAAAATACAAAAAACACATGATACTATTATTCTTGTACATGACAAACACGACAACATAGTCTTATTACACATATATCTAGCACAAAAGACCAATATTGTGTGTGGCCTTTCTTTCCTTTCAAGGACCAAACACAATGTATTATTACACAACATAACAAACACCCAAACAAGAATACAACTTAAGGTTACACATCTCACTTACACATAATTTATAACCAACTACTTAAGCCATTTCGTAGGTACAAGGCGAAGACCATTTTTGAAGTGGGATGCGAGGCCAGGCAAAACATCAAAAGAATTTTCTTCTCCTTGAGGAAACTCCCAGTTAAAAGAATAGAGCAGATTCGCAACTCCAAGCTCCACATTTGCGATTCCCATGAACATTCCAACACAAATTCTTCGACCTGATCCAAATGGAATGACCCCGAAATGTTTCCCCCTTATGTCGAGATTCCCTTCCAAGAATCTCTCCGGCATGAACTCAAGAGGGTTTTTCCAGTAGTCGGGATCTCTTCCCAATGCCCACGCGTTCACATAAACCATTGTTTTTGGTTCAACGTCATAGCCACCTAAGCTGCATCTCTCCATGGTTTCTCTTGGCAGAAGCATCGGAATTGAAGGGTACAATCGGAAAGTCTCGTTTACGACTGCTTTTAGGTATGGAAGATTTGGCAAATCATCTTCGTCTACTCTACCTTTTGTACCGATGAAGTCTCTGATTTCTGCTTGCACTTTCTTCATCACATTAGGTGCCTTCATCAGTGCCATCATAGTCCAATTGATCGAGGATGCACTTGAATCCGTCCCACCAATAAATATGTCCTGCAAATTATGATTTCATATATGATTCACTTATAACTAATAGTATTCACGCGTACGATTCGACTGGACAAAATCTCGATCGACTCGTGATCGTTCATGAGTTTTTCGTGAGTCGTTATCAATCTTTGTAGCACTAGATTTGTAAGTTCATTAGTTCGATAAGTATAAGCTCGATCGTAACGTATTGTAGAATATTTTATTAATAGTTTGAAATTAAAGCACGATAGCTACACACTTGAGCTCAATTTAATAACAAGCAAAGTCAAATTTTCAATTTATCGATACTCGACTCGACTCATTGCCCTGTACATCTTCATTAGTCATTATTTTCCCAATTTCACTCTCACCAGTCCCCCCCCCCCCCAATGATGATAATAATTTCCCCCAAAAAGCACGATGTAATGAAACATATATGCTGTACAAACCGTACAAAGATTCTCTTTAGCGGCCTGTATCTTATCTTCTAGTATATTTTATGGATGGTCTATTTCAATCTATTTACTTGTTACACTTTACCTTTTTTAATGATTATTTTTATAAATAAAAATCAATTTTAACTATTACATGGGAAAATTCTATGATTAACTCTCACAGTAGTATGTTCTATGTCACAATAGATCTAATGTGACATGTTCATGCGTCATAATAGATCTATTGTAATACATGGGAGTATGAGATTAGGTCTATTGTGACACATGACACACTACATGCATGCAATAGTGGACATAGAATTTCCCTTATTGCATGAAATGATGGACCACATTTAACATTTATAAAAAAAAAATAAAACAATTTGAATCCAAATTATGAATAAATCAACAGTAGTGATGATCAAGAAGAAAATAGTAAGAAGTAAAATTGATATGAGAAAACATACCATCAACAATGCTTTGATATGATCCCAGGTGAGTTGAATGGAGCAGGAGTTTTCCCGTTTGAGCTTGAGCAATATATCAAGAATATCTTCTTCCTCCTCCCCTTGTTTCTCTCTCTTGGAATCGAGATGATCGTCGATGAGCTCCTGATAGAATGCGTCCAACTCTCGGAAATTCTTCTGGAGGCGATTCTCCAATCCCAGCACTCTCTCCACCCATCCGAGTGCAGGAAAGTAGTCTGACACGAACGGAGCGACCGCCAGCGCCTGCGCCTCGTGCAGGAGGCGGTCGAAGCGCCGTATCTCCGCCCCGCGGACGCCGTAGTCGTACCTCCGACTGAAACTGATTCTGAATATCATGTTGCTCGTCAGCGTCATAGCTATCTCGGTCAAGTTTACGGGCCGGGCCGGCGAGGAGGAGGAGAGGTCCGCGATTGCCCTAATCATGCGGGAGATCTCGTCTTCGCGGATTGGATAAAATGACTGGACCTTCCTCTGACTGAGGAGGTGCGTGACCACGATCTTCCTCACCTCCCTCCAGTCGGAACCGTAGGGCGAAAACGCGATGTCGATGCCGTCGTAAGATATTTTCTGCTGCCCGCGGAATCTGGGCCTGCTGCAGAATGCTAGGTCTTGCGTTTTCATCACTTGTTCTGCTAATTTCGCAGATGAAACGACGAGCACTGGGACAGGACCGAATTTTAATCGCATGAGGGGGCCATAAATTTTGGAGAGATTGAATAGATATATGTGTGGAGTGGCTGTTCTTGCTACTTGATGCAAATTTCCAATCCAAGGTAGGCCTGAAGGGCCTGGTGGAGCAATGGATTTTGATCTGTTTTTGTGGGAAAGGAAAATTGCAAAGATCAATGGTAGCGAGATTATGAACAATGAAAACAAGAGGAGGCTCATTTTGTTATGTAGAGTAGCAAATTTCTTGAGCTGTGTTTTCTTTTCATCGATGTACTGCGTATTTATATGGAAAAATATTGTTCAAATTAATAGCACCTTCACATGCATGCTGCCCTTTTTCGATTATTTGGACTAAATACCTCTAGTCCACATTTCATGTCGGTCGCATTACCTAATTTAATATTTTAAAATTTATTACAAATACTATACTATAAAAATTTATTATACTTTAATCAATCATAATTAATTGAAATTTTAAAAAATTATAGTATATCCTAATTTTGGAATAATCAACCCTATTAAGTAAAAAATAAAATAAATATAAACCCTACTTGGGTGGAATGACCACTAATTATAAATTTTAACTAAACCACAGCAAATTAAAATTGAACAAAAAAATGGATGAAAATATAGTAAAAATCAAAATGGAACGCGAAATGAAATAGAGAAAGTGATAGTAATTAGATAATTAGTGAGGAAGATTAGTGTTATTTGGGATTAGGTAGAAATTAACAAATGGGCCCGGTTAGTGGCAGGTGGACGAAAGTATGGATTGCAAGGATTGGTGATGATTTGAAATTCACTTGGTGTAGCAATTAAAAACAAGATTATTACTTTAGAATAAAGATATCCGGCCACACACGTAAAAAAAAGGAAAGTTGACTATAAAAATGGAAATAAACACATTTTTCCTTTAGGGTTTATGCTTCCCAATTAGGGTATATTTCTATTTTAAAAACATATATTACCATTTTTAGCTCGTGTGGCCGGCTACAGTGTGGCTGAATATCATTACCCATTACTTTATTAGCATACAATTACAATATTTGTTTTGTATCATACTTAAAAGTACGTATTCCTCGTCTAACTATTAAAAGAATTAATCATCATGGCAAATATATATGAGACAAATTAATATGTGAAATCAAAACCATTAATGTAAATGATAGTGATGTAGAGAATACATAAAATTCAAACCATTAATGTAAATTAGAAGATTTTCGAGCATTTCATGAGTTGAGATCGAGCTGATTTTAAGAAAGACAAATATTTTATTGAGTCGGCCTTGAATAAGAAAAAAAATACTCGAATCGAGCTCAAACTAAATTGGAGGTTGAATGTTCCACTACTAGAAAAATTACATTCGATGACTCGTGAAAATGTCATAATAAATGTACACATTACCTTTGATGACATTTCACATAAGTATAGCCTAGATATTCCAATGTAATAGAAAAGGTCTATGCCGCGTGCACACGCGGTGTGTCATGTGACATAATATACTTAATTATGTGATATTTTCATGTGTCACAAGGTCAATTGTGATATATAGAAGTGTCACATTAGATCTATTGTGTCACATGACACACTACACCATCGCGCGACATAGATTGTCCCAATGTAATAATAGCTAAAGTGATGTGTATTTAACAGTATAATTTTTTTAATGTAATTAACCGTATATTAACGTTGTCCCTTGTGTTGAACCCCAAAAAAAAAACTTGTCCTGACAAATTTTTTTAATATAATTTATTATTGTGATTCTATATATTTTAAATAAATAAAAGTAATCAATTAATGTGGACCTGTGTTATACAAACAACCAAATGAAACATTCAGAAAATTTTCTTTCTTGTTGTTGTCTGTAGGGGTGAAAGTATGGAAAGCGGGTTTTCGGGTTACCCAAATCCTACCCATATTCGGTAGGGTATTGGATATTCAATACCCGTAATTTGTGGGTATTGGATGGGTATGAGTATGAGATTTTTAGAAAATACCCTAACGAGTATACCCGTTAGAGTATTGGGTACCCGGTTAAACACCCGGTCAATAATATACAATTATTTATTATAATAATTACTAATTTTATACTATAAATTACCCGTTAGGGTATTGGGTACCCGGTCAAACACCCGATCAACAATATACAATTATTTATTATATATAATTACTAATTTTATACTATAAATTATAAATACATTCATAATATATATTCATTTTTGAACTAAACCTAAACCTAAACATAACTCTAAACATAACCTATGAATAATATATAATCATAGTATTTTATTTGTTGAACTTAAATGTTTAAACTACGTTTAGTATTGATTTGTTGTTGTCGTCTAGTTGTTGCTACATAGTATGTTATTAATTTGTTGTTGAAAATTATCAAAAAATCGAGCGGGTGAAAAATTACCATATTTTTTGTCTTTTTTTTATTTTCTAAACGGGTACACCGGGTACCCTATACCCGGATCGGATATACTCGGTCGGGTATTGGGTACCCATTCGGCTAAAATGGAAAGAGTATGAATATTCATTTTTTACTTATTTGGGTACGAATACCCGCAAATGCGGGTATAGTTATCCACGGGTACCTATTTATTTACCCCTAGTTGTTTGGTGATGCGGCGAATAATATATAATAATACATTCAAACACATTACTAATATCTTGTGTCAGGGTTGTAAACTAACAGGACCACATGCACTATTATGCCATGTGACACTAAATTGTATTAAGGATTGTATCTATATGATTAAAATATTTCATGCTTTGTTTTTAACAATTTATCTAAATTTTGTGTGACTGGTGGGGTGACCTATTAATTATACATTTATACAAAATCATAATAATTTTGATATTGCATATTCTCATAGTAAGTTACTGGTTTAGATTCCGAATCGTAACTATAAATTAATTATTAAAAAATTATCATAAGTATATAATTTTTTTAATGTAATTAACGTTATTAAAAAATTATTATATGAATATATATTGTTTTGTTTTTAAGAAGCGTGTTTCCATGTACCTGTTTTTTAGTATACAACTGGGTCAACCGGGTCGGATTTGACCCGCTGACCCCGCTCTGTTTAAAAAGAAAAATGTTAAGCACTGCTACTTGCGGGCAACATTCGAACTCGAGACATCCGAAACAGTTGAGCTCTAAGCCGTAGAGCAAAGCCACTACGCTACTACTGCTATTGTATATTTAGTCGTAGATAAGTTATTTATAGTATTGCGCTTTTACTTTTTTAAGGCCTTCTTCATTTATAGTTTTTTCTTTTTCTTTTTTCATTTCTTTCTTTAATTTGTCTTCTCCATTATGTTGTTTCTTACTTGTTATTCATTTTATTTGTTGATTTTAATTTTTTTATTTTGTAATTATTTATTCTTCATATTACCTTTTTTTAAAGTAATTTTTATTTTTTTTCATTTTTCTTAATATTTCATTGATTATGTTGTGTCCTATTATTCATTTTATTTATTTTTCAATTTTTCATTTTTAAAAATTATTTACATTTGAAAAGTAATATTTTTAAAACATTACATTTGTTCATATCAATGATTATTTTTCATTACCATAATAATTACTTGACCGAATTATTAAAAGTACTAGTTGTCGCGAATAAAATTAAACATTATTGTGAAGAAAAGTAATATTTTAGAAACATAACTTTTGTTCATATCAATGATTATTTTTCATTACGATTATAATTACTTGACCGAATTGCTAAAAGTACAAGTTGTAGTGAATGAAAGTAAATATTGTCATGAAGAAAAGTAATATTTTTGAAACAATACCATTATTAATCCTAATTTTGGAATAATCAACCCAATTAAGTAAAAAACTAAAATAAATATAAACCCTACTTGGGTGGAATGACCACTAAATAATTAATTATAAGAAAACCACAGCAAATTAAAATTGAACAAAAAAATGGATGAAAATATAATAAAAATCAGAATGGAACACGAAATGAAATAGAGAAAGTGATAGTAATTAGATAATTAGTGAGGAAGATTAGTATTATTTGGGATTAGG
This sequence comes from Schizonepeta tenuifolia, assembly GCA_029490685.1. NCBI lineage: Eukaryota > Viridiplantae > Streptophyta > Magnoliopsida > Lamiales > Lamiaceae > Schizonepeta > Schizonepeta tenuifolia. The sequence goes on along the minus strand of CM055955.1, from coordinate 151,063,626 downwards.
TAGAAATTAACAAACGGGCCGGTTAGTGGCAGGTGTACGAAAGTATGGATTGCAAGGATTGGTGATGATTTGAAATTCACTTGGTGTAGGAATTAAACACAAGATTATTAGCATACAATTACAATATTTGTTTTGTATCATACTTAAAAGTACGTATTCCTCGTCTAACTATTAAAAGAATTAATCATCATGGCAAATATATATGAGACAAATTAATATGTGAAATAAAAACCATTAATGTAAATGATAGTGATGTAGAGAATACATAAAATTCAAACCATTAATGTAAATTAGAAGATTTTCGAGCATTTCATGAGTTGAGATCGAGCTGATTTTAAGAATGACAAATATTTATTAAGTCGGCCTTGAATAAGAAAAAAAAATACTCGAATCGAGCTCAAACTGAATTGGAGGTTGAATATTCCACTACTAGAAAAATAACATTCATAACATTAGATGACTCGTGAAAATGTCATAATGGATGTACACATTACCTTTGATGAAATTTCACATAAGTGTTGCCTAGATATTCCAATGTAATAGGAAAAGTCTATGCCGCGTGCACACGCGGTGTCATGTGACATAATAGACGTAATATGATATTTTTATGTGTCACAATAGGTCTATTGTGAGATATAGAAGTGTCACATTAGATCTATTGTGCCACATGACACACTACACCATCGCGCGACATAGATTGTCCCGATGTAATAATAGCTAAAGTGATGTGTATTTAACAGTATAATTTTTTTAATGTAATTAACCGTATTTTAACATTGTCCCTTGTATTGAACCCCAAAAAAAAACGTGTCCTGACAAATTTTTTAATGTAATTTATTATTGTAGTCCTATATATTTTAAATAAATAAATGTAATCAATTAATTTGGACCTGTGTTATACAAGAACCAAATGAAACATTCAGATATTTTTCTTTCTTATTGTTGTGTGGTGATTCGGCGAATAATATATAATAATACATACAAATACATGTGACAATATCTTTCTTATTGTTCTTTCTTATTATTGGTTTTTTTCTTATTATTGTTCTTTCTTATTATTGTGTGGTGGTGTCGGGTTGTAAACTAACAGGACCACATGCACTATTATGCCATGTGACAATAAATTGTACTCTTTACGTCCCACATATTTTGTTTCACTTCCCTTAAATGGATGTCCCTCTCAATTTGTCACATATCAAATAAGGAAAGAATTTACTCTTCAAAATCCTTCAAATTAAACTGGTGGAACCTATCCACTTTTTATCTTTTTACTCTTATTCTTAATCTCTGTGCTCAACAATAAGAGGACAAAATGAACGAGACGGAGGGAGTATTGAGGAACAATAAATTGTATCTACATGATTAAAATATTTCATGCTTTGTTTTGAAAAATTTATCTAAATTTTGTGTGACTGGTGGGGTGAACTATTAATTATACATTTATACAAAATCATAATAATTTAGATATTGCATTTTCTCATAGTAAGTTACAGGTTTAGGTTCCGCATTGTAACAAAAAATTAATTACTATTAAAAAATTATCATAAGCATATAATTTTTTAATGTAATTAACGTTATTACAAAATTATTAGATGAGAGAGGCGTAGGACAGAGGAGCTGTGGCATGTGACAAAATTAAATATATTGATCGATTTTTTTAATTTTTTTAAATATATACTTTTAAATGAAGTTATTGAACTTAAAAATGAATCATAGGTGGCTCGCGCGGTGCACTTACCCAGCATTAATGTCTAGAATTGTGCACCGCATTTGGATGTTATTAATTTTTTGGAAATATAAATACTTTAAAAAAAATTAGTGAATTTGAAAATTGAATCATAGACGACTCGCTCAGTACCGTCATCTTTGATAAACACCGTTGATACATTGTCATGCATGCAGACGTGAGAGATATGTTTAAATAGTTTAATACTCCCTCCGTCCTCAAATAAATGTCCTACTTACTACTTTCTCTTGTTCTCAAATAAGTGTCCTACTTACACTTTTCGTACAAAAGTAACCTTCACTTTTTACAATATTACTATCCCTTGCCATTCTGGACCCACAATTAAATCACTAATCTAATTCTCTAATTTTAACCTAATTATATTAAATAAATTGGGCAGGGCCCATTTTTATACCCAAAATTCCATTTTCTAATTCCCATTACAACATATCTGCACATTCATTCTCTCTCTCGTCATCTCTTGTCTCTCTCCCTCATTTCTATTGCCTGCACCAGACCCCTCTCTACTCTTCTCCTTCACCGGCAAGACTAACGCCGCTGTCGTCTCCGCTCACTCCCCCTCTCAACTCAACCTTCTTCCCTCTCTAATTTTCTGCAATTTATCAAATCCCCAAATTGAAAACCCTAGCCTCACAATCGAAACCCATCTCCTTCTCTCTCAGAAATCCGGCGACTTCGTCGCCGTCTAATTCATCACCACCACCGCTTATTTGCAGCAGAAACGGATGGCAGCGGCAGAGGAGCTACCAGCACCGTTGTCCGTCCCTCCTCTCCGATCGGCCGCCGCCGTCCCCTTTTGCCTCGCACCACCATTTCTGTCGCCTCTCTTATTCTTACACTACTCATTATTTTTACACTATTCATTTATTGGTGATTTGATATTGTTTTTAACATCTCGCCCAAGCTCTTCTCTATCTTCCCATTCTTTTTATTAGATTATTCCGGTGAACACTCGCCGTCTCCGTACATCCCTCGGCCTAAAGTCAGCAGCGTGAAAACCGCTGCCCCATCTATTTTTATCTGAGTTGAGCCTCCTCCATCACCTCCGATGCCTCCTCCACAAACATCACCTTCGTTGACGCCGAGTCCGAGTTTGATGATTTTGAGGAAGATATTTGAGGATGAAATAAAATGAAATAAGCTTAAAAAAATTAGTGGTTTTTGTGAAAAAAAAACAGTTAATGAACAAGAAAAAAAAAAGCCAACCACCAAAAATAACAATACCCAAAAAGTAAACAAGATTAGGAAATTAAGTGTGTCATTATAACTACCCCTACATCTTAATATTTACCCCACTCAAAATACTTTTTTCAGCTTTCTTAAATCCCGTGCCCAACAGTAAATGGAACACTTAAAAGAGGACGGAGGGAGTAAAACACATCTTAATCCTATCTTATCAAGGGTTGTAAACGAGCATAGCCGCTTACGATCGAGCTATTCAGAGTTATGCTCGAAAAGATCTCGTTCATTTTCTAAATGACCAGAACTCGAGCCGAGCTAGAATAGAGTAGTATTCAGCTCGCTTCAGCTCGTGAACATGTTCAAGCTCGAGCATAATAAAACATGTTTATGAATAATATAAATATTTGCAATGGGTACATTAAACAAGCTTATTTTTGGAGCTTGAGTTTGAATATCTAAATTAAACGAGTTTTTTCGAGCATTTCACGAGTCGAGTTTGAGCATACTAAATATTTGTTGACACAAGGTTGAATAGGAGGAAAAATGCTCGAATTAAGCTCAAACCGAATCGGAGCTTCAATATTCACTACTAGATAAATTATATTCACTGACACGCGCGCAGAGATGGGGCTGGAGGAACGAGTGAGAGCCTTGCCTCCCTCCCCAAAGCCATAAATAAAAATTAAAAAAATTACATGTAATTTTTTCAAAACTTAAAATTAAAAATTAGTATATATAGGATTATGAGTGAAGAATAATTCGGTCCCTCCAATGAATTTTTTTATTCTGCACCTACTGACACGTAAAAATGTTGATGTGTTATTGTTACATATTTCCTTTCATGACATTTGAAAAGTGTAGTCTATACCAATGTAATGATAGTTGTCGTTTATTATATAATACAAATTCAAGCACGTGTTAATATAAAACTAAAAAGACAACAGGAAGATTTATTATTTTGTCTTTTGCTTCTTTAATTTTCTTGATTTTTTAAAAGCTCCGTTGAACCTTTTTTTTTTTTTAAATCAAGATTTTCTTAATTTTTTCAGCCAATTGAAAACTGATTTGTCTTAAAAATTCTATTCTATTCCAAAGTAAAAAATTTAAATGTCACAATAGACTTATTGTAACAGATGAATATTTTCATGTGTCATAATAGACATATTGTAATATTTAAAAGAAATTATTGTGACACTAAAACATTGTCTGGGTTTAATATAGATATCTGTCTTTATCGCTATACCACTTATGTCGTTAACCAAAAACGTGTTGCCAAATGTGTGGTGATAGGATGAGTAATTTATAATTGTGGTCCTCTAGGTTTTCTTGTTTTATTATTGTGTCCTCTTGTAATTTCCAGCTATTTTTCAGAAATTTTTCTTTCGTATTATTGTATGGTGATACGGCGAATAATATATAGTTGTCGTTTATTATAATATAAATTCAAGCACGTGTTGTCGTTAACAAAAAAATGAAAAGGAAACAGGTGCTGGAATCATTTAATGGGATAATGTGGTCCTCTGTTTTCAAGATTTACGTGTTGCCAAACGTGTGGTGATTGGATGAATATAAAACATTCAAACACATCTTAATATTATCTTCTCTAGGGTTGTAAACGAACACAACCGCATGCACTATTATGCCATGTGACAATAAATTGTACTCCCTTCGACCGTATTTATATAAATATCCTAGTTTGACCTGGTACGGAAATTAAAAAAATTAGTAAATTATTAAAAGGTTAGGTAAAAATTAGAAAGTAGGGGTATTGTTAATGATGTTGTTTAGTTTGTTAATAAAGTGGATTGGTTGTAGCAATTTTTAAGTAAGGGAGTGGATATAACAAATCTACTGAGTTGATTTCATTTTTAATTAAGGTATGTTGGTTTCAATTTTTTTTTCTCTCCATGAAATTAAAACTGAGATTTTATTCCAATTTATAGATTCTGATTTTGGCCTGTGTTTTTTTTTTCTTCCATGAAATAAAAAATGAGATTTTATCCATTTTATAAATTCTCATTTTCACTTGTGTTTTTTTTTCTTCCACGAAATAAAAACTGACATATCATTCGATTGAATAAAATTTGTTGGTTTGGTGGTTTGGGGTATTGTGTATTCATTGTTTTTTATCCCATTAAATAAAAACTGCATTTTTTTATTTAAACAATTTTGGTCTAACAAAGCCTGATTATTCAGCATTTATAAATATGAATATTCAGAGAATTTAAAACCTGTTAACATATGAAAAAAAAACAGCCATTCAACACCGAAAATAAACAATAAATAAAGAAGTTGATGCTTAGCTAATGTGATTGATAAAAAAAGTGGGAAATTTCATTCACTAATCATGTTTTGGGGAAATATTGGGAGGGAAATTTAAAACTTGTGCACCAAGTCTAATCAAAGCCTATAAAAATAGCATAAAAGCCATCACAACTACTCCACTTACAGCATTCATTATACAGAATCTCCAAAAACAGCAGGTTTAAATATACAAGACATCAACAAGCAAAAGTCAAACTTGACAGAAATTGAGAGGAACAATGCTACAGCTGGGCTTCTTCAAAATACGATCAACAATAAGCTCAAGTATGATGCCAAAAAAAAGCTGCAGCAATGTTTGGTGTAGATGTGAGGACTGTTCACAGAATCTGGACAGCAGTCATTGGGTAAGCCCCTACATTTGAAATCAATGAAAAAGGGTCAGTCAAAGGTACAAAGAATATTATTGATGAAGAAAAAAATTAGAAACTTGACAGTTTTGGAGAGGGGTAGCATCAGAAAAGTGGCAATGAAATTGAGTGTTAGTACAAGTGTGGTTTAAAGATGGATCAAGGAAAAACAGGTAAAAGCACGTACCAATTCAATTAAACCTTTCCTCACTCCTGCAAACATGATTGGAAGGCTCAAATGGAGCTTAAGTATGCTGAGTTGCATCAGCAACAATGGTAGAATTTCATTTCAGCCAATGCACAATATAATTCATGTTGATGAAAAGTGGTTCAACATCACAAAAAACACACATAGATATCATGTGCTTGCAGATGAAGTGCATCAATACAGAACATGCAAATCCAAGCAACACATTAAAAAAATCATGTTTTTATGTGTTGTTGGAAAGTCAATACATGATTCAGAAGGTACAAAGATATCTGATGGGAAGTTTGTTATATTCCCATTCACATTTCAAGAGCCAACAACTAGAAATTCAAAAAATAAACCAAAAGGGACCATGCTAACAAAGCCTATCATTGCTATAACAAAGCCTGTGAAGGAGGCCTTTCTTAAACTGGTCAGTCAACATAATCATGATCAGATTACTATGCTATCAGAAAAAACACACATTTTCATCATTTAACCTTCATTGACAAGCTGTCAATGTTAATATGGTGCAGGTTGTTCCAACAATCATAGCAAAGTGGCCAAAATGGATCAGCAAAAACCTCATAATTCAGCAGGATAATGCACAACCACACGTCTCAAATGATGATGCAGAATTTCATGTTATTGCACATTCTCATGGATTCAACATACAATTTGCCAACCACCAAACTCACCAGACACAAATGTTAATGACTTGGGTTTTTTCAGAGCCATTCAGTCACTAAAAGATGAAAAGAGTACAAGTACAGTTGATGCTTTAATTCAGAATGTCAAGGATGCATTTGCAGAATTTCCCAGCTATAAACACAATGATGTGTTCTTAACATTACAAGGTTGCTACAAAAAGATAATTAAACTGAAAGGCAACAACAATTACAAGATTCTACACTTGGGTAAGGAACAACTCATAAGGCAGGGCTTACTACCAGACACGCTTGATATTGAGGAGGAGGTAGTTAGAGAAGCATATCAATATTTAGAGGAGCATGAGAATGCAGATCAGACAATCCACAACCTGAAAAATCTAGTTGATGGAATGCAGAAGTAGTGTTGGAGGAATAGGAACACTCAAGGCAGTATTGGGTAGCATTTTGGTACTGGTTTACATGAACAAACAGTTCAAGTAGGTTTTTGATTGTTTTGAATATAAATTGTGATCAAATTCACATATTTTGTAGTCTCAGCCTATAAATGGAATATTTTGCATCATTGACTGTGTTCTTAATTCACATTTTTTGCCTCCTAAACTTAGTTGGTAACAATCAGTGGTGACAACCAATGTAGAATCGGTTCTATCAGTTTATATCACAGAATCATCATCATTTCACAAAATCATCATATCATAGATTCATCATCATTTAACAGTATCATGAGATCAGATTCATCATCATTTCAGTTTATCATCATATCACATATCTTATCACAACCTATAAAAACAGGATAAAAGTCATCACAACTACACCAATTACAGCTTTCATTATACAGAATCTGAAAAAACAGCAGGTTTAAATATGAAAGACATCAACAAGCAGAAGCCAAATTTTACAGAAATTGAGAGAAACAATGTTGCAGCTTGACTTGTTCAAAATACCAGGAACAATAAGCATAAGGCATCACCAGCCATCATTTCAGTTTATCATCATATCACAGAGTCATTATTTCACGGCATCATCATATCACAGATTCATCATCATTTCACATCATCATCATATCACAGAATCCTCATCAAATTCACATATTTTGTAGTCTCAGTCTATCAATGGAATATTTTGCATCATTGACTGTGTTCTTATTTCTCATTTGTTTGCCTCCTAAACTTACTTGGTAACAACCAGTGATGGCATAGTATCAGTTCTATCAGTTTATATCATTTAACAAATTCTCGCAGAATCATCATATCACAGATTCATCATCATATCACAGAATTCATTTGACAAAACAACCATCACAGAATTCATTACACGAATTCGTTTCATAGAAACAGCCATCACAAAATTCCTCATATAAATATTATCAGTCCCCAATCATATTTCGCACAAGGCATCCATCACAACCGAAAATAACAAGGCATCACCAGCCATCACAACACCTAAATTGCAAGTATAAAAATAAGAACAATTGCACCTGAGTTATGTGTGTCTCAACACCCTTGTAAAAACATCATCACCCAAGGCTTCATCGAGCTTCCTTTTCCTTCTCGTTTTTGCACACTCAGTCACCAAAAAATAATAAGGATCTGTAGGCTCGATCTCCGATTCCATCATCTGGGACCGGATCTTTATCAGATCCAGATGGTGGAAGGACAAAACCCGACGCCAAGGATATTGTTTCCGGTACCAAGGACGAGGGTTCCGGTGCTAAGGATACTGTTTCTAGCACCGAACCACGGAGATCTACATATCTCGGTGGCATCGCAGAAATGGAACCACCATAGTCAGGCCGCGCCGCCGTGTCGAACGGCGGCTCTCTGACCTCAGAAAACATGAAAGGGGAGACATCATCGGCCGAATTGGCTGTTTTTTTCGGCACCAAGCACGAAGCCTCTGTAGATCTCCGCGACGACGAAGAAGCAGAAGGAAGTCAATGGAAGTCAACTCTGATTCCCATTGACCGGCGGCATAATCGATTCAGGCACCAAGTCGATGGAAGTCGACTCCGATTCTCATGAATCGGAGCCAAAAGGATTGGTAGATTCAAGCAGAAATGGAGGGGTTCCATAGATTTTGTCATGAAATCGATGAAATTGATGGATTCGAGTGATAGCAAGAACAGATCTAGGTTGTGGATGAGAGACTGCAGATCTGGATCGAGAGAAATGAAGAGAGAGAGGAGAGTTTGAGGAGTGGATAGAATGAATTAGGGTTTGGGGAGCCACCAAAATGGGTCGACAGATGGTGTGGATCGAGAGAAATGGGCACATGAGTTGGATCGAGAGAAATGGGTAGAGTGGATAGAATGGGCAGCCCAAATCCAGTTAATTAGTGATGTTAGGATAGGTTTTTTATTTTGTTAATTAGATTAGGATAGTTAATTAGGGTAGTTTTAATTGTGGGAATGTGGGTTCACAGTGGCAAAGGGTAGTAAATTTAAAAAGTAAGGAGAGTATGATGGTAAAAAAAACAGAGTAGAACTTTTATAGAAATACACTAGAAATGAGTGCAATGAGACATTTATAAAAATACAGAAGGAGTATTCTATATGATTAAAAGATTTCATGTTTGTTTCATATAATTTAATTTTTCTAATTTTGTGTGGCCCCGGTCTAGTGATTTATTAAGTATACAAAATCATACTTCCTCGTTGCTATATAAATGTTATTTTTTATGAATGCACATAAATTAATAAATTAAATAAATTGTTTAATGCACCCTTGTGTGAATATAATAAATGAGTTAAATATAGATGTTTTAATGCATTGAATGGGGGTAAATGTGTGAAAAATGAGAATATTAGGTCTCGAATTTGTAGAATGCCATTTTTTGAAAAACAAAATTAAGTACTAGAATGACACACTTATTCAGAAATGGAGATAGTTATAATCCAGGTTTAGTTTTTATTGTTACATAAAATTAATTATTAAAAAATTATCAGATGTATACATTTTTAATGTAATTAACGGTATATTTTAAAAAATATTATTTTTATATGTATATAATATATTGTTTGTGTGATGTCTCGTTGACAATGAGAGATGAGAGAGGGAAAGGACGTGACAAATTAAAATTTTTGATCGATTTTTTTGATTTTTTTAAACTTTCTCCCAAAAAAATATATAATATAAAATGAAATTATTAAATTTAAAATTGAAACGTCGATGAATCATATAATATTTTAACATAAAAAAATTATTAAATAATTTAATTACTTTATTAATATGTAATGCAATTTCGATGGTCATTAATTTTTCACTAGAAATCAATACCTATATCGGCAAAATAATTTGCTCGATTAAATCGTTCCAATTAAAGTTCTTCCAAATTCTCAATCAATACCAATGTCGGCCAACAATTATTTCATCGCATTGAGTCGATGATATTTTTTTCAACAGTACTCAGCCATCTTACCAATACTCATCGCCTTCTCCTCCACAAAAATAGCAAGCATTTGCTCTCTCTCTCTCTCTCTCTCTCTCTCTCTCTCTCTCTCTCTCTCTCTCTCTCTCTCCTACTATTACGAATCATTCAAAAATATTGTCTAATATTGATGTTGATTCTTGAAGTCCTGATGAAATTCAAGTAAGAATGATTGTCTTCTTGATGCAGGCGAAAGCGATAACTTGAACAAGAACACATAAACACAATTTTACGAACTTTCAAGAACATAATTGTATTGAATAAAATGAGTAATTCTCCAAAACTTCATCAATATTCAGCCAACTTTATTTATCTCCATCACTTTTTCTACAAACTGGGATTCAATATGTGATATCTCATCATTTTCTGCATCAGTAAACATCCGAGGAACATCTGATTGTGGAAAAAAAAGAACTTCACTGAGTCACAGTGTTAGTTAAGACAAGTTGTGGTCATCCAAATCTAGTATGAGAACTCAATGAAGAAAAATACAATAAAATAACTGCATGCGTGCACACCAATAAATTGATAAATGAGATTTTATAGATTTTTATTCAATGAAAAACAGTACAGTACAATATTATTCCTTGAATAAAGTAAAATAGATGGGTAAAGAAACCCCTCATTATTTTTTAGATTTATTTTAAAGAAACGGCACAATTGCATCTCCAACGAATTCATCAAACGTTCTTCCCACACATGCAGGTTGTTTAATTCCCAAACAGTTGCAGATAAACATTCGGTTCCAACCGAGGCGTTGCATGAGCAATCAATGGCTTATGCATGAACAGATCATTTTCTGACTCAACCAACTCGACTTTTCCCTCCTTAGGTGAAGCTGTCCAATGAAAACCTTGAACGAGCGATGCCAGAAGTTGTGTCGCCATGGCTGTACCAAGCAAAACACCGATGCATCCTCGTCTCCCGGTGCTAAAAGAAATCATACGCAATTCAGGATCACCAAGTTGAACATCAAAGTCTTTATGGGGGATATGGCGCTCGGGCTTAAACTCGAGAGGGTCTTCCCAAACCCTAGGGTTCCGTCCTAGGCCGGTTCGGCTCAGTAGAACATGACTGCCTTTCGGGATGAAATAGTCACCAACAACAGTATCTTGAGTTGATTCGTGTGGGACATTAAAGGGTGCTATTGGATGCAATCGGAATGCTTCTTTTATACAAGCTTTAATATAGTTAAGCTTAGGAAAATCTGATTCTTGGATTAGTCTGTTTTTCCCAACTACTTGATCCAACTCCTCACGCGCCCTTTCTAGAATACTTGGTTTATTGATCATCTCAGCAATAGCCCATTCCACTGCATTTGATGGATTGTCCACCGCTGCTAACATTATTTCCTGAGAATATTAATCATCATCATATATATGGTCAACACTAAACTTAAAAATATAATGGAGAAACATAAGATATACAATACAAGGGATGATCTCCCCTGCGACCTGCCACTGTGCATACGACCGGGTCCGGGTCGGGTTGACCCGGTCAAAATTAATTATTTTTTTTATTTCCAATTTTTTATTTCCAATTTTTTATTTTTGGCTCCGATTATTAATATAAGGATAATCATCGGGCAACAATTTGGACTTTTTCGGCTCGCTCCGAGGCATTCGGCTCCCCTTGCTCGAATCTTGATTAAAGAAGAAGCGGCAAACAAAAAAACGAAGAGTCAAACAAAAAAATGAGGGAAGAAAATCTAGAAATGAAAAAAGAAAAAGAAAAAAGCAGGCGCGTGCGGTCGCATGGGGTGCGACAGGTCTTATTCAAGTTTTTGCGACAATATAAATATTGGGGAAAACAAAAGATAATATTTTGAACAATATAATGTCTAGTGTGTGTTTGTGAACATATATAAAAATTAATTTCATTCTTTGTTGCCGGCCCAAATGTAATAAAACTAACTACACTGGCTAGTAGCTCTAACAATAATATAGACCGTTTATCATTTCTTCTAATAATTTTATTAAAATCTGGTAATATTTCAAAACATGCCAAATAGTTTTTTCAGATTTTTGCAAAATTGTCATGGAAGAAATGGACACACTGCGTAGGTGGAAAATCATATACAGTATTTTCATGTCAATGTATGTGTAAAACGTGGAAGATGATTAATTTCGACATCATGCATGTGTATATTTGAGTTAGAGGTTTCATAAATTATTAAACACATTAATTAAACTTACAGTAATCTGTGCCTTAATTTCTTGAATTGACAGCAAGGGCTTATTGTCTGAGCCTCTGAGGCAGATCAAAATATCAAGAATATCATCGCTGGTGGTTCTAACTCCTCGCTGCCACATCTCAACCCGCTCTTCAATTTCATCATCTTGATATTTCCTCACATCGTTAATGGCGTCGTTGATGATCTTTTTGTGACCGTCCAAATCAAACACCTCCGCCCATGGGAGATAATCAGCAACTGCAAAGCCGTAAATGTACATTAAAATGGTGAACAATCCATCGACGTGCTTTCTCTCCTCCACTCCGGGACCTCCATTCGCCGCTCCGGCCCCGAAAAACCTCTTCCCAAGCACCAATTTCCTTATCACATTCCCACAGTAATGCCGGGTCGCGACTCGCAAATCGACATCCCCACCACCATCCACGTCTCTGCACTGGTTGTACACGTATCGAACAAGGTGGTCGGCCTCTTCCCTCCTCTTCTCGTGGAGCCGCTGGTGCGTGGCCGGCGAAAGGACGTCGGAGACGAGGACTTTCTTCATCTTCCTCCACTGCTCGCCGGAAGGCGTGAGGACCGTCGTCAGGAACCCGCTCGTCATCCTTGCCGACATGCTGTCAGCTGGCCGCGTGGCGAAGATTGCGTCTTGCTTCCTCAGCAACTCTCGGGCAAGCTCCGGAGAGCTGACGGCGATTACGTTGGTCGAACCGAGGGGAATGCATGCTATTTCTGTCTTCATTTCTTCCATGATTTTGTGTATCCATCGGAATGTTGGCTTGTTTTTCATCATGGCGGGCAGGCAACCCACCACCGGGTAGCCCCAAGGCCCCGGAGGAAGAGGAAGTCTGCTTTTTTTTCGAAGACGGCGAATACGAAGGATGATCGCGGTAAACGACATTGCTACAAATGATAGAGAGGCGAGGGTATAGATGTTTTCCATGACTACTTGCTAGAGAAGCAATGGCAAGAGGAAGTTGGATGGAATAAAAACTCAAGTTACATTAGTTGTGTATTTATAGAGACAAATGTGCTTCTAGGGCTGAAACTCAAACAAAATAGCTTCATACGTGACTCGTGTTCATTTGTTAAAAGCTCGTGTGTTAGAGTTCGATTCAATAAGTATATCAAACGAGCTTGAACGTAATTTTGCGCTTGGTGAGATGTAAAACTCGATCGGTTCGAACTCGAGCAAGTAAAAATTTAATAAACATTTAATAAACATGTATAAAAATATCAAACTGCTCGATCGAGCTCGACTCGTGTTTGGTTGATCAAAGCTAGTTCGTTTGCACTCGATTCGATATGTATTCAAAAAAGCTCAAACATAAACTTTAAAGTTCGATATCATTTTAAACAAGTTTGAACATATTTAATTTATGTTTAGGCTCAACTTGATTAATTTCCAACCCTAGTTACGAATTCATTTTTGGGAAAAAATTAGCTTCTAAGTTATAAGCTAACCTTCAATTACTTTTTCACAAATGCATAGGTTTGGACTTCTACATTTGGAGTGTTTTGGCCGTTGATAGTATAAGAGAAGAAGAGAGATGCAATGCTACATACCGGATGTAAATTCACAATTATAATAATATTTATTAAAAAAATATATAATATAATAAGTACTTTGTAATTATAATATATATATACAGTAGAACCTCTATAAATTAATACCTTTGGGACCTTGAAAATTTATTATTTTAGAGAGATATTAATTAATCAATAAATTAATATTTTATTAATTAAAAGAGATACATCATATTAAGTAAATTCAAATGAATTACAATACATGAATTCAATTAATGTAAGCGTAATGTATTGGAAAACTAAATGCATATATTGTATTAGTATAATTTAAATTAATTCACCGAATGGATGTCAACCACCTATTGGATTATCCAAGTGAAAATAAAGTATGTTGGGAGATCCAAAGCTTAGAAGAAATTGTTGATACCATAATTGAAAATCCAACTGAAGATGAAGCTCATGATGATACAATGCCATTAGAACCGATTACGGAAAAGGAACAAGAATAGCATAAAATAATAAGTGGTAGCATATATTGTAGTATATGTATTGTTTTAAGGTTAAATGTATAAAAAAACACCTAAGTTATGGGCCGAGTCCCAGTTAGGCACTTAAAGTTTGCCTCGGTTCATTCGATCCTTTAGGTAGTGATTGCTATGATGGAATGGAAGGTGGAATGGAATAGTCATTCTCCTACCTCTATTCCATTTCTTTGTTTGGTATGCTTTACGAGGAGGAATCGTCATTCTATCTGGAATGGTCATTCCATTCTGCAAGGGTTTAGTCATTCCTTAGTCAAACCATGTTATTAGTCATTCCTAATACTCCTATTTTTATATTTTGATTATTTTACACTCATATATTTTACAATTTTGTCAATTTTACCCCAAAATCAAGAAATTATTTCTATCAATTTTAACTTATATACACACTGCACACACATACATATATATACACATTGCACACATATACACACACTGCACACACACACACACTGCACACACACACTCTGCACACACACTGCACGCATATACACACATTGCGCACACACACTATATATACACACACTACACATATACACACATATACCCACACAACACAAACACACACACACACACACACACACACATATATATATATATATATATATATATATACACACTAATGCATAAAATAATATCGATTCCATTCTTTTACTTATTGCTTATGTATACCAAGCATAGTAATCAACTTACCCATTCCATTCCATTTCTAGCTCCATTCCATTCCTACCTCATTCTATTCCATCATACCAATCACATCCTTAAGGTATTTGAATCGGTACATCCATAATATTCCGTCTCACCACTGTTTTCTCATTTTCAAATGCCTTATATATTTCTCCTTTTTTTTTTTGTGAATTACGAACTGCATGATGAAAAATCACTCATTTTGCATGATGTTTTTGGTATCTAGGAAATGGAATCAGCATGAGAGGATTTCGGAAGCGGTTTTGGAAAGGAGACGGAAGCGGAAACGGATCAGTTCTCAAGTATTAGCGACGGTGGTGGCCGCCAGAGATGATTTCAGTGTCGACAGCTCCTCGACTTTTCTAACAGCTTCTCTAAAAACGAATTGGTTGGTCCGAGTGAATTGAAAATTTTGTTTAAGGTTTTTTTAGTAGAATAACAAGGTAGTGAAAAATTATGCAAATTT
This sequence comes from Schizonepeta tenuifolia, assembly GCA_029490685.1. Taxonomy (NCBI): domain Eukaryota; kingdom Viridiplantae; phylum Streptophyta; class Magnoliopsida; order Lamiales; family Lamiaceae; genus Schizonepeta; species Schizonepeta tenuifolia. Next base: position 151,048,331 of record CM055955.1, on the reverse strand, counting down.
TAAGTCATCATAAAATTATATTTTTTTATTTTTTCTTTTGGTTTTTTGGTTGGTGAGAAGGATATAGAGGAAATGTATTATCACGAAATATAATCATTATTGTTGAGATAATGATACTAACTAAAATTGGTTTTTTTATAAACTATCTAATTAACTTAATTACGATGCGAATTCAGACATATGTTAATTTAAAAATTATACGACAACAGGAAATTAAATTATTTTACTTTCTTTCTTTTCTTGATTTTTTAAAAGCTCTGTTGTAGCTTTTTTTAAAAGATTTCAGAAAATTGAATCTGTAATTAGACAAAAAAAAAAAAACATTGTGTGCAGGCGATTATTTGTGGACCTGTGTTGTCTCCGACAAATAAAATGTGGGAAAATTCTATCATACTCAACTTGTGGTGATCGGATGAGTAATATAATAATACATTCAAACCAAAAAAAAGAAAAAAAAAAACTTTTTTTGCATAGGATTGTATACGATTAGATTCGCTCACGAGATATTAAGAGTTCAATTCCGAAAAATTCATTCATTTTCTAAATGAGTCAAGTTCGAGCCTTAAATCCAACTCAATAAAATTATCGAGCGAAGCTCGAACATAGAACTATTCAATTCAGTCAATTCGTGAATATGTTCAAACTCGAGCATAATCAAACATGTTTGTGAACATATTAATGAATATTATAGATATTTCGAATGAGTAAATTATATTAAACAAGCATTTTTTTTAGCTCGAGCTCGAATATATAAAATAAACGAGTTTTGTTCGAGCATTCGAGCTTGATCAGTAAATTTTCGAGCATTTCACGAGGCAAGTTCAAGCCGAATTCAAACAAGATAAATATTTATCAAGCCAAACTTGTATAGGAGAAAAAAAAATGCTCGAATCGAGCTCAAACCGAGTTGGAGCTTGAATATTTCACTCTAGTTACATTCGCTGATATGTGCAAATGTCATAATGGATGTATTATTATTATACGTTACCTTTGATTAAATTTAGTATAAGTGTAGCCTATTACAAATTAATCCTTTATTTTTTTGGGTTAATAGGCTCTAATATGTAATATCACAACATTTTCACTTTTTTTTTTGGTTTTTCACACAACGTTTGAATTTTTGCACATGTGCATTCTTAATCTAATTATTACGTGACCTAAATTTTTACACATGTACACACTTAATTTGATGTGGTATAAATTAAACTAGAGTATCTCTCCCGTGCATAACACGAATGTGATATGTATAATTTTTTTTGTCAGAGATTAAAATTATGAAAAAAATAATAAAATTATTACAATAAAATAAATTAATTTATAACTTTCTGAATTATAGAAATTTTTGCATTATTAATTTTTTGTTAATTATGACATACATTTGTGTGCACAAATTAATCTGATGTGGCATACATTAAACTAGAATATCTCCCGTGCGATGCACAAATGTTGCATGCATAAATTTATTTGTTAAAAATTATAATTATTATGAAAGATATAAGAAAATTATTACAACAAAATAAAATTATGCCACGTCAGATTAAGAGTGCGCATGTGTAAAAAATTTAAACACTTCAGATTAATTTTCATCAAATGACTTAATTGCTACAAAAATGTAAGGTTTTGGAATTATTACAAAAATTAAAACGTTTTGTGAAAAACTAAAAAAAGTGGAAGTTTGTGATATTACAACCTATTAACCCTAATTTTGTTTTAATGTAATTAACCGTATATTAAAGTTTGTCCACTTGTGTTGAACCAAAAAAAAAAAACGTGTGATGGCGATCATTTGATGTGATGTGTAATTTTATATTGTGGTCCTATGTTTTAAATTAAAAAAAGAAATCAATTAATGTGGTCGACCATGTTATACAAACACATGAAACGTGGACAAATTCTTTCTGATTCTTACCATCCCCAAATGTGTGGCAATCCGACCAAGTATTTTCTTTTTTTAGTGCAAGTAACGGTGAGTGGGTTATTAGAAAAAGTATTGTATGTATATGTATATATTGTTTGTATGATGTCTAGTTGTCAATTAGAGATGAGAGAGGCAAAGGACAGAAGGAGGGGGAGGGTCCGGAGGGACCCTGTAGTTGCAGAAACATGTGATAAAATCACTAAAAAATATTCCCTCGTTCCCGTTTAGGCTATCCACATCCCTTAGAGCATTCTAAGGGTGCTCTAAAGGGTGCTCTAGCACTCGAGCACCCTTAAAGCACTCTACCCCTGCAACGCAAGGGTGCTCTAAGGATGCTCTATCTTTAATATTAAAAAATTTTCATTTTCATTTATTAAATTAATTCATAAAATTTCATTAATAAAAATAACATTAAACATTACATTAATTAAAAAAAAACTAACATATTACAATAATTAAAATAAAAAAACATTACATTAATTAAAAATGCTAGACTACTCCCGTAGAGGTCCAAATTTTCCTGTAGAGGTGCTCGGCGAGATCATTGGTAAGCCGAGGTGCTTTTTTTGATCTCTCAAGTCGGCATTCCGTTGCATAAATTGCCGAAAGCAGATCGGAGTTGTCCGCAAGTGTACCCCGCTACTGGATGGAGAGTCGGAGTCCTCTCTCCAATTCTCCACATCTTCCCGCTCGTCTTCGATGATCATGTTGTGCAAAATAATGCACGCGAACATGATGTCTCGGAGATGCTTCTTGTACCAGCACCGACCCGGAGCTCGGATTATTCCCCATCGGGCTTGGAGCACTCCAAAGGCTCGCTCTATGTCCTTTCTGGCAAACTCCTGCATCTTCTTGAACCTCGCCGTCTTTAGGTCGGTTTCTACCCTCGGCGATTTGATCAAGGTAGGCCAACAAGGGTAGATCCCGTCGGTCAAGTAGTACCCCTTGTCGTAGCGGTGTCCGTTGACGGTGAAGGTGCACGGTGGAGCTCTATCCTCAAGCACGTCGGTGAACAAGGGCGACTGGTTGAGGACGTTGAGGTCGTTGTTAGAGCCGGCAACCCCAAAAAAGGCATGCCAGATCCACAAATCCTGCGACGCCACCGCTTCCAAGATTAAGGTAGGCACGCCGTGATCGCCGCGAGTGTGGACAACCGCCCACCCTTTTTGGCAGTTCCTCCATTCCCAGTGCATGCAATCCAGGCTTCCGAGCATCCCTGGAAACCCATGCCTCAACTCGTGCATTTGGAGCAGACGCGCAGTGTCGGCAGCGTTGGGCTTCCTCAAGTACCGCTTGCCGAAGAGGTCGATGATTGCCCGGCAAAATTTTTTGAGGCAAAGCCGGCCCGTGCTATCTCCGATCTTCAGATACTCGTCGAACGAGTCGGCAGCACCACCGGTCGCCAGTTGTCGCACCGCCATCGTGCATTTTTGCACCGCCGTTAGCCTCCATCGCCCGAGTGCATCTTGTCGATGCATGAAGAAGTGGACGTTTTCCTCCAACGTTGTGCAGATGCGCAAGAACAGATGCTTGTGCATCCGAAAACGGCGTCGGAAAAACTGCTCGCCGTAGGTGGGGTGGTCGGCGAAGTAGTCGGCGTGGAGGATCGCACACGCCGCTTCTCGGTCGCGGTCGACGAAGTCTCGCGCCCTCTTCTTCTTCTTTTTTTGCTCCGCTTGGTGTGCACGCATGTAGCGATCCACGTCCGCCATCATCTCCAGCACCTCGTCGTCGGTGCCGCCCTCGACATATTCCTCCGACGAATCGGAAAAAATAAGCTCCTCCGATGAAGACATTTTTTTAGGTTGAATTTGAGAGAGAAAGAGGATGATAAAATGGTGTGAGATATAAGTGAGAGTGTGGTAGTATTTATAGGTGAAGAAAAAAAAAAAAAAAATTTAACACGGCATAGCCGTTGCCGCAACGGGCATAATTTTTTCGAATATATACGTTAGGCGCGTGCAATGCACGCGCCGTAATTTTTTTTTTTTTCCAAAACTGCTCGCGCGTGCCGAGCACGCGCCGGACTCGAGCTCGTCTCGAGCGCTCGGGCACGCCTCGAGCTCGTGCCGTCTGCCACGCGGGGTGCTCGAGCCACCCCGTGCTCGATGTGGTCTCGAGCACCCCCGCTCGAATAGCGTTGCAGACAGCCTTATAATACAACGTTTCTTTTCGATATGGATATTAAGGAAAAAAGTATTAAAAGTAAAAATAGTGATTAGTGTATTAATAAAATGATATAACATGTTTTTAAAGTAAATAAAGTGTTGCTGATGTGATATAAAGTGATTTTAAAGTGAAAAAAGCGTTACAGATGTGATATAAAATGGTTTTAAAGTGAATAAAGTAGATAAAGTTATTTTCTATTCTATAAAAGGAAACGTTGCAAGATGAATGGGACACCCCCAAAAAGAAATATGTTGCATTATGAACGGGACAAAGGGATTATTATTATTATTATTATTATTATTATTATTATTATTATTATTATAATTAAGAGTAGAAAGTATGTTTAGTGGAGTTTTTAAAGTAAAATAAAGTGGGTAGAGAGAGTGAATAATGAAAATTATATAAATTCACAATTATAATAATATTTATTAAAAAATATATATAATATAATGAGTACTTTGTAATTATAATATATATATATATCTATGCTTTTAAATTAAAAAAATTATATATATATATATCTTAATTATGAAATAATAAACCATAATAATCAACTTTTAACTATAAAAAGAAAAAAAATAAATAGTGAAAGTTAATATATTATAATCTCGAATTAATAACTGTAAAATTTAATTAAACCACAAAAAAAATTAAAGAAAAAAACTAAAAAACTATTAATTAAATTCGAAGTGGAACGTCAATTGGGATGTATAAAAAACATGGTTGGATGATGTCAAGTGAAATGCTACAATACAAGAGACTTATTATTTAAAATAATAGGTGGTAGCATATATTGTAGTATATGTATTGTTTTAAGGTTAAATGTACAAAAAACACCTAAGTTATGGGCCGACCCCCGGTTAGGCACTTAAAGTTTGCCTCGGTTCATTGGACCATTTAGGTAGTGATTGGTATGATGGAATGGTAGGTGGAATGAAATAGTCATTCTCCTACTTCTATTTCATTCCTTTATTTGGTATGATTTACGAGGAGGAATCGTCATTTTATCTAGAATGGTTATTCCATTTTGCAAGGGTTTAGTCATTCCTTAGTCAAACCATGTTATTTTTATGTTTTGACTATTTTATACTCATATATTTTACAATTTTGTCAATTTTACCCTAAAAAATTAAGAAATTATTTCTATCAATTCTAATTTATATACACACTGCACACATATACACACACTGCACACACACTGCACGCATATATACACATTGCGCACACACACACTACATATACACACACTACACATATACACGCATATACCCACACAACACAAACACACACATATATATATATACACACACTAATGCATAAAATAATATCGATTCTATTCATTTACTTATTTCTTATGCATACCAAGCATAAGAATCAACTTACTCATTTCATTCCATTTCTAGCTCCATTCCATTCCTACCTCATTCTATTCCATCATACCAATCACATCCTTAAGGTATTTGAATCGGTACATCCATAATATTCCGTCTCACCACTGTTTTCTCATTTTCAAATGCCTTATATATTTCTCCTTTTTTTTTTTGTGAATTACGAACTGCATGATGAAAAATCACTCATTTTGCATGATGTTTTTGGTATCTAGGAAATGGAATCAGCATGAGAGGATTTCGGAAGCGGTTTTGGAAAGGAGACGGAAGCGGAAACGGATCAGTTCTCAAGTATTAGCGACGGTGGTGGCCGCCAGAGATGATTTCAGTGTCGACAGCTCCTCGACTTTTCTAACAGCTTCTCTAAAAACGAATTGGTTGGTCCGAGTGAATTGAAAATTTTGTTTAAGGTTTTTTTAGTAGAATAACAAGGTAGTGAAAAATTATGCAAAAAAAACGTGTGATGGCGATCATTTGATGTGATGTGTAATTTTATTGTAATTAACCGTATATTAAAGTTTGTCCACTTGTGTTGAACCAAAAAAAAAACGTGTGATGGCGATCATTTGATGTGATGTGTAATTTTATATTGTGGTCCTATGTTTTAAATTAAAAAAAAATCAATTAATGTGGTCGACCTTGTTATACAAACACATGAAACGTGGACAAATTCTTTCTGATTCTTACCATCCCCAAATGTGTGGCGATCCGACCATGTATTTTCTTTTTTTAGTGTAAATAACGGTGAGTGGGTTATTAAACAAAGTATTGTATGTATATGTATATATTGTTTGTGTGATGTCTAGTTGTCAATTAGAGATGAGAGAGGCAAAGGACAGAAGGAGGGGGAGGGACCCTGTAGTTGCAGAAACATGTGATAAAATCGGTAAAAAGATATTCCCTCCGTCCTGTTCAGAGTTTAGTATTTCTTTTTGGTACGGGTATTAAAGAAAAAAATATTTAAAGTAAAAATAGTAATTATTGTATTAATAAAATAATATAAAATATTTTTAAAATAAATAAAGTGTTGTTGATGTGATATAAAGTAATTTTCAAGTGAAGAAAGTGTTACTGATATGATATAAAATAGTTTTAAAATGAATAAAGTAGATAAATTGATTTTCTAGTTATTTATATAAAAGAAAACGTTGCAAGATGAATGGGACACCAAAAAAAAAATATGTTGCACTATGAACGGGACAGAGAGAGTATTATTATTATTATTATTATTATTATTATTATTATTATTATTATTATTATTATTATTATTATTACTCTCTCCATCTCACCAGGTTTGTCTTGTTTCTTTTGGGCACAAGATTTAAGGAGAAAATAATTAAGAGTAGAAAGTATATTTTGTGGAGTTTTTAAAGTAAAAAATAAAGTGGGTAGAGAGAGTGAATAGTGAAATAAAGTGATAAATTAAAATAAAGTGGTTAGATAAAGAGTGAAGAATGAAATAAAGTGGAATAAAGTGAGTAGAGAGAGAAGGAGAATAGTGAATGGCACAGAAAATGAAGTGAAAAAGTATGATGAAAAGTATAAAATGAATTATTTAATAAATTAATTATCTCCTAATTATTTAAAAAAAAACAGAATAAAAATAACGGGACCGAAGGAATATTATTATTGGGAGTCATGTTGTACTGTCCACTTGTGTTGAACGAAAAAAAAAGTGTTCCGGCAATAATTTGATGGGATGTGTAGTTTATTATTGTGGTCCTGTTTTGTACATGCTACAACCAATGCATGTGTATATCCATCACAATAGATCTATAATACATTTAAGTATCATAATTTGTCTATTACGACAATTAACAGTGTTACATTAATTAGGTTTATTATAACAGTATATGCACATGCATTAGTTGTAGAATGGACTAAACCTTCCAAATAAATGAAACGTGGATAAATTCTTCCTTATTCTTACCTAATGTGTGGTGATCCGATGAATAATATAATAATATATTTAAACACATCTTAATCTTATCTTACATAGGGTTGCGAGTGGGAAAATATTATGTTACTCCAAGAGTAGTCCAAAAAGTGAAACAATAGCTCTATTGTAACACATTCAAGTGTCACAATATGTTGAATGTGACACTGAGAGGTGTCCTAATAGACCTATTATGTCACTTTCTACACTACCCTGGGGTATTATAGAATTTCCCGTTGTAAGCAGGAAATATATGCTACCCAAGTTTATCGCAAAAATGTCACAATAGATCTATTATGACACTTCAAGCAGGTGTCACACTAGATCTATTGTGATAGATGAAAATTTCATATTGTGTCTATTGTGATATTTTCCGCACTACTCGGGAGTAACATAGAATTTACCATTTTAAGCGAACAAGATGCTTAAAAAGATCACATACAGTCAGTACAACTAAAAATGATCTTTAGAGACACTATTATGAGACACGACAAATTTGTCACCATGTTCAATGACATTTTTGTGGCTACATTGTAGCCACTCTATAATATTTTTTACTACAACATCACGTCATCTCAAATAGATTCGTCCGTAAAACTTCATCCCAAATAAATTAAATATTATTTTAAGTGACAACTATGTCGGCACAAAAATAGCATTAGAATTGACATGTGGTAATCAATGGCGGATTCACATTTTTTTCCTTTCCTGAGAAGACGACATTTATGGATGAACAATCATTATTTTGTGCTTTGGAGTTTGCTTACATGACATATTGACATATTGTAAGGCCCCAAAAATAGTACTCCCTCCGGTTTTAATGCCCTGTTTGCTCTTTAAAAATTGTCCCTAATTTAAAATCCTATTTTAATTTTCGGACATTATTACTCTCCCTTCTTTTTCTTATTTAATATCCCTTATTATTAAAGGGCCCCACCCAAATGACATTAGCATATCTTTTCTCTCACTTAATTCACCTTTTTCTCCCACTCACTTCACTTTTTTTCCTAATGCAATAATTAACAAAAGTAATCCAACATCATTAACACTACCTTTTTCTCCCACCCACTTCAACTTTATCAGCTTTCTTAATTCCGTGTCAGCATCCAAGTAGGACACTAAAATCAATGTTTTTAAACTCGGCCCGGCCCGGCCGGTCGGACCGGAAAACCCGCGACCCGGTTATGTGGCCGGGTCAGTTTGGATAGAAATAAAAATTTAACCCGACCCGAAGCGAACCGGTATAAACCCGGCGACCCGCCCGACCCGGTAACCCGAAAAAACCGACCAATTAACAAAATTTTAGAAATTCTGATTTTATTTATTTATTTTAAATTACACATATCTAATATTGTTATTGGTTAACTTATATATTTTTCTTTTCTTTTCAGCTAGAGAAAATGTTGATAAGATAGTCACATATGCAACTCTTGAATCGTTTGGTCGTCGCACTCATGCTTATGGTCTTCGTGATAATGATGAGGGTGATCTTTGGAATTGAATAAAATTTGTAATTTTTCTTCCATTCTAGTATATTTCAATTTTCTTTTTGGACATACTATGATTTGCTCGAGACGATTGAACATTATATTTTATTTTGGAGTTTGGATTGCTATGATATAACTATACCTTTTTGTTTTCAATTAAATTTTATCATTTAGTAGTTTTTTTTTTAAATTTAGTTTATATATATATATATATATATTAAATTATAATTGATTAATAAGTTGACCGAAATTTTTAGAACGGTTCAACCGGTCGAACCGGTGACCCAATAACCCGATTCACTGACCGGTTCGCTTGCCGAGCCGGTTTTTAAAACATTGACTAAATAGACGGAGGGAGTAATATATAGTAGTATATTTTAGGGAAAAGGTGCAAAAACACATCTAAGGTATTGCCTGAGTCCCGGCTAGGCACTTAAAGTATGACTCGGTCGAGTTAGTCACTTAACGTATTTGACTCGGTACATCTAACGAAATGTGTACGGGAAGGGTGTACGGAAGGGTATGGATGTACCGAGTCAAATACGTTAAGTGACTAACTCGACCGAGTTATACTTTAAGTGTCTAACTGGGACTCGGGTCATATCTTATGTGTGTTTTTGTACCTTAATCCCATATTTTAATATGCATGATCGAATTATATTAAATGAAATTGGGGTCAATTTATGATTTTAAACTTCAGTTGTATTTCAAATAATTATTTTTAATAAATGCAGGCATGGATAACATGCATTTTTTCTATTAAAAGTGAAATTGGGGCATTACACGTATTAAAGAATAATGAGAAAGCAATTGCCAACCTAATTGTATTAAGTTTTTCGTATTATTTTCAAAACTAGCGAGTCGTCGGATTTCAAATCATCTGGCCTTCTCCGTTCAAACTAGCGAACTTATTAGAGACCGACATGTCTTTAAAGTTTATTATTTGTTATGGGGGTGATCTCCTATGCAACCGGGTCAAGTGAAACCGGATCCATGCGACCGGATCCGGGCTGGGTCGACCCGGTCAATTCGAGTTTGACCCGTTGACCGGTCATTTTTTTTTTTTTTTAATTTCAGTTTTTTTCAGTTTTTTTTTTTTTTCAGTTTTTTTTTTCGTCTCCGATTTTACGGCTCCGCCTTCGCTGCGATTACAAATATAAGGATAATCGGCGGGCAACATTTTGGACTTTTTCGGCTCGCTCCGAAGCCTTCGGCTCCCCTCGCTCGAATCTTGACCAAAGAAGAAGCGGCAAACAAAAAAATGAAACGGCAAATAAAAAAACGAAGAGGCAAACAAAAAAAAAATGAAAAAAAATCTGAAAAAAAAATGAAAACTGGAAAACTGGAAAAATCGGAAAATTAAAAAAAAAAAAAATCGGAAAAAAAAATAAATAAATAAATAAAAAAATAAAAATAAAATAACAGCGCGTGGCACCCACGCGCCGCGCGTGGGTGAGGCGCGTGCGGCCCAAGCGCCACACGCGCGGTCGCATATTAGCGGCAGGTCGCATGCGAGATTTTGTGTTTGTTATGATATTTACCGTTTCTAATAAAAATATTGTTTGTAAAGATCAATTTGTTGTAGTGACTATTATACCATGTGACGATAAATTGTACACTATATGATTAGAATATTTCATCTTTGTTTTGTAAGTATAATTATCAAAATTTAGTTTGGCCCCAGTCGGGTGAACTATTAATTATACAAAATCAAAATAACTTAGATATTGCATATTCTAATAGTTAGTTTCAGGTATAGGTTTCTCATTGTTGCACTAAATTAGTTGTTAAAAATTATCATATGTATATATTTTTTTAACTGTCAATATGTAAGACTAACCGCTTTTGTTAAGTTAAAATGAAAAATACCCACTATGTTATAAACATGTCGAGGGGGCGGGGGTGTAGAGGAGGGGGGCGAGGGGGAGGGTGGTGAGGCCCAGGGGGAGAGGGAATGGGTAGTTTTGACATGTTTATAATATAGTGGCTATTTTTCATTTTAACTTAAGAAGAGTGGATATTTTAAATTGGGTAATGATATTCGATCATACTGTGGCCGACCACACAAGTTAAATATAGTAATACAGATCTTGAAAATGAAGATATAACTTAATTGGGAAGCATAAATCCTAAAGAGGAAATGTGATTATTTCCATTTTTACAATCAACTTTCCTTTTTTCACGCGTGTGACTAACCACAGTGTGGCCGACTATCATTACCCAAAATTTTGCCCCTTTTTTTGATGTAATTAATGATATATTAAAAATATCATATGTATATGTAGGGATGAGTTATTATAGAAACAAGTCCTTTTTTGATGTAATTAATGATATATTAAAAATATCACATGTATATGTAGGGATGAGTTATTATAGAAACAAGTCTTTATGTGGGAACTAGAAATCCATTATATTCCTTCATTTTATTAGATTGTACGGTTAGGATAGATACTAATATTTATTATTTTGTTAATTTTATTTGTGATAAAGTAGCCAAAAGATCGTGATTCTCCCTCAGAGAAAAATCAAGCAAAAGTTGTACAGTTTGTTGCTTATGCAATATAATCAGTAATAGAATGACATAGTTATAGTTATGTTTTATTTTAGAATTTTAAAATTAATAATCTTGCGTGTGTAATGTTATGTTGACTGGAAAAGATTCATTAACATAAGCATGAAAAGGTTAACTATTAAGCATAAAATTTCATCTATATAATTGTATAAGCATGAAAGTTGAACTATTAAGCATGAAATTTAATTAATATAAGCATGAAAGCTGAATTATTAATTATGAAATTTCATAAACATAAACATAAAAATTGAACTATTAAGCATGAAACTTAAATAACATAAGCATGAAAATTAAAATATTAAGCATAAAAATATTTAAAAGAATAATTAAAATATAATTAATGTTGCATTAGTAGATGTCTGACTCCTAAAAATTAAAATCGTCCTAAATAATAAATATAATAATAATTTTATAGATAATAGAAATATTGAGAAAAAAAATTATAAATCGTTCCAAATCAAATAACTACCTCCTAAATGAAATCCCAAAAATTTTAGGAATGTTTAATAAATGAATAAGAGCAATGTACATTATTACCCCACACTAAATAAAAGAAACCGTAACACACATAATTTACACATACAATCAGCTATTAACTGGGACCGTAGATCTACAAAATGGATGGTTAGGATGAATTTTTAATTCCCACGTTAGGACTAATTTTTATATGATTCAATCCTTGTATATATATATGTATATGTATATATATATGTATATGTATATATATATTGTTTGTGTGATGTCTCGTTGTGAATGAGAGACGAGAGAGGAAAGGCAGAGGGAGGGGACGGACCCAGGAGGGAGCTGCAGCACGTGACAAAATTAAAGAAACTTTTTGATCGATTTCTTTTAATTTTTTAACTTTTTTTTTCCAAAAATTATATAGGTTACCCTACTAGGGTAATGCGATTTCAAGGCATTCATTTCTCATTAGATATGAATAATAATGTCGGCAAAATAATTTCCTCGATTAAATCATTCCAGTTCAAGTTCAATAGTCTTTCACCTCTTACATTCAACAATGGCGTCTTCGATTTGGAAGGAGACAACCATCCCACCAACTCCCAACAAAAATAGCAAGCATTTGCCTACTCTCTCTCTCTCTCTCTCTCTCTCCCCCCTAATATTACGAACCATTCAGAAGAGCTGTCTGATATTGATGTTGATGAAATTCAAGTAAGAATGATTGCCTTCTTCCGCAAACTAGGATTCAATATGGGATATCTCACCATTTTCTGCATCAGTGAATATAAGAAATTTACTAAGATTCAATTTGAATGACCGCATAAAAAGAAAAATAATCTCCAAATACATACAACCCAAATGGCTTTAGATGCATTGGCAGCAAATAACAAGCATTTTGTCTCTCTAGTCTTGGCTCTAGAAATTAAACACCCCTAAAACTAATCTGCAGTATATAAATATAGAAATGCTGCAAATGAAGCACTTCTCCAAAGATTCAGCATCCTCATGAATTTCAACAGTTAAATCCATCATGTGATCAAATTGGCTTGATACATAACAGCATTTGCTGCATATAACCTGAAGGAAAAAGCAAACAATAAAACAAGATGGAGACTTAAGCAAAAAAAAAGATGAGCACTTGCATGCAGCAGGTCGCATGCGATCAGGTCGGGTCGGTTTGACCCGTTCTTTTTTTCAGAGCTTTTAAAAAAAATAAGACTGGCGCGTGCACCCCACGCGCGATCGCATGGGGTGCGACCTGCCGTAAACAAGTATTTGCCAAAAAAGATTGCATTTTATCTATTTGATGAGCAGCCTTTTTCTCCACCAAATTCACTGAGAAATACAGATTGCATTTTATCTATTGAAAGTTCGGTATTAAATTGGCTGATTTTCAAAAACGGTTGCAAAAGCCGAAAAGTTGCAAAGTTTAGTATTTTATAGGCAATTTGGCCTTAATATTATATGCATTCGAGATTTTGTATGAACATGTTCCTCTACCGCGATTTGATAATGATTTTGATTTAGTAATATTTTCATTTTTTTTATTAGATTTCAATACAAGAAAAATGCTCTTTAGAGACAATATTATTAGAGAAGACAAACGTCGTCACTAGACATAAGTAACTACATGTCATTTCTAAACAACACTTGACATCCCTAATGACATTTTTGTGACAACATTATTTTTAGTTTATTTTGGACTCTATTTGAGACGACATGATGTCAAAAAATATTTTTAAGTGACCACAATGTAATGTCAAGAATATCATAAGCGATGATATGTGGTAATTAGAGACGATATGCTGGCTCCGTTTCCCACGGCATATAAAAAAAAAAAATAGAGACGATATGTCGTTACCTAAGTCTATTATAAGTGATAATATTTCTATTCTTTAATAATATATTATCTCTAAATACCATTTTTCTTGTAGTGTTTACGTGTCACACATCTGGTTTTGATAACTTTTTTGTTAGAAATTTAAATGCTATAATAAAATTATAGATGCTTATATCATAATTAGATATTTAGAAGGAAGGAACCCTTAGTTTCTTCGCAGAAGTGGCGCGTGATGAGCTGCGACAAGCCGCCGCCGGTTTCTCTAGAGTTTTCGAATGGCAGTACCGGTTTCACGCCCACCCTCAGGTAACTTCAGCAGTGCGTTTCTCGCCGCCGCCATTTCTCTGTGTCCCCGTCGGTGTGTGTGTTGTGAGAGAGAGAGAGAGAGAGAGAGAGGAAAATGGGGCTTTTCAGTTAAGAGAGGTTTTACCAAAATTGGGCTGGGCAGCACCGAGAGTCCGAGATTAATAAAAATAATTTTCGATTTAATAAATTTAATTTTTGTGCCGATTCGGGCTTGGGCCTTTTTATTCGGACCAGTTTGAGCCCACATTGGGTAAAATCATGAGGCAGTTCAGTGATTCTAGCTAATTTGAACTAGTGAGTGAATATATATGGCTATTAAATTAAACAAGAAAATTTATAAATTAAATTTTGTGTTAATATACTAATCTATCTTTAATGAAATTTCCAAGTTTCAATGAATTCACGAAAATTAAAATTCGTGAATCATTTAAGTTTTGCAAAGTAATTCATGAAATCTTCATTTGTGAAATCGTGAAAATTTCTTAAAATATTACCTACGGTCTCCAAGTTTCTTCCTAAAAGGAAGTTGCATGGATATTGAGGAAAAAGTTGTTGAGTTAGTTGTGAGTAGAGAAAAAGTGATTGAATTTGTTATAAATGGAGAGAGGGTCCCACATTGATGGTAGTGATATATTAATTAATTGAGATAGTGGTGGACTATATGTGATATTTTAGGTAAATAAGTTGATAAAGTAAGGGTAAGAGATAATAATTTGTCGTGGGCTAGTGTCCAAAAGTAGATAGGAAGAAACTTGGGGACCGGAGGTAGTATGATGCATTTAGAAATGTAAAAATAAGTATTTTTTTATTCTAGTAAATATTTTATTTGAGTAGTGCTATTTGGACATACTATGTCTGGACATACGATGGTACAAATAGGGATTTGACGGATTTTTTTAACTAATAGTTTAATTTCATAGTTTCGACAGTTTGGTTATTAATAAACATGCACTTTTCAAATTTTAATTATAAAGTTTCATCCTAATTTAAATTCACAAGTTTAGGAGTTGGGTGTGGATGAGAGTAAAATTTGGGAGCGGATGTACGTGAGATCGATATTTCGGAAGGGGAGTCTGAGTAGGAAGGAAATTTTGAAGGTAATCGGACAATTTTTTTTCTATTTCAAGCACACATGTCCAAACATAATATGTCCGAATAGAATTATTGATTTTATTTTTACTAAATTTAAAGTGTTTAGAATAACTTTTGCCCCCATTAATCATTAATTACGCAAAGAATAAAAAAAGAATCATTAATTACTCGAAGATAAAATAAAATCAAATTAGACATTATGTTCATGTGTATAATGAATCAACCAATGCAAATTTTTACTACTAAGCTCAATAAATTCCATATTTAATAATTCACAAACAACAAAAGTAGCAACTCGGACAAAATTAAGCAAATTATTTATAGATAATAACGAGCCGTCTTTTTTATTCTTTCTCTAAATTCTCATTAAAAATTCAAGCATCACACTCAAAAGCTGCAGAATCTTAGCAAGAGAAGGAAAATTTGATGTTGGCCTACGTTATTTCTTCATTGTTTCTATCCTTTTCGATCGTTTTCATCTTCAAATTCCTCAAAGCCGATGGTACATTACGCTCATCATCATCCATCCATTATTAATTCCATTTTTTCTTGGTTGGTTTTGCAGTAATTTTTGCTGTTTTTGCAATTTATATCAGGGGATTTCACGTTATTGTCCAAAGGAAAAGTAAAGCATGAAGAAATCGAGGATAAGGTTTGGAAATTTGTTGTTTCGCTCAATTTATTTCTTACTGTCTGTAGTTCATTGATTAATTTTTGGAATTTCAAATTAAGTTTTAGTCATTGAATTTGATGATCGTTTAGGTTATTTGGATAACTGGAGGTAGCCGCGATATTGGTATGTGGTTTATGCTTTTAGCTCTGCTTATTTTTAGTTAATTTTTTCTTTAATTAGTTTAGCTAGCTAGCTAGTATTATAATAGGATTTATATGATTTATCAACAAAGAAGAAAAGAACAACAAAGAAAATGATCATCCAGTGAAGAAAGCTGATCTACCTCTCTTGCTGCCTTTGCAGAAGATTTTGTGTTGATTCCCCTGCAAAAAAGAAAAGAAAGTCCTACATCGAGGTTTGAATCCGGTGAGGACCCTTCGACGTTCAAGTTAATTATTTGGGTGAGAAGTTATGGCCAAAATAATTTTTAGCCCATGCCCCTAGGGGTACCCCTAAGGCCCGGCCCAAAAATTGGAACTTTTTGTTCAGCATGATGGACAAGAATTCCGATCATGGGGGGTCTTAGGCCTTTAGATAAGGATTCCGTGGACATAAAGATTGAACGAATCGGACGAGTAACGAAGAAGTTATGGCCAAAATAGTTTTTAGCCCAGGCCCCTAGGGTACCCCTAGGGCCCAGCCCAAAAATTGGAGCTCATTGTTCAGCACGATGGATAGAAATTCCAATCATGAGGGGTCTTAGGCCATTAGATAAGGATTCCGTGGACATAAAGATCGACCGAATCGGGCGAGAAACGAAGAAGTTATGGCTAAAATAGTTTTTGCGTCGTGTCCCGTTTTGCGCAGTTCCACTATTTTTGCCATAACTTCTAGGATATTTGTCCGATTTGGCCGATTCAAGCGGCGTTAGAAACCTTATTCCAAGGGCTATCCCCCAAATAGTCAAAATCCACTTTTCCTATTATTTTTCTTTACGGGAACTTCGTGAGAGTCGAAAATAAGCGAAAAAGTGACTATTTCAGAGCGTATTCGGCCGATTTATCCGCGATCTGGGCCTTTAAATTATGCAAGCTCACTTTAAAATGCCATAAATACATGGGTATGTGCTAATGTGTGAAAAAATTAACATTTCATTTCGGATGATTTTTCAGCACCCGAGCCCCTAGGGGTACCCTTAGGGCCCGGTCCGAAAATTGAAGCTCTTTGTTCGGCACGATGGACAGGAATTCCAATCATTAGGGGTCTTAGGCCTTTAGATAAGGTTTCTGTGGACATAAAGATCGACCGAATCGGGCGAGTAACGAAGAAGTTATGGCTAAAATAGTTTTTGCGTCGGGTCCCGTTTTGCGCAGTTCCACTATTTTTGCCATAACTTCTAGGATATTTGTCCGATTTGACCGATTCAAGCGGCGTTAGAAACCTTATTCAAGGGTTATCCCCCAAAAAGTTAAAATCCACTTTTCTTGTTATTTTTCTTTACAAGAACTTCGTGAGAGACCAAACAAGCGAAAAAGTGACTATTTTGGGGTGTATTCGGCCGATTAACCCGCGATCTGGGCCTTTAAATTACGCAAGCTCACTTTAAAATGCCATAAATACATGTGTATGTGCTAATGTGTGAAAAATCAATATTTCGTTTCGGATGAGTTTTCAGCCCCCGAGCCCCTAGGGATACCCCTAGGGCCCGGCCCGAAAATTGAAGCTCTTTATTCGTCACGATGGACACGAATTCCATTCATTAGGGGTCTTAGACCTTTAGATAAGGATTCTGTGGACATAAAGTTCGACCAAATCGGGGGAGTAACGAAGAAGTTATGGCCAAAATAATTTTTAGCCCATGCCCTAGGGTAGCCCTAGGGCCCGGCCCAAAAATTGGAACTTTTTATTCAACACGATGGACAGGATTTCCGATCATGGGAGGTCTTAGGCCTTTAGATAAGGATTCGGCTGACATAAAGATCGACCGAATTGGATGAGTAACGAAGAAGTTATGGCCAAAATAGTTTTTAGCCAAGGCCCCTAGGGGTACCCCTAGGGCCCAGCCCAAAAATTGGAGCTCTTTGTTCAAAACGATGGATAGGAATTCCAATCATGAGCGGTCTTGGGCCATTAGATAAGGATTCCGTGGAAATAAAGATCGACCGAATCGGGCGAGAAACGAAGAAGTTATGGCTAAAATAGTTTTTGCATCGGGTCCCATTTTGCGCAGTTCCACTATTTTGCCATTACTTCTAGGATATTTGTCCGATTTGGCCGATTCAAGCGGCGTTAGAAACCTAATTCCAAGGGCTATGCCCCAAAAAGTCAAAATCCACTTTTCATTTATATTTTTCTTTACGAGAATTTCGTGAGAGTCCAAAACAAGCAAAAAAGTGACTATTTTGGGGCGTAGTCGGCCGATTTACCCGCGATCTGGGCCTTTAAATTATGCAAGCTTACTTTAAAATGCCATAAATACATGTGTATATGCTAATGTGTGAAAAAATTAACATTTCGTTTCGGATGAGTTTTCAGCCCCTGAGCCCCTAGGGGGCCCGGCCCGAAAATTGAAGCTCTTTATTCGGAACGATGGACATGAATTCCAATCATTAGTGGTCTTAGGCCTTTAGACAAGGATTTTTTGGAAATAAAGATCGACCAAATCGGGCGAGTAACGAAGAAGTTATGGCCAAAATAATTTTTAGCCCATGCCCCTAGGGGTACCCCTAGGGCCTGGCCCAAAAATAGGAACTTTTTGTTCAGCACGATGGACAGGAATTCCGATCATGGGGGGTCTTAGGCCTTTAGATAAGGATTCCGTGGACATAAAGATCGACCGAATCGGACGAGTAACGAAGAAGTTATGGCCAAAATAGTTTTTAGCCCAGGCCCCTATGGGTACCCCTAGGGCCCAGCCCAAAAATTGGAGCTCTTTGTTCAGCACGATAGATAGGAATTCCAATCATGAGGGGTATTAGGCCATTAGATAAGGATTCCGTGGACATAAAGATCGACCGAATCGGGCGAGAAACGAAGAAGTTATGGCTAAAATAGTTTTTGCGTCGGGTCCCGTTTTGCGAAGTTCAACTATTTTTGCCATAACTTCTAGGTTATTTGTCCGATTTGGCCGATTCAAGAGGCGTTAGAAACCTTATTCCAAGGGCTATCCTCCAAAAAACCAAAATCCACTTTTCCTATTATTTTTCTTTACGAGAACTTCGTGAGAGTCCAAAACAAGCGAAAAAGTGACTATTTTGGGCCGTATTCGGCCGATTTACCCGCGATATAGGCCTTTAAATTACGCAAGCTCACTTTAAAATGCCATAAATACAAGTGTATGTGCTAATGTGTGAAAAAATTAACATTTCGTTTCGGATTATTTTTCAGCCCCCGAGCCCCTAGGGGTCCCTAGGGCTTGGTCCGAAAATTGAAGCTCTTTGTTCGGCATGATGGACAGGAATTCCAATCATTAGGTGTCTTAGACCTTTAGATAAGGATTCTGTGGACATAAATTTCGACCGAATTGGGCGAGTAACGAAGAAGTTATGGCCAAAATAATTTTTAGCCCATGCCTCTAGGGGTACCCCTAGGGCCCGGCCCAAAAATTAGAACTTTTTGTTCAGCACGATGGACAGGAATTCCGATCATGGGGGGTCTTAGGCCTTTAGATAAGGATTCCGTAAACATAAAGATCGACCGAATCGGAGAGTAACGAAGAAGTTATGGCCAAAATAGTTTTTAGCCCACGCCCCTAGGGGTACCCCTAGGGCCCAGCCCAAAAATTGGAGCACTTTGTTCAGCACAATGGATAGGAATTCCAATCTTGAGGGGTATTAGGCCATTAGATAAGGATTCGGTGGACATAAAGATCGACAGAATCGGGCGAGAAACGAAGAAGTCATGGCTAAAATAGTTTTTGCGTCTGGTCCCGTTTTGCGCAGTTCCACTATTTTTGCCATAACTTCTAGGCTATTTGTCCGATTTGGCCGATTCAAGCGGCGTTAGAAACCTTATTCCTTGGGCTATCCCCCAAAATGTCAAAATCCACTTTTCCTATTGTTTTTCTTTACAGGAATTTCGTGAGAGTCCAAAACAAGCGAAAAAGTGACTATTTTGGGGCGTATTCGGCCGATTTACCCGCGATCTGGACCTTTAAATTACGGAAGCTCACTTTAAAATGCCATAAATAGATGTGTATATGCTAATGTGTGAAAAAATCATCATTTCGTTTCGGATGAGTTTTCAGCCCCCGAGCCCCTAGGGGGCCCGGCCCGAAAATTGAAGCTTTTTATTCGGCACGATGGACACGAATTCCAATCATTAGTAGTCTTAGGCCTTTAGATAAGGATTCTGTGGAAATAAAGATCGACCGAATTGGGCGAGTAACGAAGAAGTTATGGCCAAAATAATTTTTAGCCCATGCCCCTAGGGGGTACCCCTAGGGCCCGGCCCAAAAATGGGAACTTTTTGTTCAGTACGATGGACTAGAATTCCGATCATGGGGAGTCTTAGGCCTTTAGATAAGGATTTCGTGGACATAAAGATCGACCGAATAATACTAGTAACGAAGAAGTTATGGCCTAAATAGTTTTTAGCCCAGGCCCCTAGGGGTACCTCTAGGGCCCAGCCCAAAATTTGGAGCTCTTTGTTCAACACGATGGATAGGAATTCCAATCATGAGGGGTCTTAGGCCATTAGATAAAGATTCCGTGGATATAAAGATCGACCGAATCGGGCGAGAAACGAAGAAGTTATGGCTAAAATAGTTTTTGCGTCGGTTCCTGTTTTGCGCAGTTTCACTATTTTTGCCATAACTTCTAGGATATTTGTCCGATTTGGCCGATTCAAGCGGCGTTAGAAACCTTATTCCAAGGGCTATCCTCAAAATAGTCAAAATCCACTTTTCCTATTATTTTTCTTAACGGGAACTTCGTGAGAGTCGAAAATAAGCGAAAAAATGACTATTTCGGGGCGTATTCGGCCGATTTACCCGCGATCTGGGCCTTTAAATTACGCAAGCTCACTTTAAAATGCCATTAATACTTGGGTATGTGCTAATGTGTGAAAAAATCAACATTTCATTTCGGATGATTTTTCAGCACCCGAGCCCCTAGGGTACCCCTAGGGCCCGGTCCGAAAATTGAAGCTCTTTGTTCGGCACGATCGACAGGAATTCCAATCATTAGGGGTCTTAGGCCTTTAGATAAGGATTCTGTGGACATAAAGATCGATCGAATCGGGCGAGAAACGAAGAAGTTATGGCTAAAATAGTTTTTACGTCGGGTCCCGTTTTGCACAGTTCCACTATTTTTGCCATAACTTCTAGGCTATTTGTCCGATTTGGCCGATTCAAGCAGCGTTAGAAACCTTATTCTAAGGGCTAACCTCCAAAAAGCCAAAATCCACTTTTCCTATTATTTTTCTTTACGAGAACTTCGTGAGAGTCCAAGACAAGCGAAAAAGTGACTATTTTGGGACGTATTCGGCCGATTTACCAGCGATCTAGGCCTTTAAATTACTCTAGTTCACTTTAAAATGCCATAAATATATGTGTATGTGTTAATGTGTGAAAAAATCAACATTTCGTTTCGGATTATTTTTCAGCCCCCGAGCCCCTAGGGGTACCCCTAGAACTCGGTCCGAAAATTGAAACTCTTTGTTCGGCACGATGGAAGGAATTCCAATCATTACGGGTCTTAGGCCTTTAGATAAGGATTCTGTGGACATAACGATCGACCGAATCGGGCGAGTAACGAAGAAGTTATGGCCAAAATAGTTTTTAGCCCAGGCCTCTAGGGCCCAGCCCAAAAATTGGAGCTCTTTGTTCTGCACGATGAATAGGAATTCTAATCATGAGGGGTCTTAGGCCATTAGATAAGGATTCCGTGGACATAAAGATTGACCGAATCGGGCGAGAAACGATGAAGTTATGGCTAAAATAGTTTTTGCTTCGGGTCTAGTTTTGCGCAGTTCTGCTATTTGCCATAACTTCTACGCTATTTGTCCGATTTGGCCGATTCAAGCGGCGTTAGAAACCTTATTCCAAGGGCAATCCTTCAAAAATCCAAAATCCACTTTTCCTTTTATTTTTCTTTACGAGAACTTCGTGAGAGTCCAAAACAAGCGAAAAAGTGACTATTTTGGGCCGTATTCGGCCGATTTACCCGCGATCTAATCCTTTAAATTACGCAAGCTCACTTTAAAATGCCATAAATACATGTGTATGTGCTAATGTGTGAAAAAATCAATATTTCGTTTCGGATTATTTTTCAGCCCCCGAGCCCCTAGTGGTACCCCTAGGTCTCGGTCCGAAAATTGAAGCTCTTTGTTCGGCATGTTGGACAGGAATTCCAATCATTAGGGGTCTTAGACCTTTAGATAAGGATTCTGTGAACATAAAGATCGACCGAATCGGGCGAGTAACGTAGAAGTTATGGCCAAAATAATTTTTAGCCCATGCCCCTAGGGGTACCCCCAAGGGCCCGGCCCAAAAATTGGAACTTTTTGTTCAACACGATGGATAGGAATTCCAATCATGAGGGGTCTTAGGCCATTAGATAAGGATTCCATGGAATTAAACATCGACCGAATCGGGCGAGAAACGAAGAAGTTATGGCTATAATAGTTTTTGCGTCGGGTACCAATTTTCACAGTTCCACTATTTTATCCATAACTTCTAGGATATTTGTCCGATTTGGCCGATTCAAGTGGCGTTAGAAACCTTATTCCAAGGGTTATGCTCCAAAAAGTTAACATCCACTTTTCCTTTATATTTTTCTTTACGAGAATTTCGTGAGAGTCCAAAACAAGCGAAAAAGTGATAATTTTGGGGCGTATTCGGCCGATTTACCCGCGATCTAATCCTTTAAATTACACTAGCTCAAAATGCCATAAATACATGTGTATGTGCTAATGTGTGAAAAAATCAACATTTCGTTTCGGATTATTTTTCAGCCCCCGAGCCCCTAGGGGTACCCCTAGGGCTCGGTCCGAAAATTGAAGCTCTTTGTTCGGCATGTTGGACAGGAATTCACATTATTAGGGGTTTTAGACCTTTAGATAAGGATTCTGTGGACATAAAGATCGATCGAATCGGGCAAGTAACGAAGAAGTTATGGCCAAAATAATTTTTAGCCCATGCCCGGGGTACCCCTAGGGCCCGACCTAAAAATTGGAACTTTTTGTTTAGCACGATGGAAAGGAATTCTGATCATGGGGGGTCTTAGGCCTTTAGATAAGGATTTCGTGGACATAAAGATCGAGCGAATTGGACGAGTAATGAAGAAGTTATGGCCAAAATTGTTTTTAGCCAAGGCCCCTAGGGGTACTCCTAGGGCCCAGCCCAAAAACTGGAGCTCTTTATTCAACACGATGGATAAGAATTCCAATCATGAGTGGTCTTAGGCCATTAGATAAGGATTCCGTGGAAATAAAGATCGTCCGAATCGGGCGAGAAACGAAGAAGTTATGGCTAAAATAGTTTTTGCGTCGGGTCCCGTTTTTCGCAGTTCCCCTATTTTATCCATAACTTCTAGGATATTTGTCCGATTTGGCCGATTCAAGTGGCGTTAGAAACCTTATTCCAAGGGCTATGCCCCAAAAAGTTAAAATCCACTTTTTTTTTATATTTTTCTTTACGAGAATTTCGTGAGAGTCCAAAACAAGCGAAAAAGTGACTATTTTGGGGCGTATTCGACCGATTTATTCGCGATCTGGTCCTTTAAATTACGCAAGCTCACTTTAAAATGCCATAAATACATGTGTATATACTAATGTGTGAAAAAAATCAACATTTTGTTTCGGATGAGTTTTCATCCCCCGAGCCCCTAGGGGTCACGGCCCGAAAATTTAAGCTCTTTATTCGGCACGATGGACACGAATTCCATTTATTAGTGGTCTGAGGCCTTTAGATAAGGATTCTGTGGAAATAAAGATAGACCGAATCGGGCGAGTAACGAAGAAGTTATGGCCAAAATAATTTTTTGCCCATGCCCCTTAGAGGTACCCCTAGGGCCCGGCCCAAAAATTGGAACTTTTTGTTCAGCACGATGGACAGGAATTCCGATCATGGAGGGTCTTAGGCCTTTAGATAAGGATTCCATGGACATAAAGATCGATCGAATCGGACAAGTAACGAAGAATTTATGGCCAAAATAGTTTTTAGCCCAGGCCCCTAGGGGTACTCCTAGGCCCAGCCAAAAATTGGAGCTCTTTGTTCAGCACGATGGATAGGAATTCAAATCATGAGGGGTATTAGGCCATTAGATAAGAATTCCGTGGATATAAAGATCGACCGAATCGGGCGAGAAACGAAGAAGTTATGGCTAAAATAGTTTTTGCGTCGGGTCCCGTTTTGCGCAGTTCCACTATTTTTTCCATAACTTCTTGGCTATTTGTCCGATTTGGCCGATTCAAGCGGCGTTAGAAACCTTATTCCAAGGGCTATCCTCCAAAAATCCAAAATCCACTTTTCCTATTATCTTTCATTACGAGAACTTCATGAGAGTACATAACAATCGAAAAAGTGACTATTTTGGGCCGTAATCGGCTGATTTACCCGCGATCTAGGCCTTTAAATTACGCAAGCTCACTTTAAAATGCCATAAATACATGTGTATGTGCTAATGTGTGAAAAAATCAACATTTCGTTTCGAATTATTTTTCAGCCCCCAAGCCCCTAGGGGTACCCCTAGGGCTTGGTCCGAAAATTGAAGCTCTTTGTTCGGCATGATGGACAGGAATTCCAATTATTAGGGGTCTTAGACCTTTAGATAAGAATTCTGTGGACGTAAAGATCGATCGAATCGGGCGAGTAACGAAGAAGTTATGGCCAAAATAATTTTTATCTCATGCCCCTAGGGGTACCCCTAGGGCCCGGCCCAAAAATTGGAACTTTTTGTTCAGCATAATGGACAGGAATTCCGATCATGGGGGGTCTTAGGCCTTTAGATAAGGATTCTGTGGACATAAAGATCGACCGAATCGGACGAGTAACGAAGAAGTTATGGCCCAAATTGTTTTTGGCCCAGGCCCCTAGGGGTACCTCTAGGGCCCAGCCCAAAAATTGGAGCTCTTTGTTCAACACGATGGATAGGAATTCCAATCATGAGGGGTCTTAGGCCATGAGATAAGGATTCCGTGGACATAAAGATCGACCGAATCGGACGAGTAACGGAGAAGTTATGGCCAAAATAGTTTTTAGCCCAGGCCCCTAGGGGTACCCCTAGGCCCAGCCATAAATTGGAGCTTTTTGTTCAATACGATGGATATGAATTCCAATCATGAGGGGTATTAGGCCATTATATAAGGATTCCGTGGATATAAAGATCGACCGAATCGGGCGAGAAACGAAGAAGTTATGGCTAAAATAGTTCTTGTGTCGGGTCCCGTTTTGCGCAGTTTCACTATTTTTGCCATAACTTCTTGGCTATTTGTCCGATTTGGCCGATTCAAGCGGCGTTAGAAACCTTATTCCAAGGGCTATCTTCCAAAAAGACAAAATCCACTTTTCCTATTATTTTTCTTTACGAGAACTTCGTGAGAGTCCAAAACAATCGAAAAAGTGACTATTTTTGGCCGTATTCGGCTGATTTACCCGCGATCTGGGCCTTTAAATTACGCAAGCTCACTTTAAAATGCCATAAATACATGTGTATGTGCTAATGTGTGAAAAAATCAACATTTCGTTTCGAATTATTTTCCAGCCCCCAAGCCCCTAGGGGTACCCCTAGGGCTTGGTCCGAAAATTGAAGCTCTTTGTTCGGCATGATGGACAGGAATTCCAATTATTAAGGGTCTTAGACCTTTAGATAAGAATTTTGTGGACGTAAAGATCGATCGAATCGGGCGAGTAACGAAGAAGTTATGGCCAAAATAATTTTTAGCCCATGCCCCTAGGGGTACCCCTAGGGCCCGGCCCAAAAATTGGAACTTTTTGTTCAGCATAATGGACAGGAATTCCGATCATGGGGGGTCTTAGGCCTTTAGATAAGGATTCTGTGGACATAAAGATCGACCGAATCGGACGAGTAACGAAGAAGTTATGGCCCAAATTGTTTTTGGCCCAGGCCCCTAGGGGTACCTCTAGGGCCCAGCCCAAAAATTGGAGCTCTTTGTTCAACACGATGGATAGGAATTCCAATCATGAGGGGTCTTAGGCCATGAGATAAGGATTCCGTGGACATAAAGATCGACCGAATCGGACGAGTAACGGAGAAGTTATGGCCAAAATAGTTTTTAGCCCAGGCCCCTAGGGGTACCCCTAGGCCCAGCCATAAATTGGAGCTTTTTGTTCAGCACGATGGATATGAATTCCAATCATGAGGGGTATTAGGCCATTATATAAGGATTCCGTAAATATAAAGATCGACCGAATCGGGCGAGAAACGAAGAAGTTATGGCTAAAATAGTTCTTGCGTCGGGTCCCGTTTTGCGCAGTTCCACTATTTTTGCCATAACTTCTTGGCTATTTGTCCGATTTGGCCGATTCAAGCGGCGTTAGAAACCTTATTCCAAGGGCTATCTTCCAAAAAGCCAAAATCCACTTTTCCTATTATTTTTCTTTACGAGAACTTCGTGAGAGTCTAAAACAAGCGAAAAAGTGACTATTTTTGGCCGTATTCGGCTGATTTACCCGCGATCTAGGCCTTTAAATTACGCAAGCTCACTTTAAAATGCCATAAATACATGTGTATGTGCTAATGTGTGAAAAAATTTACATTTCGTTTCGGATTATTTTTCAGGCCCCTAGGGCTTGGTCTTAAAATTGAAGCTCTTTGTTCGGCATGATGGACAAGAATTCCAATCATTAGGGGTCTTAGACCTTTAGATGAGGATTCTGTGGACGTAAAGATCGATCGAATCGGGCGAGTAACGAAGAAGTTATGGCCAAAATAATTTTTAGCCCATGCCCCTAGGGGTACCTCTAGGGCCCGGCCCAAAAATTCGAACTTTTTGTTCAGCACAATGGACAGTAATTCCGATCATGGCTGGTCTTAGGCCTTTAGATAAGGATTCCGTGGACATAAAGATCGACCGAATCGGACGAGTAACGAAGAAGTTATGGCCAAAATAGTTTTTAGCCCAGGCCCCTAGGGGTACCCCTAGGGCCCAGCCCAAAAATTCGAGCTCTTTGTTCAGCACGATGGATAGGAATTCCAATCATTAGGGGTCTTAGGCCATTAGATAAGGATTCCGTGAACATAAAGATTGATCGAATCGGGCGAGAAACGAAAAAGTTATGGCTAAAATAATTTTTGCGTCGGGTCCAGTTTTGTGCAGTTCCACTATTTTTGCCATAACTTCTAGGCTATTTTTCCGACATGGCCGATTCAAACGGTGTTATAAATCTTATTCTAAGGGCTATCCTCCAAAAAGTCAAAATCCATTTTTCCTATTATTTCTCTTTACGAAAACTTCGTGAGAGTCCAAAACAAGCGAAAAAGTGACTATTTTGGGGCGTATTCGCCCGATTTACCCGTGATCTAGGCCTTTAAATTACGCAAGCTCACTTTAAAATACCATAAATACATGTGTATGTGCTAATGTGTGAAAAAAATCAACATTTCATTTCGGATGATTTTTCAGCCCCCGAGCCCCTAGGGGTACCCTAGGGCTTGGCCCGAAAATTGAAGCTCTTCGTTTGGCATGATGGACACGAATTCCAATCATTAGGGGTCTTAGACCTTTAGATAAGGATTCTGTGGACATAAAGATCGATCGAATCGGGCGAGTAACGAAGAAGTTATGGCCAAAATAATATTTAGCCCATGCCCCTAGCGGTACCCCTAGTGCCCTACCCAAAAATTGGAACTTTTTGTTCAGCACGATGGACAGAAATTCCGATCATAGAGGGTCTTAGGCCTTTAGATAAGGATTCCGTGGACATAAAGATCGACCGAATCGGACGAGTAACGAAGAATTTATGACTAAAATAGTTTTTAGTCCAGGCCCCTAGCGGTACCCCTAGGGCCCAGCTCAAAAATTAGAGCTCTTTGTTCAGCACGATGGATAAGAATTCCACTCATAAGGGGTCTTGGGCCATTAGATAATGATTCCGTGGTCATAAAGATCGACCGAATAGGGCGAGAAACGAAGAAGTTATGGTTAAAATAGTTTTTGCGTCGGGTCCCGTTTTGCGCAGTTCCACTATTTTTGTCATAACTTCTAGGCTATTTGTCCGATTTGGCCGATTTAAGCGACGATAGAAACCTTATTCCAAGGGCTATCCCCCAAAAGTCCAATTCCACTTTTTCTATTAATTCTCTTTACGAGAACTTCGTGAGAGTTGAAAACAAGCGAAAAAGTGACTATTTTGGGGCGTATTCGCCCGATTTACCCGCGATCTGGGCCTTTAATTTACGCAAGCTCAATTTAAAATGCCAAAAATATATGGGTATGTGCTAATGTGTGAAAAAATCAACATTTCGTTTCGGATAATTTTTCAGCACCCGAGCCCCTAGGGGTACCCCTAAGGTCAGGCCCGAAAATTGAAGCTCTTTGTTCGGCACAATGGACATGAATTCCAATCATTAGGTGTCTTAGGCCTTTAGATAAGGATTCTGTGGACATAAAGATCGACCGAATCGGGTGAGTAACGAAGAAGTTATGGCTAAAATAGTTTTTGCATTGGGTCCCGTTTTGCGCAGTTCCACTATTTTTGCCATAACTTCTAGGATTTTTGTCCGATTTGGCCGATTCAAGCGTCGTTAGAAATCTTATTTCAAGGGCTATTCCCCTAAAAGTTAAAATCCACTTTTTCTATTATTTTTCTTTATGAGAACTTCGTGAGAGTCCAAAACAAGCGAAAAAGTGACTATTTTGGGGCGTATTCGGCCGATTTACCCGCGATCTGGGCATTTATATTACGCAAGCTCACTTTAAAATACCATAAATACATGGGTATGTGCAAATGTGTGAAAAAATCAACATTTCGTTTCAGAAGAGTTTTCAGCCCCCGAGCCCCTAGGAGTACCCCTAGGGCCCGGCCCGAAAATTGAAGCTCTTTATTCGGCACGATGGACACGAATTTCAATCGTTAGGGGTCTTAGACCTTTAGATAAGGATTCTGTGGACATAAAGATCGACCGAATCGGGCAAGTAACGAAGAAGTTATGGCTAAATTAATTTTTAGCCCATGCCCTCGGGGTACCCCTAGGGCCCGACCCAAAAATTGAAACTATTTGTTCAGCACGATAGAAAGGAATTCCGATCATGGGGGGTCTTAGGCCTTTAGATAAGGATTCCGTGGACATAAAGATCGACCGAATCGGACGAGTAACGAAGAAGTTATGGCTAAAATAGTTTTTAGCCCAGACCCCTAGGGGTACCCCTAGGGCCCAGCCCAAAAATTGGAGCTCTTTATTCAGCACGATGGATAGGAATTCCATTCATGAGGGGTCTTAGGCCATTAGATAAGTATTCCGTGGACAT
The DNA here is from genome assembly GCA_029490685.1 of Schizonepeta tenuifolia. NCBI lineage: Eukaryota > Viridiplantae > Streptophyta > Magnoliopsida > Lamiales > Lamiaceae > Schizonepeta > Schizonepeta tenuifolia. The sequence continues at coordinate 151,019,114 of CM055955.1, read as the reverse complement.
AAAGATCAACCGAATCAGGCGAAAAATGAATAAGTTATGGCTAAAATTGTTTTTGCGTCGGGTCCCGTTTTGCGCAGTTCCACTATTTTTGCCATAACTTCTAGGATATTTGTCCGATTTGGCCGATTCAAGCGGCGTTAGAAACCTTATTCCAAGGGCTATGCCCCAAAAAGTTAAAATCCACTTTTCTTATTATTTTTCATTACGAGAACTTTGTGAGAGTCCAAAAGAAGCGAAAAAGTGACTATTTTGGGGCGTATTAGGCCGATTTACCTGCCATCGGGGCCTTTAAATTACGGAAGCTCACTTTAAATGTCATAAATACATGTGTATGTGCTAATGTGTTAAAAAATCAACATTTCGTTTCGGATTATTTTTCAGCCCCCGAGCCCCTAGGGGTCGGCACGAAAATTGAAGCTCTTTGTTCGGCACGATGGACAGGAATTCCAATCATTAGGGGTCTTAGGCCTTTAGCTATGGATTTTGTGGACATAAAGATCGACCGAATCGCGCGAGTAACGAAGAAGTTATGGCCAAAATAATTTTTAGCCCATGCCCCTAGGGGTACCCCTAGGGCCCGGCCCAAAAATTGGAACTTTTTGTTCAGCACGATGGATAGGAATTCTGATCATGGAGGGTCTTAGGCGTTTAGCTAAGGATTCTGTGGACATAAAGATCGACCGAATCGGATGAGTAACGAAGAAGTTATGGCCAAAATAGTTTTTAGCCCAGGCCCCTAGGGGTACCCCTAAGGCCCAGCCCAAAAATTCGAGCTCTTTGTTCAACACGATGGATAGGAATTCCAATCATTAGGGGTATTAGGCCATTAGATAAGGATTCCGTGGACATAAAGATTGATCGAATCGGGCGAGAAACGAAAAAGTTATGCCTAAAATAATTTTTGCATCGGGTCCAGTTTTGCGCAGTTCCACTATTTTTGCCATAACTTCTAGGATATTTGTCCGATTTGGCCGATTCAAGCATCGTTAGAAATCTTATTTCAAGGGCTATCCCCCTAAAAGTTAAAATCCACTTTTCCTATTATTTTTCTTTATGAGAACTTCGTGAGAGTCCAAAACAAGCGAAAAAGTGACTATTTTGGGGCGTATTCGGCCGATTTACCCGCGATCTGGGCCTTTATATTACGCAAGCTCACTTTAAAATGCCATAAATACATGTGTATGTGCTAATGTGTGAAAAAATCAACATTTAGTTTCAGATGAGTTTTCAGCCCCCGAGCCCCTAGGTACCCCTAGGGCCCGGCCCGAAAATTGAAGCTCTTTATTCGGCACGATGGACACGAATTCCAATCATTAGGGGTCTTAGGCCTTTAGATAAGGATTATGTGGACATAAAGATCGACCGAATCGGGCAAGTAACGAAGAAGTTATGGCCAAAATAATTTTTAGCCCATGCCCTCGGGATACGCCTAGGGCCCGACCCAAAAATTGAAACTTTTTGTTCAGCACGATGGAAAGTAATTCCGATCATGGAGGGTCTTAGGCCTTTAGATAAGGATTCCGTGGACATAAAGATCGACCGAATCGGACGAGTAACGAAGAAGTTATGGCTAAAATAGTTTTTAGCCCAGGCCCCTAGGGGTACCCCTAGGGCCCAGCCCAAAAATTGGAGCTCTTTGTTCAGCACGATGGATAGGAATTCCATTCATGAGGGGTCTTAGGTCATTAGATAAAGATTCCGTGGACATAAAGATCAACCGAATCAGGCGTGAAATGAATAAGTTATGGCTAAAATAGTTTTTGCGTCGGGTCCCGTTTTGCGCAGTTCCACTATTTTTGCCATAACTTCTAGGATATTTGTCCGATTTGGCCGATTGAAGCGGCGTTAGAAACCTTATTCCAAGGGCTATGCCCCAAAAAGTTAAAATCCACTTTTCTTATTATTTTTCATTACGAGAAATTCGTGAGAGTCCAAAACAAGCGAAAAAGTGACTATTTTATGGCGTATTAGGCCGATTTACCCGCGATCGGGGCCTTTAAATTACGGAAGCTCACTTTAAAATGCCATAAATACATGTGTATGTACTAATGTGTGAAAAAATCAACATTTCGTTTCGGATTATTTTTCAGCCCACGAAAATTGAAGCTCTTTGTTCGGCACGATGGATAGGAATTCCAATCCTTAGGGGTCTTAGGCCTTTAGCTAAGGATTTTGTGGCCATAAAGATCGACCGAATCGGGCGAGTAACGAAAAAGTTATGGCTAAAATAATTTTTAGCCCATGCCCCTAGGGGTACCCCTAGGGCCCGGCCCAAAAATTGGAACTTTTTGTTCAGCATGATGGACAGGAATTCTGATCATGGAGGGTCTTAGGCCTTTAGCTAAGGATTCTGTGGACATAAAGACCGTCTGAATCGGACGAGTAACGAAGAAGTTATGGCCAAAATAGTTTTTAGCCCATGCCCCTAGGGGGTACCCCTAGGGCCCAGCCCAAAAATTGGAGCTCTTTGTTCAGCACGATGGATAGGAATTCCAATCATGAGGGGTCTTCGGCCATTAGATATGGATTCCGTAGACATAAAGATCGACCGAATCGGGCGAGAAACGAAGAAGTTATGGCTAAAATAGTTTTTGTGTTGGGTCCCGTTTTGCGCAGTTCTACTCTTTTTGCCATAACTTCTAGGCTATTTGTCCGATTTGGCCGATTCAAACGGCGTTAGAAACCTTATTCCAACGGCTATCCTCCAAAAAGTCAAAATCCACAATTCCTATTATTTTTCTTTACGAGAAATTCGTGAGAGTCCAAAACAAGCGAAAAAGTGACTATTTTGGGCTGTATTCGGCCGATTTACCCTCGATCTAGGCTTTTAAATTACGCAAGCTCACTTTAAAATGCAATAAATACATGTGTATATGCTAATTTGTGAAAAAATCAACATTTCGTTTTGGATTATTTTTCAGCCTCGAGCCCCTAGGGGGTACCCTTAGGGCTCGGCCCGAAAATTGAAGCTCTTTGTTAGGCACGATGTAAAGGAATTCCAATCATTAGGGGTCTAAGGCCTTTAGATAAGGATTCTGTGGACATAAAGATCGACCTAATCGGGCGTGTAACGAAGAAGTTATTACCAAAATAATTTTTATCTCATGCCCCTAGGGTTACCCCTAGGGCTCGGCCCAAAAATTGGAACTTTTTGTTCAACACGATGGAAAATATTTCAGATCATGGGGGGGTCTTAGGCCTTTAGATAAGGATTCCGTGGACATAAAGATCGACCGAATCGGGTGAGTAACGAAGAAGTTATGGCTAAAATAGTTTTTGCGTCGGGTCCCGTTTAACGCAGTTCCCCTATTTTTGCCATAACTTCAAGGATATTTGTCCGATTTGGCCGATTAAAGCGTCGTTAGAAACCTTATTCCAAGGGCTATCCCCCTAAAAGTTAAAATCCACATTTGCTATTATTTTTCTTTACGAGAACTTCGTGAGAGTCCAAAACAAGCGAAAAAGTGACTATTTTGGGCCGTATTCGGCCGATTTACCTGCGATCTAGGCTTTTAAATTACACAAACTCACTTTAAAATGCCATAATACAAGTGTATATGCAAATTTGTGAAAAAATCAACATTTCATTTCGGATTATCTTTCAGCCCCCGAGCCCCTAGGGGTACCCTAAGGGCTCGGCCCGAAAATTGTAGCTCTTTGTTAGGCACGATGTATAGGAATTCCTATCATTAGGGGTCTTAGGCCATTAGATAAGGATTTCGTGGACATAAAGATCGACCGAATCGGGCATGTAAAGAAGAAGTTATGGCCAAAATAATTTTTAGCCCATGCCCCTAGCGGTACCCCTAGGGCCCGGCCCAAAAATTGGAACTTTTTGTTCAACACGATGGAAAATATTTCAGATCATGGGGGGTCTTAGGCCTTTAGATAAGGATTCCGTGGACATAAAGATCGACCGAATTGGACGAGTAACGAATAAGTTATGGCCAAAATAGTTTTTAGCCCTGGCCCTTAGGGGTACCCCTATGGCCTAGCCCAAAAACTGGAGCTATTTGTTCTGCACGATGGATAGGAATTCCAATCATGAGGGGTCTTGGGCCATTAGATAAGGATTCCGTGGAAATAAAGATCGACCGAATCGGTCGAGAAACGAAGAAGTTATGGCTAAAATAGTTTTTGCGTCAGGTCCCGTTTTGCGCAGTGCCACTATTTTTGCCATAACTTCTAGGCTATTTGTCCGATTTGGCCGATTCAAACGGCGTTAGAAACCTTATTCCAAGGACTATCCTCCAAAAATTCAAAATCCACTTTTCCTATTATTTTTCTTTACGAGAACTTCGTGAGAGTCCAAAACAAGCGAAAAAGTGACTATTTTGGGCCGTATTCGGCCGATTTATCAGCGATCTAGGCCTTTAAATTACGTTAGCTCACTTTAAAATGCCATAAATACATGTGTATGTGCTTATTTGTGAAAAAATCAACATTTCGTTTCGGATTTTTTTCAGCCCCCGAGCCCCTAGGGGTACCCTTAGGGCCCGGCCCAAAAAACTGGAACTTTTTGTTCAATACGATGGACAAAATTTCCGCTCATGGGGGGTTTTAAGCCTTTAGATAAGGATTCCGTGGACATCAAGATCGACAGAATCGGACGAGTAACGAAGAAGTTATGGCCAAAATAGTTTTTAGCCCAGGTTCCTAGGGGTACCCCTATGGCCCAGCCCAAAACTAGAGCTCTTTGTTTAGCACAATGGATAGGAATTCCAATCATGAGGGGTCTTGGGCAATTAGATAAGGACTCCGTGGAAATAAAGATCGACCTAATCGGGCGAGAAACGAAGAAGTTATGGCTAAAATAGTTTTTGCTTCGGGTCCCGTTTTGCGCAGTTCCACTATTTTTGCCATAACGTCTAGGATATTTATCCGATTTGGCCGATTTAAGCGGCGTTAGAAACCTTATTTCAAGGGTTATGCCCCAAAAAGTTAAAATGAACTTTTCCTATTATTTTTTTTTACGAGAACTTCTTGAGAGTCCAAAACAAGCGAAAAAGTGACTATTTTGGGGCTTATTCAGCCGATTTACCCGCGATCTGGGCCTTTAAATTACGCAAGCTCACTTTAAAATGCCATAAATACATGTGTATGTGCTAATGTGTGAAAAAATCAACATTTCGTTTTAGATGAGTTTTCAGCCCCCGAGCCCCTAGGATACCCCTAGGGCCCGGCCCGAAAATTGAAGCTCTTTATTCGGCACGATGGACATGAATTCCAATCATTAGGGGTCTTAGGCCGTTAGATAAGGATTCTGTGGACATAAAGATCGATCGAATCGGGCGAGTAACGAAGAAGTTATGGCCAAAATAATTTTTAGCCCATGCCCTAGGGGTACCCCTAGGGCCCGACCCAAAAATTGTAACTTTTTGTTCAGCACGATGGAAAGGAATTCCGATCATGGGGGGTCTTAGGGCTTTAGATAAGGATTCCGTGGACATAAAGATCGACTGAATTGGACGAGTAACGAAGAAGTTATGGCCAAAATAGTTTTTAGCCCAGGCCCCTAGGGACCCCTATGGCCCAGCCCAAAAACTGGAGCTATTTGTTCAGCACGATGGATAGGAATTCCAATCATGAGGGGTCTCTGGCCATAAGATAAGGATTCCGTGGAAATTAAGATCGACCGAATCGGGCGAAACACGAAGAAGTTATGGCTAAAATAGTTTTTGCGTCGGGTCCCATTTTGCGCAGTTCCACTATTTCTGCCATAACTTCTAGGATATTTGTTCGATTTGGCCGATTCAAGCGGCGTTAGAAACCTTATTCCAAGGGCTATGCCCTTAAAAGTTAAAATCCACTTTTCTTATTATTTTTCATGACGAGAACTTCGTGAGAGTCCAAAACAAGCAAAAAAGTGACTATTTTGGGGCGTATTTGGCCGATTTACCCGCGATCTAGGCCTTTAAATTACGCAAGCTCACGTTAAAATGCCATAAATACATGTGTATGTGCTAATTTGTGAAAAAATCAACATTTCGTTTCGGATTATTTTTCAGCCCCCGAGCCCCTAAGGGTACCCTTAGGGCTCGGCCCGAAAATTGAAGCTGTTTGTTAGGCACGATGGACAGGAATTTCAATCATTAGGGGTCATAAGCCTTTAGATAAGGATTCTGTGGACATAAATATCGACCGAATCGAGCGAGTAACGAAGAAGTTATGGCTAAAATAATTTTTAGCCCATGCCCCTAGGGGTACCCCTAGGGCCCGACCCAAAAATTGGAACTTTTTGTTCAACACGATGGACAGAATTTCCGCTCATGGGGGGTCTTAGGCCTTTAGATAAGGATTCTGTGGACATAAAGATCGACCGAATCGGACGAGTAACGAAGAAGTTTTGGCCAAAATAGTTTTTAGACCAGGCCCCTAGGGGTACCCCTAAGGCCTAGCCCAAAAACTGGAGCTCTTTGTTTAGCACGATGGATAGGAATTCCAATCATGAGGGGTCTTGGGCCATTAGATAAGGATTCCGTGGAAATAAAGATCGACCGAATCGGACGAGAAACGAAGAAGTTATGGCTAAAATAGTTTTTGCGTCGGGTCCCGTTTTGCGCAGTTCCAATATTTTGCCATAACTTCTAGGATATTTGTCCGATTTGGCTGATTCAAGCGGAGTTAGAAACTTTATTCCAAGGGATATGCCGCAAAAAGTTAAAATCCACTTTTCAAATTATTTTTCATTACGAGAACTTCGTTAGGGTCCAAAACAAGCAAAAAAGTGACTATTTTGGGGCGTATTCGGTCGACTTACCCGCGATCTGGCCCTTTAAAATACGCAAGCTCACTTTAAAATGTCTTAAATACATGTATATGTGCTAATGTGTGAAAAAATCAATATTTCATTTCGGATTATTTTTCAGCCCCCGAGCCGCTAGGGGTACCCCTAGGGCTCAGCCCAGAAATTGAAGCTCTTTGTTCGGCACGATGGACACGAATTCCAATCATTAGGGGTCTTAGGCCTTTAGATAAGGATTTTGTGGACATAAAGATCGACCGAATCGGGCGAGTAACGAAGAGGTTATGGCCAAAATAATTTTTAGCCCATGCCCCTAGGGGTACCCCTAGGGCCCGGCCCAAAAATTGGAACTTTTTGTTCAGCACGATGGATAGGAATTCCGATCACGGGGGATCTTAGGCCTTCAGATAAGGATTCCGTGGACATAAAGATCGACCGAATGAGACGATTAACGAAGAAGTTATGGCCAAAATAGTTTTTAGCCCAGGCCCCTAGGGGTACCCCTAGCGCCCAGCCGAAAAATTGCAGCTCTTTGTTCAGCTAGATGGATAGAAATTCCATTCATGAAGGGTCTTGGGCCATTAGATAAGGATTCTGTGGACATAAAGATCGACCGAATTTGGCGAGAAACGAAGAAGTTATGGGTAAAATAGTTTTTGCGTCGGGTTCCATTTTGCGCAGTTCCACTATTTTTGCCATAACTTTTAGGATATTTGTCCGATTTGGCGGATTCAAGCGGCGTTAGAAACCTTATTCCAAGGACTATCCCCCAAAAAGTTAAAATCCACTGTTCCTATTATTTTTCTTTACGAGAACTTCGTGAGAGTCCAAAATAAGCGAAAAAGTGACTATTTTGGATCGTATTCGGCCGATTTACCCGCGATCTGTGCCTTTAAAATACGCAAGCTCATTTTAAAATGTCATAAATACATGTGTATGTGCTAATGTGTGAAAAAATCAACATTTCGTTTCGGATGATTTTTTAGCCCCAAGGCCCCTAGGGGTACCCCTAGGGCTCGACCCGAAAATCGAAGCTCTTTGTTCAGCACGATGGACACGAATTCCAATTATTAGGGGTCTTAGGCCTTTAGATAAGGATTATGTGGACATAAAGATCGACCGAATCGGGCGAGTAACGAAGAAGTTATGGCCAAAATAATTTTTAGCCCATGCTCCTAGGGGGTACCCCTAGGGTCCGGCCCAAAAATTGGAACTTTTTGTTCAGCACGATGGACAAGAATTTCGATCATGGAGGGTCTTAGGCCTTTAGATAAGGATTCCATGGACATAAAGATCGATCGAATCGGACGAGTCACGAAGAAGTTATGGCCAAAATAGTTTTTAACCCAGGCCCCTAGGGGTACCCCTAGGGCCCAGCTCAAAAATTGGAGCTCTTTGTTCTGCTAGATAGATAGAAATTCCAATCATGAGGGATCTTGGACCATTAGATAAGGATTCCGTGGACCTAAAGATCGACCGAATCGGGCGAGAAACGAAGAAGTTATGGATAAAATAGTTTTTACGTCGGGTTCTATTTTGCGAATTTCCACTATTTTTGCCATAACTTTTAGGATATTTTTCCGATTTGGCCGATTCAAGCTGCGTTAGAAACCTTATTCCAAGGGCCATGCCCAAAAAATTTAAAATCCACTTTTCAAATTATTTTGCTTTACGAGACTTCGTGAGGGTCCAAAAAAAGCAAAAAAGTGACTATTTTGGGGCGTATTCGGCAGATTTACCCGCGATCTGGGCCTTTAAATTACGCAAGCTCACTTTAAAATGCCATAAATACATGTGTATGTGCTAATGTGTGAAAAAATCAACATTTCGTTTCGGATTATTTTTCAGCCCTCGAGCCCCAAGGGGTACCCGTAGGGCTAGGCTCGAAAATTGAAGCTCTTTGTTCGGCACGATGGACAGGAATTCCAATCATTAGGGAGGCCTTTAGATAAGGATTCTGTGGACATAAAGATCGACCGAATCAAACGAGTAACGAAGAAGTTATGGCCAAAATAATTTTTAGCTCATGCCCCTAGGGGTACCCCTAGGACCCGGCCCAAAAATTGGAACTTTTTGTTCAGCACGATGGATAGGAATTCCGATCATGGGGGGTCTTAGGCCTTTAGATAAGGATTCCGTGGACATAAAGATCGACCGAATGGGACGAGTAACGAAGAAGTTATGGCCAAAACAGTTTTTAGCCCAGGCCCCTAGGGGTACCCCTAGCGCCCAGCCCAAAAATTGGAGCTCTTTGTTCAGCTAGACGGGTAGAAATTCCAATCATGAGGGGTCTTGGGCCATTAGATAAGGATTCTGTGGACATAAAGATCGAGTTTTTGCGTCGGGTCCCTTTTTGCGCAGTTCCACTATTTTTACCATAACTTCTAGGATATTTGTCCGATTTGGCGGATTCAAGCGGCGTTAGAAACCTTATTCCAAGGCTATCCCCCAAAAAGATAAAATCCACTTTTTCTATTATTTTTTTTCTTTACGAGAACTTCGTGAGAGTCCAAAACAAGCGAACAAGTGACTATTTTGGGTCGTATTCGGCCGATTTACCCGCGATCTGTGCCTTTAAATTACGCAACTCATTTTAAAATGTCATAAATACATGTGTATATGCTAATGTGTGAAAAAATCAACATTTCATTTCGGATGATTTTTTAGCCCCAGAGCCCCTAGGGGTAATTTCGGATGATTTTTTAGCCCCAGAGCCCCTAGGGGTACCCCTAGGGCCCGACCCGAAAATTGAAGCTCTTTGTTCGGCACGATGGACACGAATTCCATTCATTAGGGGTCTTATGCCTTTAGATAAGGATTATGTGAACATAAAGATCGACCGAATCGGGCGAGTAACAAAGAAGTTATGGCCAAAATAATTTTTAGCCCATGCCCCTAGGGGTACCCCTAAGGCCCGGCCCAAAAATTGGAACTTTTTGTTCAGCACGATGGACAAGAATTTCGATCATGGAGGGTCTTAGGCCTTTAGATAACGATTCTGTGGACATATAGATCGATCGAAGGAGTTATGGCCAAAATAGTTTTTAACCTAGGCCCCTAGGGGTACCCCTAGGGCCCAGCCCAAAAATTGGAGCTCTTTGTTCTGCAAGATAGATAGAAATTCCAATCATGAGGGATCTTGGGCCATTAGATAAGGATTCCGTGGACATAAAGATCGACCGAATCGGGCGAGAAACGAAGAAGTTATGGCTAAAATAGTTTTTACGTCGGGTCCTATTTTGCGCAGTTCCACTATTTTTGCCATAACTTCTAGGATATTTGTCCGATTCGGCCGATTTAAGCGGCGTTAGAAACCTTATTCCATGAGCTATCAACTTTTCCTATTATTTTTCTTTATGAGAACTTCGTGAGAGTCCAAAACAAGCGAAAAAGTGACTATTTTGGGGTGTATTTGGCCGATTTACCCGTGATCTGGGCCTTTAAATTAGGCAAGCTCACTTTAAAATGCCATAAATACATGTATATGTCCTAATGTGTAAAAAATCAACATTTCGTTTCGGATGACTTTTCAGCCCCTAGGGGTACCCTTAGGGCCCGGCCCGAAAATTGAAGTTCTTTATTCGGCACGATGGACGCGAATTCCAATCATTAGGGGTCTTAGGCCTTTAGATTAGGATTCTGTGGACATAAAGATCGACCGAATCGGACGAGTAACGAAGAAGTTATGGCCAAAATAATCTTTAGCCCTTGCCCCTAGGGGTACCCTTATGGCCCGGCCCAAAAATTGGAACTTTTTATTCAGCACGATGGACAGGAATTCCGATCATGGGGGGTCTTAAGCCTTTAGATAAGGATTTCGTGGACATAAATATTGACCGAATTGGACGAGTAATGAAGAAGTTATGGCCAAAATAGTTTTTAGCCCAGGCCCCTAGGGGTACCCCTAGGGCCCAGCCCAAAAATAGGAGCTCTTTGTTCAGCACGATTGACATGAATTCCAATCATTAGGGGTCTTAGGTCTTTAGATAAGGATTCTGTGGACATAAAGATCGACCGAATCGGGCGAGTAACGAAGAAGTTATGGCCAAAATAATTTTTAGCCCATGCCCCTAGGGGTACCCGTAGAGCCCAGCCCAAAAATTGGAGCTCTTTTTTCAGCTAGATGGAAGTAATAACAATCATGAGGAGTCTTAGGCAGTTAGATAAGGATTCTGTGGACATAAAGATCGACCGAATCGGGCGAGAAACGAAGAAGTTATGGCTAAAATAGTTTTTACGTCGGGTCCCGTTTTGCGCTTTTCCACTATTTTTAAAATTACTTCTAGGATATTTGTCCGATTTGGCCGATTCAAGCAGCGTTAGAAACCCTATTCCAAGGGCTATTCCCTAAAAAGTTATAATCCACTTTTTGTATTATTTTTCTTTACGAGAACTTCGTGAGAATTCAAAACAAGCGAAAAAGTGACTATTTTGGGGCGTATTCGACCGATTTACCCGCTATCTGGGCCTTTAAATTATGCAAGCTCATTTTAAAATGCCATAGATACATGTGTATGTGCTAATGTGTGAAAATATCAACATTTCGTTTCGGATGAGTTTTCAGCCCTCGAGCACCTAGAGGTACCCCTAGGGCCCGGTCCGAAAATTGAAGCTTTTTATTCGGCACGATGGATACAAATTCCAATCATTAGGGGTCTTAGGCCTTAAGATAAGGATTCTGTGGACATAAAGATCGACCGAATCGGGCGAGTAACGAAGAAGTTATGGCCAAAATAATTTTTAGCCCATGCCCCTAGGGGGTACCCCTAGGGCCCAGCCCAAAAATTGGAACTTTTTGTTCAGCACGATAGACAGGAATTACGATCATGGGGGGGTGTTAGGCCTTTAGATAAGGATTCCATGGACATAAAGATCGACCGAATCGGACGAGAAACGAAGAAGTTATGGCTAAAATAGTTTTTAGCCCAGTCCCCTAGGGCACAGCCCAAAAATTGGAGCTCTTTGTTCAGCACGATGCATAGGAATTCCAATCATGAGGGGTCTTGGGCCATTAGATAAGGATTCCGTGGACATAAAGATCGATGGAATCGGGCCTGAAACGAAGAAGTTATGGCTAAAATTGTTTTTGCGTCGGGTCCCGTTTTGCGCAGTTCCACTATGTTTGCCATAGCTTCTAGGCTATTTGTCCGATTTGGCCGATTCAAGCGGCGTTAGAAACCTTATTCCAAGGGCTATCCCCCAAAAAGTCAAAATCTACTTTTCCTATTATTTTTCTTTACGAGAACTTCGTGAGAGTCCAAAACAAGTGAAAAAGTGACTATTTTGGGGCGTATTCGGCCGATTTACCCGCGATCTAGGCCTTTAAATTACGCAAGTTCACTTTAAAATTCCATAAATACATGTGTATATGCTAATGTGTGAAAAAATAAACATTTCGTTTCAGATGATTTTTCAGCCCCCGAGCCCCTAGGGGTACCCCAAGGGCCCGGCCCGAAAATTGAAGTTCTTTATTCGGCATGATGGACAGGAATTCCAATCATTAGGGGTCTTAGGCCTTTAGATATGGATTCTGTGGACATAAGGATCGACCGAATCGGACGAGTAACGAAGAATTTATGGCCAAAATAGTTTTTAGCCCAGGCCCCTAGGGATACCCCTAGGGACCAGCCCAAAAACTGGAGCTCTTTGTTCAGCACGATGGATAGGAATTCCAATCATGAGGGGTCTTGGGCCATTAGATAAGGATTCCGTGGAAATAAAAGATTGACTGAATCGGGCGAGAAACGAAGAAGTTATGGCTAAAACAGTTTTTGCGTCGGGTCCTGTTTTGCGCAGTTCCACTATTTTTGCCATAACTTCTAGGATATTTGTCCGATTTGGCCGATTCAAGCGGCTTTAGAAACCTTATTCTAAGGGCTATGCCCCATAAAGTTAAAATTTACTTTTTCAAATTATTGTCCTTTACGAGAACTTCGTGAGGGTCCAAAACAAGTAAAAAAGTGACTATTTTGGGGCGTATTCGGCCGATTTACCCGCGATCTAGGCCTTTAAATTACGCAAGCTCACTTTAAAATGCTATAAATACATGTGTATGTGCTAATGTGTAAAAAAATCAACATTTCGTTTCGGATTATTTTTCAGCCCCCGAGCCCCTAGGGGTACCCCTAGGGCTTGGCCCGAAAATTGATGCTCTTTGTTCGGCACGATGGATAGGAATTTCAATTATTAAGGGTCTTAAGCCTTTATATAAGGATTCCGTGGACATAAAGATCGACCGAATCAGACAAGTAACGAAGAAGTTATGGCCAAAATAGTTTTTAGCCAGGCCCCTAGTGGGCCCAGCCCAAAAACTGGAGATCTTTGTTCAGCACGATGGATAGGAATTCCAATCATGAGGGGTCTTGGGCCATTAGATAAGGATTCCGTGGAAATAAAGATCGAACGAATCGGGCGAGAAACGAAGAAGTTATGGCTAAAATAGTTTTTGCGTCGGGTCCCGTTTTGTGCAGTTCCACTATTTTTGCCATAAATTCTACGATATTTGTCCGATTTGGCCGATTCAAGCGGCGTTAGAAACCTTATTCCAAGGGCTATGCCCCAAAAAGTTAAAATCCACTTTTCCTATTATTTTTTTTACGAGAACTTTGTGATAGTCCAAAACAAGCGAAAAAGTGACTATTTTGGGGCGTATTCGGCCGATTTACCCGCGATCTGGGCCTTTAAATTACGCAAGGTTACTTTAAAATGCCATAAATACATGTGATGTGCAAATGTGTGAAAAAATCAACATTTCGTTTCGGATGATTTTTCAGCCCCCGAGCTCCTAGGGGTACCCCTAGGGCCCGGCCTGAAAATTGAAGCTCTTTGTTTGGCACGATGGACACGAATTCCAATCATTAGGGTTCTTAGGCCTTTAGATAAGGATTCTGTGGACATAAAGATCGTCCGAATCGGGTGACTAACGAAGTAGTTATGGCAAAAATAATATTTAGCCCATGCCCCTAGGGGTACCCCTAGGGCCCGGCCCAAAAATTGGAACTTTTTGTTCAGCACGATGGACAGGAATTCCGATCATGGAGGGTCTTAGGTCGTTAGATAAGGATTCCGTGGACATAAAGATCGACCGAATCGGACGAGTAACGAAAAAGTTATGGCCAAAATAGTTTTTAGCCCAGGCCCCTAGTGGTACCCCTAGGGCCCAGCCAAAAAATTGGAGCTCTTTGTTCAGCTAGATGGATAGAAATTCCAATCATGAGGGGTCTTGGGCCATTAGATAAGCATTCCGTGGACATAAAGATCGACCGAATCGGGCGAGAAACGATGAAGTTATGGCTAAAATAGTTTTTGCGTCGGGTCCCGTTTTGTGCAGTTCCACTATTTTTGCCATAAATTCTACGATATTTGTCCGATTTGGCCGATTCAAGCGGCGTTAGAAACCTTATTCCAAGGGCTATGCCCCAAAAACTTAAAATCCACTTTTCTTATTTTTTTTTTACGAGAACTTTGTGATAGTCCAAAACAAGCGAAAAAGTGACTATTTTGGAGCGTATTCGGCCGATTTACCCGCGATCTGGGCCTTTAAATTACGCAAGGTCACTTTAAAATGCCATAAATACATGTGATGTGCAAATGTGTGAAAAAATCAACATTTCGTTTCGGATGATTTTTCAGCCCCCGAGCCCCTAGGGGTACCCCTAGGGCCCGGCCTGAAAATTGAAGCTCTTTGTTTGGCACGATGGACACGAATTCCAATCATTAGGGTTCTTAGGCCTTTAGATAAAGATTCTGTGGACATAAAGATCGACCGAATCGGGTGACTAACGAAGTAGTTATGGCCAAAATAATATTTAGCCCATGCCCCTAGGGGTACCCCTAGGGCCCAGCCCAAAAACTGGAGCTCTTTTTCAGCACGATGGATAGGAATTCCAATCATGAGGGGTCTTGGGCCATTAGATAAGGATTCTGTGGAAATAAAGATCGACCGAATCGGGCGAGAAACGAAGAAGTTATGGCTAAAATAGTTTTTGCGTCGGGTCCCGTTTTGCGCAGTTCCACTATTTTTGCCATAACTTCTACGATATATGTCCGATTTGACCGATTCAAGCGGCGTTAGTAACCTTATTCCAATGGCTATGCCCCAAAAAGTTAAAATCCACTTTTCCTATTATTTTTCTTTACGAGAACTTTGTGAGATTCCAAAACAAGCGAAAAAGTGACTATTTTGGGGCATATTCGGCCGATTTACCCGCGATCTGGGCCTTTAAATTATGCAAGGTCACTTTAAAATGCCATAATTACATATATATGTGCTAATGTGTGAAAAAATCAACATTTCGTTTCAGATGATCTTTCAGCCCCCGAGCCCCTAGGGCTCGCCCAGAAAATTGAAGCTCTTTGTTCTGCACGATGGACACGAATTCCAATCATTAGGGGTCTTAGGCCTTTAGATAAGGATTCTGTGGACATAAAGATCGACCGAATCGGGCGAGTAACAAAGAAGTTATGGCCAAAATAATATTTAGCCCATGCCCCTAGGGGTACCCTTAGGGCCCGGCCCAAAAATTGGAACTTTTTGTTCAGCACGATGGACAGGAATTCCGATCATGGAGGGTATTTGGTGTTTAGTTAAGGATTCCGTGGATATAAAGATCGACCGAATCGGACGAGTAACGAAAAAGTTATGGCCAAAATAGTTTTTAGCCCAGGCCCCTAGTGGTACCCCTAGGGCCCAGCCGAAAAAACTGAGCTCTTTGTTCAGCTAGATGGATAGAAATTCCAATCATGAGGGGTCTTGGGCCATTAGATAAGAATTCCATGGACATAAAGATCGACCGAATCGGGCGAGAAACGAAGAAGTTATGGCTAAAATAGTTTTTGCGTCGGGTCCCGTTTTGCGCAGTTCCACTATGTTTGCCATAACTTCTAGGCAATTTGTCTGATTTGGCCGATTCAAGCGGCGTTAGAAACATTATTTCAAGGGCTATCCCCCAAAAAGTCAAAATCCACTTTTTATATTATTTTTCTTTATGAGAACTTTGTGAGAGTCGAAAATAAGCGAAAAAGTGATTATTTTGAGGCGTATTCGATCGATTTACCCGCGATCTGGGCCTTTAAATTACGCAAGCTAACTTTGAAATGCCATAAATACATGTGTATGTGCTAATGTGTGAAAAAATCTACATTTCGTTTCGGATGATTTTTCAACACCCAAGCCCCTAGGGCCCAGCCCGAAAATTGAAGTTCTTTATTCGGCAAGATGGACAGGAATTCCAATCATTAGGGGTCTTGGGCCATTAGATAAAGATTCCGTGGACATAAAGATCGACCGAATCGGGCGAGAAACGAAGAAGTTATGGCTAAAATTGTTTTTGCGTAAGGTCCCGTTTTGCGCAGTTCCACTATTTTTGCCATAATTTCTATGCTATTTGTCCGATTTGGCCGATTCAAGCGGCGTTAGAAAACTTTATTCAAAGGGTTATCCCCCAAAAAGTCAAAATCCACTTTTCCTATTATTTTTCTTTACGAGAACTTCGTAAGAGTCCAAAACAAGCGAAAAAGTGACTATTTTGGAGCGTATTCGGCCGATTTACCAGCGATCTGGGCCTTTAAAGTACGCAAGCTCACTTTAAAATGCCATAAATACATGTGTATGTGCTAATGTGTGAAAAAATCTACATTTCGTTTCGGATGATTTTTCAGCCCCCGAGCCCCTAGGGTACCCCTAGGGCCTGGCCCGAAAATTGAAACTCTTTGTTCGGTACGATGGACAGGTATTCCAATCATTAGGGGTCTTAGGCCTTAAGATAAGGATACTGTGGACATAAAGATCGACCGAATCGGGCGAGTAACGAAGAAGTTATGGCTAAAATAATTTTTAGCCCATGCCCCTAGGGGTACCCCTAGGGCCCGGCCCAAAAATTGGAACTTTTTGTTCAGCATGATGGACAGGAATTCCGATCATAAGGAGTCTTAGGCCTTTAGATAAGGATTCCGTGGACAAAAAGATCGACCGAATCGGGCGAGTAACGAAGAAGTTATGGCCAAAATAATTTTTAGCCCATGCCACTAGTGGTACGCATAGTGCCCGGCCCAAAAATTGAAATTTTTTGTTCAGCACGATGGACAGGAATTCCGATCATAGGGGGTCCGAGGCCTTTAGATAAGGATTCCGTGGACATAAAGATCGACCGAATCGGACGAGTAACGAAGAAGTTATGGCCAAAATAGTTTTTAGCCCAGGCCCTAGGGGTACCCCTAGGGCCCAGCCCAGAAATTGGAGCTCTTTGTTCAGCAGGATGGATAGGAATTCCAATTATGGGGATCTTGGGCCATTAGATAAGGATTCCGTGGACATAAAGATCGACCGAATCAGGCGAGAAACGAAGAAATTATGGCTAAAATTGTTATTGCGTCGGGTCCCGTTTTGCGCAAATCCACTATTTTTGCCAAAACTTCTAGGCTATTTGTCCGATTTGGCCGATTCAAGCAGCGTTAGAAAACCTTATTCCAAGGGTTATCCCCCAAAAAGTCAAAATCCACTTTTCCTATAATTTTTCTTTACGAGAACTTCGTGAGAGTCCAAAAAAAGCAAAAAAGTGACTATTTTGAAGCGTATTCGGCCGATTTACCCGCGATCTGGGCCTTTAAAGTACGCAAGCTCACTTTAAAATGCCATAAATACATGTGTATGTGCTAATGTGTGAAAAAATCTACATTTCGTTTCGGATGATTTTTCAGCCCCCGAGCCCCTAGGGTACCCCTAGGGCCCGGCCCGGTACGATGGACAGGTATTCCAATCATTAGGGGTCTTAGGCCTTAAGATAAGGATACTGTGGACATAAAGATCGACCGAATCGGGCGAGTAACGAAGAAGTTATGGCCAAAATAATTTTTAGCCCACGCCACTAGTGGTACCCATAGTGCCCGGCCCAAAAATTGGAACTTTTTGTTCAGCACGATGGACAGGAATTTCGATCATAGGGGGCTTAGGCCTTTAGATAAGGATTTCGTGGACATAGAGATCGACTGAATCGACGAGTCACGAAGAAGTTATGGCCAAAATAGTTTTTAGCCCAGGCCTTAGGGGTACCCCTAGGGCCCAGCCCAGAAATTGGAGCTCTTTGTTCAGCAGGATGGATTGGAATTCCAATCATGGGGGTCTTGGGCCATTAGATAAGGATTCCGTGGACATAAAGATCGACCGAATCGGGCGAGAAACGAATAAGTTATGGCTAAAATTGTTATTGCGTCGGGTCCCGTTTTGCGCAAATCCACTATTTTTGCCATAACTTCTATGCTATTTGTCCGATTTGGCCGATTCAAGCAGCGTTAGAAAACCTTATTCCAAAGGTTATCCCCCAAAAAGTCAAAATCCACTTTTCCTATTATTTTTCTTTACGAGAACTTCGTAAGAGTCCAAAACAAGCGAAAAAGTGACTATTTTTCAGCGTATTCGGCCGATTTACCCGCGATCTGGGCCTTTAAATTACGCAAGCTCACTTTAAAATGCCATAAATAAATATGTATGTGCTAATGTGTGAAAAAATCTACATTTCGTTTCGGATGACTTTTCAGCCCCCGAGTCCCTAGGGGTACCCCTAGGGCTCGACCCGAAAATTGAGGCTCTTTGTTCGGCACGATGGACAGGAATTCTAATCATTAAGGGTCTTAAGCCTTAAGATAAGGATTCTGTGGACATAATGATCGACCGAATCGGGCGAGTAACGAAGAAGTTATGGCCAAAATAATTTTTAGCCCATGCCCCTAGGGGTACCCATAGTGCCCGGCCCAAAAATTGGAACTTTTTGTTCAGCACGATGGACAGGAATTCCGATCATAAGGGGTCTTAGGCCTTTAGATAAGGATTCCGTGGACATAAAGATCGACCGAATCGGGCGAGAAACGAAGAAGTTATGGCTAAAATTGTTTTTGCGTCGGGTCTCGTTTTGCGTAGTTCCACTATTTTTGCCATAACTTCTAGGCTAGTTGTCCGATTTGGCCGATTCAAGCGGCGTTAGAAAACCTTATTCCATGGGTTATCCCCCAAAAAGTCAAAATCCACTTTTCCTTTTATTTTTCTTTACGAGAACATGGTGAGAGTCTAAAACAAGCGAAAAAGTGACTATTTTGGGGCGTATTCGGCCGATTTACCCGCGATCTGGGCCTTTAAATTACGCAAGCTCACTTTAAAATGCCATAAATACATGTGTATGTGCTAATGTGTGAAAAAATCTACATTTCGTTTCGGATGATTTTTCAGCCCCCGAGCCCCTAAGGGTACCCCTAGGGCCTGGCCCGAAAATTGAAGCTCTTTGTTCGGTACGATGGATAGGAATTCCAATCATTAGGGGTCTTAGGCCTTAAGATAAGGATACTGTGCACATAAACATCAACCGAATCGGGCGAGTAACGAAGAAGTTATGGCCAAAATAATTTTTAGCGCATGCCCCTAGGGGTACCCATAGTGCCCGACCCAAAAATTGGAACTTTTTGTTCAGCACGATGGACAGGAATTCCGATCATAGAGGGTCTTAGGTCTTTAGATAAAGGATTCCGTGGACATAAAGATCGACCGGATCGGACGAGTAACGAAGAAGTTATGGCCAAAATAGTTTTTAGCCCAGGCCCTAGGGGTACCCCTACGGCCCAACCCAAAAATTAGAGCTCTTTGTTCAGCAGGATGGATAGGAATTACAATCATGAGGGGTCTTGGGCCATTAGATAAGGATTCCGTGGACATAAAGATCGACCGAATCGGGCGAGAAACGAAGAAGTTATGGCTAAAATTGTTTTTGCGTCGGGTCCCGTTTTGCGCAGTTCCACAAATTTTGCCATAACTTCTAGGCTATTTGTCCGATTAGGCCGATTCAAGCGGCGTTAGACCTTATTCCAAGGGTTATCCCCCCAAAAGTTAAAATCCACTTTTCCTATTATTTTTCTTTACGAGAACTTCGTGAGAGTTCAAAACAAGCAAAAAAGTGACTATTTTGGGGCGTATTCGACCGATTTACCCGCGATATGGGCCCTTAAATTACGCAAGCTCACTTTAAAATGCCATAAATACATGTGTAAGTGCTAATGTGTGAAAAAATCAACATTTCGTTTCGGATGATTTTTCAGCCCCCGAGCCCCTAAGGGTACCCCTAGGGCCCGGCCCGAAAATTAAAACTCTTTGTTCGGCACGATGGAAAGGAATTCCAATCGGTAGGGGTCTTAGGCCTTTAGATAAGGATTTCGTGGACATAAAGATCGACCGAATCGGATGAGTAACAAAGAAGTTATGGCCAAAATAGTTTTTAGCCCAGGCCCCTAGGGGTACCCCTAGGGTCCAGCCCAAAAATTGGAGCTCTTTGTTCAGAACGATGCATAGGAATTCCAATCATGAGGGGTCTTGGGTCATTAGATAAGGATTCCGTGGACATAAAGATCGACCGAATCGGGCGAGAAACGACGAAGTTATGGCTAAAATTGTTTTTGCGTCGGGTCCCGTTTTGCGCAGTTCCACTATTTTTGCCATAACTTCTAGGCTATTTGTCCGATTTGGCCGATTCAAACGGCGTTAGAAACCTTATTCCAAGGGCTATCCCCCAATAAGTCAAAATCCACTTTTCCTATTATTTTTCTTTACGAGAACTTCGTGAGAGTCCAAAACAAGCGAAAAAGTGACTATTTTGGGGCGTATTCGGCCGATTTGCCCTCGATCTGGGCCTTTAAATTACGCAAGCTCACTTTAAAATGCCATAAATACATGTGTATGTGCTAATGTGTGAAAAAAATCAACATTTCGTTTTAATGATTTTTCAGCCCCCGAGCCCCTAGGGGTACCACTAGGGCCCGGCCAGAAAATTGAAGCTCTTTGTTCGGCACGATGGAAAGGAACTCCAATCATTAGGGGTCTTAGAACTTTAGATAAGGATTCTGTGGACATAAAGATCGACCGAATCGGGCGAGTAACGAAAAAGTTATGGCCAAAATAATTTTTAGCCCATGCCCCTAGGGGTACCTCTAGGGCCCGGCCCAAAAATTGGAACTTTTTGTTCAGCACTATTGACAGGAATTCCGATCATAGGGGGTCTTAGGCCCTAAGATAAGGATTCTGTGGGCATAAAGATCGATCGAATCGGACGAGTAACGAAGAAGTTATGGCCAAAATAGTTTTTAGCCCAGGCCCCTAAGGGTACCCCTATAGCCCAACCCAAAAATTGGAGTTGTTTGTTCAGCATGATGGATAGGAATTCCAATCATGAGGGGTCTTAGGCCATCAGATAAGGATTCCGTGGACAAAAAGACCGACCAAATCGGGAGAGAAACGAATAAGTTATGGCTAAAATTGTTTTTGCGTCGGGTCCCGTTTTGCGCAGTTCCACAAATTTTGCTATAACTTCTGGGCTATTTGTCCGATTAGGCCGATTCAAGCGGCGTTAGAAACCTTATTCCAAGGGTTATCCCCCCAAAAGTTAAAATCCACTTTTCCTATTATTTTTCTTTACGAGAACTTCGTGAGAGTCCAAAACAAGCGAAAAAGTGACTATTTTGGGGCGTATTCGACCGATTTACCCGCGATATGGGCCCTTAAATTACGCATGCTCACTTTAAAATGCCATAAATACATGTGTATGTGCTAATGTGTGAAAAAATCAACATTTCGTTTCGGATGATCTTTCAGCCCCCGAGCCCCTAAGGGTACCCCTAGGGCCCGGCACGAAAATTGAAACTCTTTGTTCGGCACGATGGAAAGGAATTCCAATCGG
The DNA here is from genome assembly GCA_029490685.1 of Schizonepeta tenuifolia. Taxonomy (NCBI): domain Eukaryota; kingdom Viridiplantae; phylum Streptophyta; class Magnoliopsida; order Lamiales; family Lamiaceae; genus Schizonepeta; species Schizonepeta tenuifolia. Next base: position 150,997,658 of record CM055955.1, on the reverse strand, counting down.
TAGGGGTCTTAGGCCTTTAGATAAAGATTCTGTGGACATAAAGATCGACCGAATCGGGCTAGTAACGAAGAAGTTATGGCTAAAATAATTTTTAGCCCATGCCCCTAGGGGTACGTACCCCTAGGGCCCGGCCCAAAAATTGGAACGTTTTGTTCAGCACGATGGATAGGAATTCCGATCATAAGGAGTCTTTGGTCTTTAGATAAGGATTTCGTGGACATAAAGATCGACCGAATCGGACGAGTAACGAAGAAGTTATGGCAAAAATAGTTTTTAGCCCAGGCCCCTAGGGGTACCCCTAGGGCCCAGCCCAAAAATTGGAGCTCTTTGATCAGCACAATGCAAAGGAATTCCAATCATGAGGGGTCTTGGGCCATTAGATAAGGATTCCGTGGACATAAAGATCGACCGAATTGGGCGAGAAAAGACGAAGTTATGGCTAAAATTGTTTTTGCGTCGGATCCCGTTTTGCGCAGTTCCACTATTTTTGCCATAACTTCTAGGCTATTTGTCCGATTTGGCCGATTCAAACGGCGTTAGAAACCTTATTCCAAGGGCTATCCCCCAATAAGTCAAAATCCACTTTTCCTATTATTTTTCTTTACGAGAACTTCGTGAGAGTCCAAAACAAGCGAAAAAGTTACTATTTTGGGGCGTATTCGGCCGATTTGCCCTCGATCTGGGCCTTTAAATTATGCAATCTCACTTTAAAATGCCATAAATACATGTGTATGTGCTAATGTGTGAAAAAAATCAACATTTCGTTTTGAATGATTTTTCAGCCCCCGAGCCCCTAGGGGTACCACTAGGGCCCGACCAGAAAATTGAAGCTCTTTGTTCGGCACGATGGAAAGGAATTCTAATCATTAGGGGTCTTAGAACTTTAGATAAGGATTCTGTGGACATAAAGATCGACCGAATCGGGCGAGTAACGAAGAAGTTATGGCCAAAATAATTTTTATCCCATGCCCCTAGGGGTACCCCTAGGGCCCGGCCCAAAAATTGGAACTTTTTGTTTAGTACGATGGACAGGAATTCCGATAATAGGGGGTCTTAGGCCTTTAGATAAGGATTTCGTGGACATAAAGATCGACCGAATCGGACGAGTAACGAAGAAGTTATGGCCAAAATAGTTTTTAGCGTAGGCCCCTAGAGGTACCCCTAGGGCCCAGCCCAAAAATTGGAGCTCTTTGTTCAGCACGATGCAAAAGAATTCCAATCATGAGGGGTCTTGGGCCATTAGATAAGGATTCCGTGGACAAAAAGATCGACGGAATCGGGCCAGAAACGAAGAAGTTATGGCTAAAATTGTTTTTGCGTCGGGTCCCGTTTTGCGTAGTTCCACTATTTTTGCCATAGCTTCTAGGCTATTTGTCCGATTTGGCCGATTCAAGCGGCATTAGAAACCTTATTCCAAGGGCTATCCCCCAATAAGTCAAAATTCACTTTTCCTATTATTTTTCTTTACGAGAACTTCGTAAGAGTCCAAAACAAGCGAAAAAGTGACTATTTTGGGGCGAATTCGGCCGATTTACCCGCGATCTGCGCCTTTAAATTAGACAATCTCACTTTAAAATGCCATAAATACATGGGTATGTGCTAATGTGTGAAAAAATCAACATTTCGTTTCGGATGATTTTTCAGCACCCGAGCCCCTAGGGGTACCACTAGGGCCCGGCCCGAAAATTGAAGCTCTTTGTCCGGCACGATGGACAGGAATTCCAATCATTAGGGGTCTTAGGCCTTTAGATAAGGATTTTTTGTACATAAAGATCGACCGAATCGGGCGAGTAACGAAAAAGTTATGGCCAAAATAATTTTTAGCCCATGCCCCTAGGTGAGTACCCCTAGGGCCCGGCCCAAAAATTGGAACTTTTTGTTCAGCACGATTGACAGGAATTCCGATCATAGGGGGTCTTAGGCCTTTACATAAGGATTTCTTGGACATAAAGATCGACCGAATCGGACGAGTAACGAAGAAGTTATGGCCAAAATAGTTTTTAGCCTATGCCCCAAGGGGTACCCCTAGGGCCTAGCCCAAAAATTGGAGTTCTTTGTTCAGCCGGATGCATAGGAATTCCAATCATGAGGGGTCTTGGGCCATTAGATAAGGATTCCGTGGACATAAAGATCGACGGAATCGGGCGAGAAACGAAGAAGTTATGGCTAAAACTGTTTTTGCGTCGGGTCCCGTATTGCGCAGTTCCAATATTTTTGCCATAACTTCTAGGCTATTTGTCCGATTTGGCCGATTCAAGCGGTGTTAGAAACCTTATTCTAAGGGCTATCCCCAAAGCGTCAAAATCCACTTTTACTATTATTTTTCTTTAGGAGAACTTCGTGAGAGTCCAAAACAAGCGAAAAAGTGACTATTTTGGGGCGTATTCGGCCGATTTACCCGCGATATGGGCCCTTAAATTACGCAAGCACACTTTAAAATGCCAGAAATACATGTGTATGTGCTAATGTGTGAAAAAATCAACATTTTGTTTCGGATGATTTTTCAGCCCCCGAGCCCCTAAGGGTACCCCTAGAGCCCGGCCCGAAAATTGAAGCTCTTTGTTCAGCACGATGGAAAGGAATTCCAATCGGTAGGGGTCTTAGGCCCTTAGATAAGGATTCTGTGGACATAAAGATCGACCGAATCGGGCGAGTAACGAAGATGTTATGGCCAAAATAATTTTTAGCCCATGCCCCTAGGGGTACGTACCCCTATGGCCCGGCCCAAAAATTGGAACTTTTTGTTCAGCACGATGGATAGGAATTCCGATCATAAGGAGTCTTTGGCCGTTAGATAAGGATTTCGTGGACATAAAGATCGACCGAATCGGACGAGTAACGAAGAAGTTATGGCCAAAATAGTTTTTAGCCCAGGCCCCTAGGGGTACCCCTAGGGCCCAGCCCAAAAATTGGAGCTCATTGTTCAGCACAATGCAAAGGAATTCCAATCATTAGGGGTCATGGGCCATTAGATAAGGATTCCGATGACATAAAGATCGACGGAAACGGGCGAAAAACAAAGAAGTTATGGCTAAAATTGTTTTTGCGTCGGGTCCGGTTTTGCGCAGTTCCACTATTTTTGCCATAACTTCTAGGCTATTTTTCCGATTTTGGCCGATTCAAGCGGCGTTAGAAACCTTATTCCAAGGGCTATCCTCAAAAATTCTTAATCCACTTTTCCTATTATTTTACTTTACGAGAACTTCGTGAGAGTCCAAAACAAGCGAAAAAGTAACTATTTTGGGGCGTATTCGGCCGATTTGCCCGCGATCTGGGCCTTTAAATTACGCAAGCTCACTTTAAAATGCCATAAATACATGTGTAGGTGCTAATGTGTGAAAAAAATCAACATTTCGTTTTGAATGATTTTTCAACTCCCGAGCTCCTAGGGATACCCCTAGGGCCCGGCCAGAAAATTGAAGCTCTTTGTTCGGCACGATGGAAAGGAATTCCAATCATTACGGGTCTTAGACCTTTAGATAAGGATTCTGTGCACATAAAGATCGACCGAATCGGGCGAGTAACGAAGAAGTTATGGCCAAAATAATTTTTAGCCCATGCCCCTAGGGGTACCCGTAGGGCCCGGCCCAAAAATTGGAACTTTTTGTTCAGCACGATGGACAGGAATTCCGATCATAGGGGGTCTTAGGCCTTTACAAAAGGATTTCGTGGACATAAAGTTAGACCGAATCGGACGAGTAATGAAGAAGTTATGGCCAAAATAGTTTTTAGCCTAGGCCCCTAGGGGTACCCCTAGGGCCCAGCCCAAAAATTGGAGTTCTTTGTTCAGCACGATGCATAGGAATTCCAATCATGAGGGGTCTTGGGCCATTAGATAAGGATTCCGTGGACATAAAGATTGACGGAATCGGGCGAGAAATGAAGAAGTTATGGCTAAAATTGTTTTTGCGTCGGGTCCCGTTTTGCGCAGTTCCACTATTTTTGCCATAACTTCTAGGCTATTTGTCCGATTTGGCCGATTCAAGCGGCGTTAGAAACCTTATTCCAAGGGCTATCCGCAAAGCATCAAAATCCACTTTTCCTATTATTTTTCTTTAGGAGAACTTCGTGAGAGTCCAAAACAAGCGAAAAAGTGACTATTTTGGGGCGTATTCGGCCGATTTACCCGCGATATGGGCCCTTAAATTACGCAAGCTCACTTTAAAATGCCATAAATACATGTGTATGTGCTAATGTGTGAAAAAATCAACATTTCGTTTCGGATGATTTTTCAGCCCCCGAGCCCCTAAGGGTACCCCTAGGGCCCGGCCCGAAAATTGAAGCTCTTTGTTCAGCACGATGGAAAGGAATTCCAAACGGTAGGGGTCTTAGGCCCTTAGATAAGGATTCTGTGGACATAAAGATCGACCGACTCGGGCGAGTAACGAAGAAGTTATGGCCAAAATAATTTTTAGCCCATGCCCCTAGGGGTACGTACCCCTAGGGCCCGGCCCAAAAATTGGAACTTTTTGTTCAGCACGATGGATAGGAATTCCGATCATAAGGAGTCTTTTGCCGTTAGATAAGGATTTCGTGGACATAAATATCGACCGAATCGGACGAGTAACGAAGAAGTTATGGCCAAAATAGTTTTTAGCCCAGGCCCCTTGGGGTACCCCTAGGGCCCAGCCCAAAAATTGGAGCTCTTTGTTCAGCACAATGCAAAGGAATTCCAATCATGAGGGGTCTTGGGCCATTAGATAAGGATTCCGTGGACATAAAGATCGACGGAATCGGGCGAGAAACGAAGAAGTTATGGCTAAAATTATTTTTGCGTCGGGTCCCGTTTTGCGCAGTTCCAATATTTTTGCCATAAATTCTAGGCTATTTGTCCGATTTTGGCCGATTCAAGCGGCGTTAGAAACCTTATTCCAAGGGCTATCCCCAAAAATTCAAAATCCACTTTTCCTATTATTTTTCTTTACGAGAACTTCGTGAGAGTCCAAAACAAGCGAAAAAGTGACTATTTTGGGGCGTATTCGGCCGATTTACCCGCGATATGGGCCTTTAAATTACGCAAGCTCACTTTAAAATGCCATAAATACATGTGTATGTGCTAATGTGTGAAAAAATCAACATTTCGTTTCGGATGATTTTTCAGCTCCCGAGCCCCTAAGGGTACCCCGAGGGCCCGACCCGAAAATTGAAGTTATTTGTTCAGCACGATGGAAAGGATTTCCAATTGGTAGGGGTCTTAGGCCTTTAGATAAGTATTCTGTGGACATAAAGATCGACCGAATCGGGCGAGTAACGAAGAAGTTATAGCCAAAAGAATTTTTAGCCCATGCCCCTAGGGGTACGTACCCTAGGGCCCGGCCCAAAAATTGGAACTTTTTGTTCAGCACGATGGATAGGAATTCCGATCATAAGGAGTCTTTTGCCTTTAGATAAGGATTTCGTGGACATAAAGATCGACCGAATCGGACGAGTAACGAAGAAGTTATGGCCAAAATAGTTTTTAGCCCAGGCCCCTAGGGGTACCCCTAGGGCCCAGCCCAAAAATTGGAGCTCTTTGTTCAGCACGATGCATAGGAATTCCAATCATGAGGGGTCTTAGGCCATTAGACAAGGATTCCGTGGACATAAAGATCGACCGAATCGGGCCAGAAACGACGAAGTTATGGCTAAAATTATTTTTGCGTCGGGTCCCGTTTTGCGCAGTTCCACTATTTTTGCCATAACTTCTAGGCTATTTGTCCGATTTGGCCGATTCAAGCGGCGTTAGAAACCTTATTCCAAGGGCTATCCCACACAAAGTCAAAATCCACTTTTCCTATTATTTTTCTTTACGAGAACTTCGTGAGAGACCAAAACAAGCGAAAAAGTGACTATTTTGGGGCGTATTCGGCCGATTTGCCCTCGATCTGGGGCTTTAAATTACGCAAGCTCAATTTAAAATGCCATAAATACATGTGTATGTGCTAATGTGTGAAAAAAATCAACATTTCGTTTTGAATGATTTTTCAGCCCCTGAGCCCCTAGGGGTATCTTTAGGGACCGGCCAGAAAATTGAAGCTCTTTGTTCGACACGATGGAAAGGAATTCACATCATTAGGGGTCTTAGGCCTTTAGATAAGGATTCTGTGGACATAAAGATCGACCGAATCGGTCGAGTAACGAAGAAGTTATGGCAAAAATAATTTTTAGCCCATGCCCCTAGGGGTGTACCCCTAAGGCCCGGCCCAAAAGTTGGAACTTTTTGTTCTGCATGATGGACAGGAATTCTGATTATAGGGGGTCTTAGGCCTTTAGATAAGGATTTCATGGACATAAAGATCGACCGAATCGGACGAGTAACGGAGAAGTTATGACCAAAATAGTTTTTAGCCCAGGCCCCTAGGGGTACCCCTAGGGCCAAGCCCAATAATTGGAGCTCTTTGTTCAGCATGATGCATAGGAATTCCAATCATGAGGGGTCTTGGGCCATTAGATAAAGATTCCGTGGACATAAAGATCGATGGAATCGGGCGAGAAACGAAGAAGCTATTGCAAAAATTGTTTTTGCGTCGGGTCCCGTTTTGCGCAGTTTCAATGCTTTGGCCATAACTTCTAGGCTATTTGTCCGATTTGGCCGATTCAAGCGGCGTTAGAAACCTTATTCCAAGGGCTATCCCACAAAAAGTCAAAATCCACTTTTCCTATTATTTTTCTTTACGAGAACTTCGTGAGAGTCCAAAACAAGCGAAAAGTGACTATTTTGGGGCGTATTCGGCCGATTTGCCCTCGATCTGGGGCTTTAAATTACGCAAGCTCACTTTAAAATGCCATAAATACATGTGTATGTGCTAATGTGTGAAAAAAATCAACATTTCGTTTTGAATGATTTTTCAGCCCCCGAGCCCCTAGGGGTACCACTAGGGCCCGGCCAGAAAATTGAAGCTCTTTGTTCGACACGATGGAAAGGAATTCACATCATAAGGGGTCTTAGGCCTTTAGATAAGGATTCTGTGGACATAATGATCGACCGAATCGGGCAAGTAACGAAGAAGTTATGGCCAAAATAATTTTTAGCCCATGCCCCTAGGGGTACCTACCCCTAGGGCCCGGCCCAAAAATTGGAACTTTTTGTTCAGCACGATGGATAGGAATTCCGATCATAAGGATTCTTTTGCAATTAGATAAGGATTTCGTGGACATAAAGATCGACCGAATCGGACGAGTAACGAAGAAGTTATGGCCAAAATAGTTTTTAGCCCAGGCTTCTAGGGGTACCCCTAGGGCCCAGCCCAAAAATTGGAGTTCTTTGTTCAGCACGATGCATAGGAATTCCAATCATGAGGGGTCTTGGGCCATTAGATAAGGATTCCGTGGAAATAAAGATCGATGGAATCGGGCGAGAAACGAAGAAGCTATGGCTAAAATTGATTTTGCATCGGGTCCCGTTTTGCGCAGTTCCAATGCTTTGGCCATAACTTCTAGGCTATTTGTCCGATTTGGCCGATTCAAGCGGCCTTAGAAACCTTATTCCAAGGGCTATCCCCCAAAAAGTCAAAATCCACTTTTCCTATTATTTTTCTTTACGAGTACTTCGTAAGAGTCCAAAACAAGCGAAAAAGTGACTATTTTGGGGCGTATTCGGCCCATTTACCCGCGATATGGGCCCTTAAATTACGCAAGGTCACTTTTAAATGCCATAAATACATGTGTATGTGCTAATGTGTGAAAAAATCAACATTTCGTTTCGGATGATTTTTCAGCCCCCGAGCCCCTAAGGGTACCCCGAGGGCCCGGCCCGAAAATTGAAGTTCTTTGTTCAGGACGATGGAAAGGAATTCCAATCGGTAGGGGTCTTAGGCCTTTAGATAAGGATTCGGTGGACATAAAGATCGACCGAATCGGGCGAGTAACGAAGAAGTTATGGCCAAAAGAATTTTTAGCCCATGCCCCTAGGGGTACGTACCCCTAGGGCCCGGCCCAAAAATTGGAACTTTTTGTTCAGCACGATGGATAGGAATTCCGATCATAAGGAGTCTTTTGCCTTTAGATAAGGATTTCGTGGACATAAAGATCGACCGAATCGGACGAGTAACGAAGAAGTTATGGCCAAAATAGTTTTTAGCCCAGGCCCCTAGGGGTACCCCTAGGGCCCAGCCAAAAAATTGGAGCTCTTTGTTCAGAACGATGCATAGGAATTCCAATCATGAGGGGTCTTGGGCCATTAGATAAGGATTCCGTGGACATAAAGATCGACCGAATCGGGCGAGAAACGACGAAGTTATGGCTAAAATTATTTTTGCGTCGGGTCCCGTTTTGCGCAGTTCCACTATTTTTGCCATAACTTCTAGGCTATTTGTCCGATTTCGCCGATTCAAGCGGCATTAGAAACCTTATTCCAAGGGCTATCTCCCAAAAAGTCAAAATCTACTTTTCCTATTATTTATCTTTACGAGAACTTCGTGAGAGACCACAACAAGCGAAAAAGTGACTATTTTGGGGCGTATTCGGCCGATTTGCCCTCGATCTGGGGCTTTAAATTACGCAAGCTCACTTTAAAATGCCATAAATACATGTGTATGTGCTAATGTGCGAAAAAAATCCACATTTCCTTTTGAATGATTTTACAGCCCCCGAGCCCCTAGGGGTACCACTAGGGCCCGGCCAGAAAATTGAAGCTCTTTGTTCGGCACGATAAAAAGGAATTCACATCATTAGGGGTCTTAGGCATTTAGATAAGGATTCTGTGGACATAAAGATCGACCGAATCGGGCAAGTAACGAAGAAGTTATGGCCAAAATAATTTTTAGCCCATGCCCCTAGGGGTACCCCTAGGGCCCGGCTTAAAAATTGGAACTTTTTGTTCAGCACGAAGGACAGGAATTCCGATCGTAGGGGGTCTTAGGCCTTTAGATAAGGATTTCGTGGACATAAAGATCGACCGAATCGGACGAGTAACGAAGAAGTTAAGGCCAAAATAGTTTTTAGCCCAGGCCCCTAGGGGTACCCGTAGGGCCCAGCCCAAAAATTGGAGCTCTTTGTTCAGCACGATGCAAAAGAATTCCAATCATGAGGGGTCTTTGGCCATTAGATAAGGATTCCGTGGACATAAAGATCGACGGAATCGGGCGAGAAACGAAGAAGTTATGGCTAAAATTGTTTTTGTGTCGGGTCCCGTTTTGCGCAGTTCCAATATTTTTGGCATAACTTCTAGGCTATTTGTCCGATTTGGCCGATTCAAGCGGCGTTAGAAACCTTATTCCAAGGGCTATCCCCCAAAAAGTCAAAATCCACTTTTCCTATTATTTTTGTTTACGAGAACTTCGTGAGAGACCAAAACAAGCGAAAAAGTGACTATTTTGGGGCGTATTCGGCCGATTTGCCCTCGATCTGGGGTTTTAAATTACGCAAGCTCACTTTAAAATTCCATAAATACATGTGTATGTGCTAATGTGTGAAAAAAATCAACATTTCGCTTTGAATGATTTTTCAGCCCCCGAGCCCCTAGGGGTACCACTAGGGCCCGACCAGAAAATTGAAGCTCTTTGTTCGGCACGATTGAAAGGAATTCACATCATTAGGGGTCTTAGGCCTTTAGATAAGGATTCTCTGGACATAAAGATCGACCGAATCGGGCGAGTAACGAAGAAGTTATGGCCAAACAAATTTTTTGCCCATGCCCCTAGGGGTACGTAACCCTAGGGCCCGGCCCAAAAATTGGAACTTTTTGTTCAGCCCGATGGATAGGAATTCCGATAATAAGGAGTCTTTTGCCTTTAGATAAGGATTTCGTGGACATAAAGATCGACCGAATCGGACGAGTAACGAAGAAGTTATGGCCAAAATAGTTTTTAGGCCAGGCTTCTAGGGGTAACCCTTTCTTGGCTCTTCCTTGCTTCTCAAGAGAGGGAAAGGTAAAGCCTTCTATTTCGAAGGGCCCAGCCCAAAAATTGGAGCTCTTTGTTCAGCACGATGCATAGGAATTCCAATCATGAGGGGTCTTGGGCCATTAGATAAGGATTCCGTGCACATAAAGATCGACCGAATCGGGCGAGAAACGACGAAGTTATGGCTAAAATTATTTTTGCGTCGGGTCCCGTTTTGCGCAGTTCCACTATTTTTGCCATAACTTCTAGGCTATTTGTCCGATTTCGCCGATTCAAGCGGCATTAGAAACCTTATTCCAAGGGCTATCTCCCAAAAAGTCAAAATCTACTTTTCCTATTATTTATCTTTACGAGAACTTCGTGAGAGACCACAACAAGCGAAAAAGTGACTATTTTGGGGCGTATTCGGCCGATTTGCCCTCGATCTGGGGCTTTAAATTACGCAAGCTCACTTTAAAATGCCATAAATACATGTGTATGTGCTAATGTGCGAAAAAAATCCACATTTCCTTTTGAATGATTTTACAGCCCCCGAGCCCCTAGGGGTACCACTAGGGCCCGGCCAGAAAATTGAAGCTCTTTGTTCGGCACGATAAAAAGGAATTCACATCATTAGGGGTCTTAGGCATTTAGATAAGGATTCTGTGGACATAAAGATCGACCGAATCGGGCAAGTAACGAAGAAGTTATGGCCAAAATAATTTTTAGCCCATGCCCCTAGGGGTACCCCTAGGGCCCGGCTTAAAAATTGGAACTTTTTGTTCAGCACGAAGGACAGGAATTCCGATCGTAGGGGGTCTTAGGCCTTTAGATAAGGATTTCGTGGACATAAAGATCGACCGAATCGGACGAGTAACGAAGAAGTTAAGGCCAAAATAGTTTTTAGCCCAGGCCCCTAGGGGTACCCGTAGGGCCCAGCCCAAAAATTGGAGCTCTTTGTTCAGCACGATGCAAAAGAATTCCAATCATGAGGGGTCTTTGGCCATTAGATAAGGATTCCGTGGACATAAAGATCGACGGAATCGGGCGAGAAACGAAGAAGTTATGGCTAAAATTGTTTTTGTGTCGGGTCCCGTTTTGCGCAGTTCCAATATTTTTGCCATAACTTCTAGGCTATTTGTCCGATTTGGCCGATTCAAGCGGCGTTAGAAACCTTATTCCAAGGGCTATCCCCCAAAAAGTCAAAATCCACTTTTCCTATTATTTTTGTTTACGAGAACTTCGTGAGAGACCAAAACAAGCGAAAAAGTGACTATTTTGGGGCGTATTCGGCCGATTTGCCCTCGATCTGGGGCTTTAAATTACGCAAGCTCACTTTAAAATTCCATAAATACATGTGTATGTGCTAATGTGTGAAAAAAATCAACATTTCGCTTTGAATGATTTTTCAGCCCCCGAGCCCCTAGGGGTACCACTAGGGCCCGACCAGAAAATTGAAGCTCTTTGTTCGGCACGATGGAAAGGAATTCACATCATTAGGGGTCTTAGGCCTTTAGATAAGGATTCTCTGGACATAAAGATCGACCGAATCGGGCGAGTAACGAAGAAGTTATGGCCAAACAAATTTTTTGCCCATGCCCCTAGGGGTACGTAACCCTAGGGCCCGGCCCAAAAATTGGAACTTTTTGTTCAGCCCGATGGATAGGAATTCCGATAATAAGGAGTCTTTTGCCTTTAGATAAGGATTTCGTGGACATAAAGATCGACCGAATCGGACGAGTAACGAAGAAGTTATGGCCAAAATAGTTTTTAGGCCAGGCTTCTAGGGGTAATCCTTTCTTGGCTCTTCCTTGCTTCTCAAGAGAGGGAAAGGTAAAGCCTTCTATTTCGAAGGGCCCAGCCCAAAAATTGGAGCTCTTTGTTCAGCACGATGCATAGGAATTCCAATCATGAGGGGTCTTGGGCCATTAGATAAGGATTCCGTGCACATAAAGATCGACCGAATCGGGCGAGAAACGACGAAGTTATGGCTAAAATTATTTTTGTGTCGGGTCCCGTTTTGCGCAGTTCCACTATTTTTGCCATAACTTCTAGGCTATTTGTCCGATTTGGCCGATTCAAGCGGCGTTAGAAACCTTATTCCAAGGGCTATCCCCCAAAAAGTCAAAATCCACTTTTCCTATTATTTTTCTTTACGAGAACTTCGTGAGAGACCAAAAAAAGCGAAAAAGTGACTATTTTGGGGCGTATTCGGCCGATTTGCCCTCGATCTGGGGCTTTAAATTAAGCAAGCTCACTTTAAAATGCCATAAATACATGTGTATGTGCTAATGTGTGAAAAAAATCAACATTTCGTTTTGAATGATTTTTCAGCCCCCGAGCCCCTAGGGGTATCACTAGCGCCCGGCCAGAAAATTGAAGCTCTTTGTTCGGCACGATGGAAAGGAATTCACATCATTAGGGGTCTTAGGCCTTTAGATAAGGATTCTGTGGACATAAAGATCGACCGAATCATGCAAGTTACGAAGAAGTAATGGCCAAAATAATTTTTAGCCCATGCCCCTAGGGGTACCCTAGGGCCCAGCCCAAAAATTGGAGGTCTTTGTTCAACACGATGCAAAAGAATTCCAATCATGAGGGGTCTTGGCCCATTAGATAAGGATTCCATGGACATAAAGATCGACGGAATCGGGCGAGAAACGAAGAAGTTATGGCTAAAATTGTTTTTGCGTCAGGTCCCGTTTTGCGCAGTTCCAATATTTTTGGCATAACTTCTAGGCTATTTGTCCGATTTGGCCGATTCAAGCGGCGTTAGAAACCTTATTCCAAGGGCTATCCCCCAAAAAGTCAAAATCCACTTTTCCTATTATTTTTGTTTACGAGAACTTCGTGAGAGACCAAAACAAGCGAAAAAGTGACTATTTTGGGGCGTATTCGGCCGATTTGCCCTCGATCTGGGGCTTTAAATTACGCAAGCTCACTTTAAAATTCCATAAATACATGTGTATGTGCTAATGTGTGAAAAAAATCAACATTTCGCTTTGAATGATTTTTCAGCCCCCGAGCCCCTAGGGGTACCACTAGGGCCCGACCAGAAAATTGAAGCTCTTTGTTCGGCACGATGGAAAGGAATTCACATCATTAGGGGTCTTAGGCCTTTAGATAAGGATTCTCTGGACATAAAGATCGACCGAATCGGGCGAGTAACGAAGAAGTTATGGCCAAACAAATTTTTTGCCCATGCCCCTAGGGGTACGTAACCCTAGGGCCCGGCCCAAAAATTGGAACTTTTTGTTCAGCCCGATGGATAGGAATTCCGATAATAAGGAGTCTTTTGTCTTTAGATAAGGATTTCGTGGACATAAAGATCGACCGAATCGGACGAGTAACGAAGAAGTTATGGCCAAAATAGTTTTTAGGCCAGGCTTCTAGGGGTAACCCTTTCTTGGCTCTTCCTTGCTTCTCAAGAGAGGGAAAGGTAAAGCCTTCTATTTCGAAGGGCCCAGCCCAAAAATTGGAGCTCTTTGTTCAGCACGATGCATAGGAATTCCAATCATGAGGGGTCTTGGGCCATTAGATAAGGATTCCGTGCACATAAAGATCGACCGAATCGGGCGAGAAACGACGAAGTTATGGCTAAAATTATTTTTGTGTCGGGTCCCGTTTTGCGCAGTTCCACTATTTTTGCCATAACTTCTAGGCTATTTGTCCGATTTGGCCGATTCAAGCGGCGTTAGAAACCTTATTCCAAGGGCTATCCCCCAAAAAGTCAAAATCCACTTTTCCTATTATTTTTCTTTACGAGAACTTCGTGAGAGACCAAAAAAAGCGAAAAAGTGACTATTTTGGGGCGTATTCGGCCGATTTGCCCTCGATCTGGGGCTTTAAATTAAGCAAGCTCACTTTAAAATGCCATAAATACATGTGTATGTGCTAATGTGTGAAAAAAATCAACATTTCGTTTTGAATGATTTTTCAGCCCCCGAGCCCCTAGGGGTATCACTAGCGCCCGGCCAGAAAATTGAAGCTCTTTGTTCGGCACGATGGAAAGGAATTCACATCATTAGGGGTCTTAGGCCTTTAGATAAGGATTCTGTGGACATAAAGATCGACCGAATCATGCAAGTTACGAAGAAGTAATGGCCAAAATAATTTTTAGCCCATGCCCCTAGGGGTACCCTAGGGCCCAGCCCAAAAATTGGAGGTCTTTGTTCAACACGATGCAAAAGAATTCCAATCATGAGGGGTCTTGGCCCATTAGATAAGGATTCCATGGACATAAAGATCGACGGAATCGGGCGAGAAACGAAGAAGTTATGGCTAAAATTGTTTTTGCGTCAGGTCCCGTTTTGCGCAGTTCCAATATTTTTGGCATAACTTCTAGGCTATTTGTCCGATTTGGCCGATTCAAGCGGCGTTAGAAACCTTATTCCAAGGGCTATCCCCCAAAAAGTCAAAATCCACTTTTCCTATTATTTATCTTTACGAGAACATCGTGAGAGACCAAAACAAGCAAAAAAGTGACTATTTTGGTGCGTATTCGGCCGATTTGCCCTCGATTTGGGGCTTTAAATTACACAAGCTCACTTTAAAATGCCATAAATACATGTGTATGTACTAATGTGTGAAAAAAATCAACATTTCGTTTTGAATGATTTTTCAGCCCCCGAGCCCCTAGGGGTACCACTAGGGCCCGGCCAGAAAATTGAAGCTCTTTGTTCGGCACGATGGAAAGGAATTCACATCATTAGGGGTTTTAGGCCTTTAGATAAGGATTCTGTGGACATCAAGATCGACCGAATCGGGCAAGTAACGAAGAAGTTATGGCCAAAATAATTTTTAGCCCATGCCCCTAGGGGTACCCCTAGGGCCCGGCCCAAAAATTGGAACATTTTGTTCAGCACGAAGGACAGGAATTCCAATCGTAGGGGGTCTTAGGTCTTTAGATAAGGATTTCGTGGACATAAAGATCGACCGAATCGGACGAGTAACGAAGAAGTTATGGCCAAAATAGTTTTTAGCCCACGCCCCTAGGGCCCAGCCTAAAAATTGGAGCTCTTTGTTCAGCACGATGCAAAAGAATTCCAATCATGAGGGGTCTTGGGCCATTAGATAAGGATTCCGTGGACATAAAGATCGACGGAATCGGGCAAGAAACGAAGAAGTTATGGCTAAAATTGTTTTTGCGTCGCGTCCCGTTTTGCGCAGTTACAATATTTTTGCCATAACTTCTAGGCTATTTGTCCGATTTGGCCGATTCAAGCGGCGTTAGAAACCTTATTCCAAGGGCTATCCCCCAAAAAGTCAAAATCCACTTTTCCTATTATGTTTCTTTACGAGAACTTCGTGAGAGTCCAAAACAAGCGAAAAAGTGACTATTTTGGGGCGTATTCGGCCGATTTACCCGCGATTTGGGCCTTTAAATTACGCAAGCTCACTTTAAAATGCCATAATTACATGTGTATGTGCTAATGTGTGAAAAAATTAACATTTCGTTTCGGATGATTTTTCAGCCTCCGAGCCCCTAGGGGTAGCCCTAGGGCCCGGCCCGAAAATTGAAGCTCTTTGTTCAGCATGGTGGACAGGAATTCCGATCATATGGGGTCTTAGGCCTTTAGATATGGATTTCATGGACATAAAGATCGACCGAATTGGACGAGTAACGGAGAAGTTATGACCAAAATAGTTTTTAGCCCAGGCCCTTAGGGGTACCCCTAGGGCCCAGCCCAATAATTGGAGCTCTTTGTTCAGCACGATGCATAGGAATTCCAATCATGAGGGGTCTTAGGCCTTTAGATAAGGATTCAGTGGACATAAAGATCGACGGAATCGGGCGAGAAACGAAGAGATTATGGCTAAAATTGTTTTTGCATCGGGTCCCGTTTTGCGCAATTCCACTATTTTTGCCATATCTTCTAGGCTATTTGTCCGATTTGGCCGATTCAAGCGGCGTTAGAAACCTTATTCCAAGGGCTATCCCCCAAAAAGTCAAAATCCACTTTTCCTATTATTTTTCTTTACGAGAACTTCGTGAGAGACCAAAACAAGCGAAAAAGTGACTATTTTGGGGCGTATTCGGCCGATTTACCCGCGATATGGGCCCTTAAATTACGCAAGCTAACTTTAAAATGCCATAAATACATGTGTATGTGCTAATGTGTGAAAAAATCAACATTTCGTTTCGGATGATTTTTCAGCCCCCGAGCCCCTAAGGGTACCTCGAGGGCCCGACCAAAAAATTGAAGCTCTTTGTTCAGCACGATTGAAAGGAATTCCAATCGGTAGGGGTCTTAGGCCTTTAGATAAGGATTCTGTGGACATAAAGATCGACCGAATCGGGCGAGTAACGAAGAAGTTATGGCCAAAAGAATTTTTAGCCCATGCCCCTAGGGGTACGTACCCCTAGGGCCCGGCCCAAAAATTGGAACTTTTTGTTCAGCCCGATGGATAGGAATTCCGATCATAAGGAGTCTTTTGCATTTAGATAAGGATTTCGTGGACATAAAGATCGACCGAATCGGACGAGTAACGAAGAAGTTATGGCCAAAATAGTTTTTAGCCCAGGCTTCTAGGGGTACCCCTAGGGCCCAGCCCAAAAATTGGAGCTCTTTGTTCAGCACGATGCATAGGAATTCCAATCATGAGGGGTCTTAGGCCATTAGATAAGGATTCCGTGGACATAAAGATCGACCGAATCGGGCGAGAAACGATGAAGTTATGGCTAAAATTATTTTTGCGTCGGGTCCCGTTTTGCGCAGTTCCACTATTTTTGCCATAACTTCTAGGCTATTTGTCCGATTTGGCCGATTCAAGCGGCGTTAGAAACCTTATTCCAAGGGCTATCCCCCAAAAAGTAAAAATCCACTTTTCCTATTATTTTTCTTTACGAGAACTTCGTGAGAGACCAAAAAAAACGAAAAACTGACTATTTTGGGGCGTATTCGGCCGATTTGCCCTCGATCTGGGGCTTTAAATTACGCAAGCTCACTTTAAAATGCCATAAATACATGTGTATGTGCTAATGTGTGAAAAAAATCAACATTTCGTCTTGAATGATTTTTGAGCCCCCGAGCCCCTAGGGGTACCACTAGGGCCCGACCAGAAAATTGAAGCTCTTTGTTCGGCACGATGAAAAGGAATTCACATCATTAGGGGTCTTAGGCCTTTAGATAAGGATTCTGTGGACATAAAGATCGACCGAGTCATGCAAGTAACGAAGAAGTTATGGCCAAAATAATTTTTAGCCCATGTCCCTAGGGGTACCCTAGGGCCCAGCCCAAAAATTGGAGATCTTTGTTCAGCACGATGCAAAAGAATTCCAATCATGAGGGGTCTTGGGCGATTAGATAAGGATTCCGTGGACATAAAGATCGACGGAATCGGGCGAGAAACGAAGAAGTTATGGCTAAAATTGTTTTTGCGTCAGGTCCTGTTTTGCGCAGTTCCAATGTTTTTGCCATAACTTCTAGGCTATTTGTCCGATTTGGCCGATTCAAGAGACGTTAGAAACCTTATTCCAAGGGTTATCCCCCAAAAAGTCAAAATCCACTTTTCCTATTATTTTTCTTTACGAGAACTTCGTGAGAGACCAAAACAAGCGAAAAAGTGACTATTTTGGGGCGTATTCGGCCGATATGCCCTCGATTCTGGGGCTTTAAATTACGCAAGCTCACTTTAAAATGCCATAAATACATGTGTATGTGCTAATGGGTGAAAAAAATCAACATTTCGTTTTGAATGATTTTTCATCCCCCGAGCCCCTAGGGGTACCACTAGGGCCCGGCCAGAAAATTGAAGCTCTTTGTTCGGCACGATGGAATGGAATTCACATCATTAGGGGTCTTAGGCCTTTAGATAAGGATTCTGTGGACATAAAGATCGACCGAATCGGTCAAGTAACGAAGAAGTTATGGCCAAAATAATTTTTAGCCCATGCCCCTAGGGGTACCCCTAGGGCCCGGCACAAAAATTGGAATTTTTTGTTCAGCACGAAGGACAGGAATTCCAATCCTAGGGGGTCTTAGGCCTTTAGATAAGGATTTCGTGGACATAAAGATCGACCGAATCGGACGAGTAACGAAGAAGTTATGGCCAAAATAGTTTTTAACCCACGCCCCTAGGGGTACCCCTAGGGCCCAGCCCAAAAATTGGAGCTCTTTGTTCAGCACGATGCAAAAGAATTCCAATCATGAGGGGTCTTGGGCCATTAGATAAGGATTCCGTGGACATAAAGATCGACGGAATCGGGCGAGAAACGAAGAAGTTATGGCTAAAATTGTTTTTGCGTCGGGTCCCGTTTTGCGCAGTTCCAATATTTTTGCCATAACTTCTAGGCTATTTGTCCGATTTGGCCGATTCAAGCGGCGTTAGAAACCTTATTCCAAGGGCTATCCCCCAAAAAGTCAAAATCCACTTTTCCTATTATTTTTCTTTACGAGAACTTCGTGAGAGACCAAAACAAGCGAAAAAGTGACTATTTTGAGGCGTATTCGGCCGATTTACCCGCGATATTGGCCCTTAAATTACGCAAGCTCACTTTAAAATGCCATAAATACATGTGTATGTGCTAATGTGTGAAAAAATCAACATTTCATTTCGGTTGATTTTTCAGCCCCCGAGCCCCTAGGGGTAGCCCTAGGGCCCGACCCGAAAATTGAAGCTCTTTGTTCGGCACGATGGAAAGGAATTCCAATCATTAGGGGTCTTAGGCCTTTAGATAAGGATTCTGTGGACATAAAGATCGACCGAATCGGGCGAGTAATGAAGAAGTTATGGCCAAAATAATTTTTAGCCCATGCCCCTAGGGGTACCCCTAGGGCCCGGCCCAAAAGTTGGAACTTTTTGTTCAGCATGATTGACAGGAATTCCGATCGTAGGGGGTCTTAGGCCTTTAGATAAGGATTTCGTGGACATAAAGATCGACCGAATCGGACGAGTAACAAAGAAGTTATGGCCAAAATAGTTTTTAGCCCAAGCCCCTAGGGGTACCCCTAAGGCCCAGCCCAAAAATTGGAGCTCTTTGTTCAGCACGATGCAAAAGAATTCCAATCATGAGGGGTCTTGGGCCATTAGATAAGGATTCCGTGGACATAAAGATCGACCGAATCGGGCGAGAAACGAAGAAGTTATGGCTAAAATTGTTTTTGCGTCGGGTCCCGTTTTGCGCAGTTACAATATTTTTTCCATAACTTCTACGCTATTTGTCTGATTTGGCCGATTCAAGCGGCGTTAGAAACCTTATTCCAAGGGCTATCCCCCAAAAAGTCAAAATCCACTTTTCCTATTATTTTTCTTTACGAGAACTTCATGAGAGTCCAAAACAAGCGAAAAATTGACTATTTTGGGGCGTATTCGGCCGATTTCCCCGCGATTTGGGCCTTTAAATTACGCAAGCTCACTTTAAAATGCCATAAATACATGTGTATGTGCTAATGTGTGAAAAAATCAACATTTCGTTTCGGATGATTTTTCAGCCTCCGAGCCCCTAGGGGTAGCCCTAGGGCCCGACCCGAAAATTGAAGCTCTTTGTTCGGCACGATGGAAAGGAATTCCAATCATTAGGGGTCTTAGGCCTTTAGATACGGATTCTGTGGACATAAAGATCGACCTAATCGGGCGAGTAATGAAGAAGTTATGGCCAAAATAATTTTTAGCCCATGCCCCTAGGGGTACCCCTAGGGCCCGGCCCAAAAGTTGGAACTTTTTGTTCAGCATGATTGACAGGAATTCCGATCATAGGGACTCTTAGGCCTTTAGATAAGGATTTCATGGACATAAATATCGACCGAATCGGACGAGTAACGGAGAAGTTATGACCAAAATAGTTTTTAGCCCAGGCCCCTAGGGCCCAGCCCAATAATTGAAGCTCTTTGTTCAGCACGATGCATAGGAATTCCAATCATGAGGGGTCTTGGGCCATTAGATAAGGATTCCGTGGACATAAAGATCGACCGAATCGGGCGAGAAACGAAGAAGTTATGGCTAAAATTGTTTTTGCGTCGGGTCCCGTTTTGCGCAGTTACAATATTTTTTCCATAACTTCTACGCTATTTGTCTGATTTGGCCGATTCAAGCGGCGTTAGAAACCTTATTCCAAGGGCTATCCCCCACAAAGTCAAAATCCACTTTTCCTATTATTTTTCTTTACGAGAACTTCGTGAGAATCCAAAACAAGCGAAAAATTGACTATTTTGGGGCGTATTCGGCCGATTTACCCGCGATTTGGGCCTTTAAATTACGCAAGCTCACTTTAAAATGCCATAAATACATGTGTATGTGCTAATGTGTGAAAAAATCAACATTTCGTTTCGGATAATTTTTCAGCCTCCGAGCCCCTAGGGGTAGCCCTAGGGCCCGACCCGAAAATTGAAGCTCTTTGTTCGGCACGATGGAAAGGAATTCCAATCATTAGGGGTCTTAGGCCTTTAGATAAGGATTCTGTGGACATAAAGATCGACCTAATCGGGCGAGTAATGAAGAAGTTATGGCCAAAATAATTTTTAGCCCATGCCCCTAGGGGTACCCCTAGGGCCCGGCCCAAAAGTTGAAACTTTTTGTTCAGCATGATTGACAGGAATTCCGATCATAGGGACTCTTAGGCCTTTAGATAAGGATTTCATGGACATAAAAATCGACCGAATCGGACGAGTAACGGAGAAGTTATGACCAAAATAGTTTTTAGCCCAGGCCCCTAGGGGTACCCCTAGGGCCCAGCCCAATAATTGAAGCTCTTTGTTCAGCACGATGCATAGGAATTCCAATCATGATGGGTCTTGGGCCATTAGATAAGGATTCAGTGGACATAACGATCGACGGAATCGGGCGAGAAACGAAGAAGTTATGGCTAAAATTGTTTTTGCGTCGGGTCCCGTTTTGCGCAGTTCCACTATTTTTGCCATAACTTCTAGGCTATTTGTCCGATTTGGCCGATTCAAGCGGCGTTAGAAACCTTATTCCAAGGGCTATCCCCGAAAAAGTCAAAATCCACTTTTCCTATTATTTTTCTTTACGAGAACTTCGTGAGAGTCCAAAACAAGCGAAAAAGTGACTATTTTGGGGCGTATTCGGCCGATTTACCCATGATCTGGGCCTTTAAATTACGCAAGCTCACTTTAAAATGCCATAAATACATGGGTATGTGCTAATGTGTGAAAAAATCAACATTTCGTTTCGGATGATTTTTCAGCACCCGAGCCCCTAGGGGTACCCCTAGGGCCCGGCCCGAAAATTGAAGCTCTTTGTTCGGTACGATGGACAAGAATTCCAATCATTAGGGGTCGTAGGCCATAAGATAAGGATTCTATGGACATAAAAATCGACTGAATCGGGCGAGTAATTTTTAGCTATTCTGTAGACATAAAGATCGACCGAATCGGGCGAGTAAGTTATGGCCAAAATAATTTTTAGCCCATGCCCCTAGGGGTACTACTAGGGCCCGGCCCAAAAATTGGAACTTTTTGTTCAGCACAATGGACAGGAACTTCGATCATAGGGGGTCTTAGGCCTTTAGATAAGAATTCCGTGGACATAAAGATCGACCGAATCGGACGAGTAACGAAGAAGTTATGGCCAAAATAGTTTTTAGCCAGGGCCCTAGGGGTACCCCTATGGCCCAGCCCAAAAATTGGAGCTCTTTGTTCAGCACGATGGATAGGAATTCCAATCATGAGGGGTCTTGGGCCATTAGATAAGGATTCCGTGGACATAAAGATCGACCGAATCGGGCGACAAACGAAGAAGTTATGGCTAAAATTGTTTTTGCGTCGGGTCCCGTTTTGTGCAGTTCCACTATTTTTGCCATAACTTCTAGGCTATTTGTCCGATTTGGCCGATTCAAGCGGTGTTAGAAACCTTATTCCAAGGGCTATCCCCCAAAAAGTCAAAATCCACTTTTCCTATTATTTTTCTTTACGAGAACTTTGTGAGAGTCCAAAACAAGCGAAAAAGTGACTATTTTGGGGCGAATTCGGCCGATTTACCCACGATGTGGGCTTTACAATTACGCAAGCTCACTTTAAAATGCCATAAATACATGGGTATGTGCTAATGTGTGAAAAAATCAACATTTCATTTCAGATGATTTTTCAGCACCCGAGCCCCTAGAGGTACCCCTAGGGCCCGGCCCGAAAATTGAAGCTCTTTGTCCGGCACGATGGACAGGAATTCCAATCATTAGGGGTCTTAGGCCTTTAGATAGGGATTTTTTTTACATAAAGATCGACCGAATCGGGCGAGTAACGAAGAAGTTATGGCCAAAATAATTTTTAGCCCATGCCCTAGGGGTGTACCCCTATGGCCCGGCCTAATAATTGGAACTTTTTGTTTAGCACGATGGACAGGAATTTCGATTATGGGGGGTCTTAGGCCCTTAGATAAGGATTCTGTGGACCTAAAGCTCGATCGAATTGGACGAGTAACCAAGAACTTATGGCAAAAATAGTTTTAGCGTCGGGTCCCGTTTTGCACAGTTCCACTATTTTTGTCATAACTTCTAGGCTATTTGTCCGATTTGGCCGATTCAAGTGGCGTTAGAAACCTTAGTCCAAGGGTTATCCCACAAAAAGTTAAAATCCACTTTTCCTATTATTTTTCTTTACGAGAACTTCGTGAGAATCCAAAACAAGCGAAAAAGTGACTATTTTGGGCGTATTCGGCCGATTTACCCGCGATCTGGGCCTTTAAATTACGCAAGCTCACTTTAAAATGCCATAAATACATGTGTATGTGCTAATGTGTGAAAAAATCTACATTTCGTTTCGGATTATTTTTCAGTCGCCGAGCCCCTAGGGGTACCCCTAGGGCCCGGCCCGAAAATTGAAGCTCTTTGTTCGGTACGATGGACAGGAATTCCAATCATTAGGGGTCTTAGGTCTTAAAATAAGGATTCTGTGGACATAAAGATCGACCGAATCGGGTGAGTAACACAGAAGTTATGGCCAAAATAACTTTTAACCCATGCCCATAGAGGTACCCATAGTGCCCGGCCCTAAAATTGGAACTTTTTGTTCAGCACAATGGACAGGAATTCCGATCATAAGGGGTCTTAGGCCTTTAGATAAGAATTCCGTGGACAAAAAGATCGACCGAATCGGACGGGTAACAAAGAAGTTATGGCCAAAATAGTTTTTAGCCCAGGCCCCTAGGGGTATCCCTAGGGCCTAGCCCAAAAATTGGAGCTCTTTGTTCAGCACGATGGATAGGAATTTCAATCATGAGGGGTCTTGGGCCATTAGATAAGGATTCCGTGGACATAAAGATCAACCGAATCGGGCCAGAAACGAAGAAGTTATGGCTAAAATTGTTTTTGCGTCGGGTCCCGTTTTGCGCAGTTCCACCATTTTTGCCATAACTTCTAGACTATTTGTCCGATTTGGCCGATTCAAGCGGCGTTAGAAAACCTTATTCCATGGGTTATCCCCCAATAAGTCAAAATCCATTTTTCCTATTATTTTTCTTTACGAGAACTTCGTGAGAGTCCAAAACAAGCGAAAAAGTGACTATTTTGGGGCGTATTCGGCCGATTTACCCGCGATTTGGACCTTTAAATCACACAAGCTCACTTTATAATTCAATAAATACGTGTGTATGTGCTAATGTGTGAAAAAATCTACATTTCGTTTCGGATGATTTTTTCTGCCTCCGAGCCCCTAGGGGTACCCCTAGGACCCGGCCCGAAAATTGAAGCTCTTTTCTCGGTACGATGGACAGGAATTCCAATCATTACGGGTCTTAGGCCTTAAGATAAGGATACTGTGGACATAAAGATCGACCAAATCGAGCGAGTAACGAAGAAGTTATGGCCAAAATAATTTTTAGCCCATGCCCCTAGGGGTACCCATAGTGCCCGACCCAAAAATTAGAACTTTTTGTTCAGCATGATGGATCGGAATTCCGATCATAGGGGGTCTTAGGCCTTTAGATAAGGATTTCGTGCACATAAAGATCGACTGAATCGGACGAGTAACGAAGAAGTTATGGCCAAAATAGTTTTTAGCCCAGGCCCTAGATGTACCCCTAGGGCCCAGCCCAAAAATTGGAGCTCTTTGTTCAGCACGATGGATAGGAATTCCAATCATGAGGGGTTTTGGGCCATTAGATAAGGATTCCGTGGACATAAAGATTGACCGAATCGGGCGAGAAACGAAGAAGTTATGGCTAAAATTGTTTTTGCGTCGGGTCCCGTTTTGCGCAGTTCCACTATTTTTGCCATAACTTCTAGGCTATTTGTCCGATTTGGCCGATTCAAGCAGCGTTAGAAACCTTATTCCAAGGGCTATCCCCCAAAAAGTTAAAATCCACTTTTCCTATTATTTTTCATTACGAGAACTTCGTGAGAGTCCAAAACAAGCGAAAAAGTTACTATTTTGGAGCGTATTCGGCCGATTAACCCGCGATCTGGGCCTTTAAATTACGCAAGCTCACTTTAAAATGCTATAAATACATGTGTATGTGCTAATGTGTGAAAAAATCAACATTTCATTTCGGATGATTTTTCAGCCCCCGAGCCCCTAGGGGTACCCCTAGGGCCCGGCCCGAAAATTGAACCTCTTTATTCAGCACAATGGACAAGAATTCCAATTATTAGGGGTCTTAGGCCTTTAGATAAGGATTCTGTGGACATAAAGATCGACCGAATCGGGCGAGTAACGAATAAGTTATGGCTAAAATAATTTTTAGCCCATGCCCCTAGGGGTACCCCTACGGTCCGGCCAAAAAATTGGAACTTTTTGTTCAGCACGATGGACAGGAATTTCGATCATAGGGGGTCTTAGGCCTTTAGATAATGATTTCGTGGACATAAAAATCGACCGAATCGGACGAGTAACGAAGAATTTATGGCCAAAATAGTATTTAGCCTAGGCCCCTAGGGGTACCCGTAGGGCCCATCCCAAAAATTGGGGCTCTTTGTTCAGCACGATGCATAGGAATTCCAATCATGAGGGGTCTTAGGCCATTAGATAAGGATTCCGTGGACATAAAGATCGACGGAATCGGGCGAGAAGTGAAGAAGTTATGGCTAAAATTGTTTTTGCGTCGGGTCCTGTTTTGCGCAGTTCCACTATTTTGCCATAACTTCTAGGCTATTTGTCCGATTTGGCCGATTCAAGCGGCGTTAGAAACATTATTCCAAGGGCTATCCCCCAAAAAGTCAAAATCCACTTTTCCTATTATTTTTCTTTACGGGAACTTCGTGAGAATCCAAAACAAGCGAAAAAGTGACTATTTTGGGGCGTATTCGGCCGATTTACCCGCAATCTGGGCCTTTAAATTACGCAAGCTCACTTTAAAATGCCATAAATACATATGTATGTGCTAATGTGTGAAAAAAATCAACATTTCGTTTCGGATGATTTTTCAGCACCCGAGCCCCTAATGGTACCCTAGGGCCCGGCCCGAAAATTGAAGCTCTTTGTC
Source organism: Schizonepeta tenuifolia (assembly GCA_029490685.1). NCBI lineage: Eukaryota > Viridiplantae > Streptophyta > Magnoliopsida > Lamiales > Lamiaceae > Schizonepeta > Schizonepeta tenuifolia. The sequence continues at coordinate 150,972,483 of CM055955.1, read as the reverse complement.
CGGCACGATGGACAGGAATTCCCATCATTAAGGGTCTTAGGCCTTTAAATAAGGATTTTTTGTACATAAAGATCGACCGAATCGGGCGAGTAACGCAGAAGTTATGACCAAAATAATTTTTAGCCCAGGCCCCTAGGGCCGGCCCAAAAATTGGAACTTTTTGTTCAGCACGATGGATAGGAATTCCGATCATAGGGAGTCTTTGGCCATTAGATAAGGATTCCCTGGACATAAAGATCGACCGAATCGGTCGAGAAACGAAGAAGTTATGGCTAAAATTGTTTTTGCGTCGGGTCCCGTTTTGCATAGTTCCACTATTTTTGCCATAACTTCTAGGCTATTTGTCCGATTTGGCCGATTCAAGCAACGTTAGAAACCTTGTTCCAAGGGCTATCCCCCAAAAAGTTAAAATCCACTTTTCCTATTATTTTTCTTTACGAGAACTTCGTGAGAGTCCAAAACAAGCGAAAAAGTGACTATTTTGGGGCGTATTCGGCCGATTTGCCCGCGATCTGGGCCTTTAAATTACGCAAGCTAACTTTAAAATGCCATAAATACATGTGTATGTGCTAATGTGTGAAAAAAATCAACATTTTGTTTTGAATGATTTTTCAGCCCCCGAGCCTCTAGGGGGTACCACTAGGGCCCGGCCAAAAAATTGGAACTTTTTGTTCAGCACGATGGACAGGAATTCCGATCATAGTGGGTCTTAGGCCTTTAGATAAGAATTTCGTGGACATAAAGATCGACCAAATCGGACGAGTAACGAAGAAGTTATGGCTAAAATAGTTTTTAGCCTAGGCCCCTAGGGCCCAGCCCAAAAATTGGAGCTCTTTGTTCAGAACGATGCATAGGAATTCCAATCATGAGGGGTCTTGGGCCATTAGATAAGGATTTTGTAGACATAAAGATCGACGGAATCAAGCGAGAAACGAAGAAGTTATGGCTAAAATTGTTTTTGCGTCGGGTCCCGTTTTGCGCAGTTCCACTATTTTCGCCATAACTTCTAGGCTATTTGTCCGATTTGGCCGATTCAAGCGGCGTTAGAAACCTTATTCCAAGGGCTATCCCCCAAAAAGTCAAAATCCACTTTTCCTATTATTTTTCTTTACGGAAACTTCGTGAGAATCCAAAACAAGCGAAAAAGTGACTATTTTGGGGCGTATTCGGCCGATTTACCCGCAATCTGGGCCTTTAAATTACGCAAGCTCACTTTAAAATGCCATAAATACATGTGTATGTGCTAATGTGTGAAAAAATCAACATTTCGTTTCGGATGATTTTTCAGCACCCGAGCCCCTAATGGTACCCCTAGGGCCCGGCCCGAAAATTGAAGCTCTTTGTCCGGCACGATGGACAAGAATTCCCATCATTAGGGGTCTTAGGCCTTTAGATAAGGATTTTTTGTACATAAAGATCGACCGAATCGGGCGAGTAACGAAGAAGTTATGGCCAATATAATTTTTAGCCCTTGCCCCTAGGTGAGTACCCCTAGGGCCCAGCCCAAAAATTGGAACTTTTTGTTCAGCACGATGGACAGGAATTCCGATTATGGAGGGTCTTAGGCCCTTAGATAAGGATTCTTTGGACATAAAGATCGATCGTACGAGTAACGAAGAAGTTATGGCCAAAATATTTTTTAGCGCAGGCCCCTAAGGGTACCCCTATAGCCCAGCCCAAAAATTGGAGCTCTTTCTTCAGCATGATGGATAGGAATTCCAATCATGAGGGGTCTTAGGCCATCAGATAAGGAATCCGTGGACAAAAAGATCGACCAAATCGGGAGAGAAACGAAGAAGTTATGGCTAAAATTGTTTTTGCGTCGGATCCCGTTTTGCGCAGTTCCACAAATTTTGCAATAACTTCTAGGCTATTTGTCCGATTTGGCCGATTCAGGCGGCGTTAGAAACCTTATTCCAAGGGCTATATCGTAAAAAGTTAAAATCCACTTTTCCTATTATTTTTCTTTACGAGAACTTCGTGAGAGTCCAAAACAAACGAAAAAGTGACTAATATGGGGCGTATTCTGCCGATTTACCCGCGATTTAGGCCCTTAAATTACGCAAACTCACTTTAAAATGCCATAAATATATGTGTATGTGCTAATGTGTGAAAAAATCAACATTTCGTTTCGGATGATTTTTCAGCCCTCGAGCCCCTTAGAGTACCCCTAGGGCCCGGCCCGAAAATTAAAGCTCTTTGTTTGGCACGATGGAAAGGAATTCCAATCATTAGGGGTCTTAGGCCTTTAGATAAGGATTATGTGGACATAAATATCGACCAAATCGGGCGAGTAACGAAGAAGTTATGACCAAAATAATTTTTAGCCCAGGCCCCTAGGGGTACGTACCCCTAGGGCCGGCCCAAAAATGGGAACTTTTTGTTCTGCACGATGGATAGGAATTCTGATCATAGGGAGTCTTTGGCCATTAGATAAGTATTCCGTGGACATAAAGATCAACCGAATCGGGCGAGAAACGAAGAAGTTATGGCTAAAATTGTTTTTGCGTCGGGTCCCGTTTTGCGCAGTTCCACTATTTTTGCCATAACTTCTAGGCTATTTGTCCGATTTGGCCGATTCAAGCGGCGTTAGAAACCTTATTCCAAGGGCTATCCCCCAAAAAGTCAAAATCCACTTTTCCTATTATTTTTCTTTACGAGAACTTCGTGAGAGTCCAAAACAAGCGAAAAAGTGACTATTTTGGGGCGTATTCGGCCGATTTACCCGCAATTTGGGCCTTTAAATTACGCAAGCTCACTTCAACATGCCATAAATACATGTTTATGTGCTAATGTGTGAAAAAATCAACATTTCGTTTCGGATGATTTTTCAGCACCCGAGACCCTAGGGCCCGGCCCGAAAATTGAAGCTCTTTGTCCGGCACGATGGACAAGAATTCCAATCATTAGGGGTCTTAGGCCTTTAGATAAGGATTTTTTGTACATAAAGATCGACCGAATCGGGCGAGTAACGAAGAAGTTATGGCCAAAATAATTTTTAGCCCTTTCCCCTAGGTGAGTACCCCTAGGGCCCGGCCCAAAAATTGGAACTTTTTGTTCAGCACGATGGACAGGAATTCCGATCATATGGGGTCTTAGGCCTTTAGATAAGGATTTCGTAGACATAAAGATCGACCGAATCGGACGAGTAACGAAGAAGTTATGGCCAAAATAGTTTTTAGCCCAGGCCCCTAGGGGTACCCCTAGGTCCCAGCCTAAAAATTGGAGCTCTTTGTTCAACACGATGCATAGGAATTCCAATCATGAGGTGTCTTGGGCCATTAGATAAGGATTGTTTTGACATAAAGATCGACAGAATCGGGCGAGAAACGATAAAGTTATGGCTAAAATTGTTTTTGCGTCGGGTCCCGTTTTGCGCAGTTCCACTATTTTTGCCATAACTTCTAGGCTATTTGTCCGATTTGGCCGATTCAAGCGGCGTTAGAAACCTTATTCCAAGGGCTATCACCAAAAAGTCAAAATCCACTTTTCCTATTATTTTTCTTTACGAGAACTTCGTGAGAGTCCAAAACAAGCGAAGAAGTGAGTATTTTGGGGCGTATTCGGCCGATTTACCCGCGATCTGGGCCTTTAAATTACGCAAGCTCACTTTAAAATGCCATAAATACATGTGTTTGTGCTAATGTGTGAAAAAATCAACATTTCGTTTCGGATGATTTTTCAGCCCCCGAGCCCCTAGGGGTACCTCTAGAGCCCGGCCCGAAAATTGAAGCTCTTTGTTCGTCACGATGGAAAGGAATTCCAATCATTAGGGGTCTTAGGCCTTTAGATAAGAAATCTGTGGACATAAAGATCGACCGAATCGGGCGAGTAACGAAGAAGTTATGGCCAAAATAATTTTTAGCCCATGCCCCTAGGGGTACCCCTAGGGCCCGGCCCAAAAATTGGAACTTTTTGTTCAGCACGATGGACAGGAATTCCGATCATATAGGGTCTTAAGCCTTTAGATAAGGATTTCGTGGACATAAAGATCGACCGAATCGGGCGAGTAACGAAGAAGTTATTGCCAAAATAATTTTAAGCCCATGCCCCTAGGGGTACCCCTAGGGCCCGGCCCAAAAATTGGAACTTTTTGTTCCGCACGATGGACATGAATTCCGATCATAGGGGGTCTTAGGCCTTTAGATAAGGATTTCGTGGACATAAAGATCGACTGAATCGGACGAGTAACGAAGAATATATGGCTAAAATTGTTTTTGCATCGGGGCCCGTTTTGCGCAGTTCCACTATTTTTGCCATAACTTCTAGGCTATTTGTCCGATTTGGCCGATTCAAGCGGCGTTAGAAACTTTATTCCAAGGGCTATCCCCCAAAAATTCAAAATCCACTTTTCCAATTATTTTTCTTTACGAGAACTTCGTGAGAGTCCAAAACAAGCGAAAAAGTGACAATTTTGGGGCGTATTCGGCCGATTTACGCGCGATCTGGGCCTTTAAATTAAGCAAGCTCACTTTAAAATGTCATAAATACATGTGTATGTGCTAATGTGTGAAAAAATCAACATTTCATTTCGGATGATTTTTCAGCTCCCGAGCCGTAGGGGTACCCCTAGGGCCCAGACCGAAAATTGAAGTTCTTTGTTCGGCACGATGGAAAGAAATTCCAATCATTAGGGGTCTTAGGCCTTTAGATAAAGATTCTGTGGACATAAAGATCGACCGAATCGGCGAGCAATGAAGAAGTTATGGCAAAAATAATTTTTAGCCCATGCCCCTAGGTGTACTCCTAGGGCCCGGCCTAAAAATAGGAACTTTTTGTTCAGCACGATAGACAGGAATTCCGACTCTAGGAGGTCTTAGGCCTTTAGATAAGGATTTCGTGGACGTAAAGATTGTCCGAATCGGACGAGTAACGAAGAAGTTATGGCCAAATTAGTTTTTAGCCTAGGCCTCTAGGGGTATCCCTAGGTCCCAGCCCAAAAATTAAAGCTCTTTGTTCAGCACGATGCATAGGAATTCCAATGATGAGGGGTCTTGGGGCATTAGATAAGGATTCCGTAGACATAAAGATCGACCGAATCGGGCGAGAAACGAAGAAGTTATGGCTAAAATTGTTTTTACGTCGGATCCCGTTTTGCGCAGTTCCACTATTTTTGCCATAACTTCTAGGCTATTTGTCCGATTTGGCCGATTCAAGCGGCGTTAGAAACATTATTCCAAGGGCTATCCCCCAAAAAGTCAAAATCCACTTTTCCTATTATTTTTCTTTACGTGAACTTCGTGAGAGTCTAAAACAAGCGAAAAAAAGACTATTTTGGGGCGTATTCGGCCGATTTACCCGCGATCTGGGCCTTTAAATTACGCAAGCTCACTTTAAAATGCCATAAATACATGGGTATGTGCTAATGTGTGAAATAATCAACATTTCGTTTCGGATGATTTTTCAGCATCCGAGCCCCTAGAGGTACCCTAGGGTCCGGCCCGAAAATTGAAGCTCTTTGTCCAGCACGATGGACAGGAATTCCAATCATTAGGGGTCTTAGGCCTTTAGATAAAGATTTTTTGTACATAAAGATCGATCTAATCGGGCGAGTAACGAAGAAGTTATGGCCAAAATAATTTTTAGCCCATGCCCCTAGGGGAGTACCCCTAGGGCCTGGCCTAATAATTGGAAATTTTTGTTCAGCACGATGGACATGAATTCCGATTATGGGGGGTCTTAGGCCCTTAGATAAGGATTCTGTGGACATAAATATCGATCGAATCGGACGAGTAACGAAGAAGTTATGGCAAAAATAGTTTTTAGCTCAGGCCCCTAAGGGTACCCCTATAGCCCAGCCCAAAAATTGGAGCTCTTTGTTCAGCATGATGGATAGGAATTCCAATCATGAGGGGTCTTAGGCCATCATAAGGATTCCGTGGACAAAAAGATCAACCAAATCGGGAGAGAAACGAAGAAGTTATGGCTAAAATTGTTTTTGCGTCGGGTCCCGTTTTACGGAGTTCCACTAATTTTGCCATAACTTCTAGGCTATTTGTCCGATTTGGCCGATTCAAGCAGCGTTAGAAACCTTATTCCAAGGGCTATCCCGTAAAAAGTTAAAATCCACTTTTCCTATTATTTTTCTTTAAGAGAACTTCGTGAGAGTCCAAACTAAACGAAAAAGTGACTATTTTGGGGCGTATTCGGCCGATTTACCCGCGATATGGGCCCTTAAATTACGCAAGCTCAATTTAAAATGCCATAAATACATGTGTATGTGCTAATGTGTGAAAAAATCAACATTTCGTTTCGGATGAATTTTCAGCCCCCGAGCCCCTAAGGGTACCCCTAGGGCCCGGCCCGAAAATTGAAACTCTTTGTTTGGCACGATGGAAAGGAATTCCAATCATTAGGGGTCTTAGGCCTTTAGATAAGGATTATGTGGACATAAAGATCGACCAAATCGGGCGAGTAACGAAGAAGTTATGACCAAAATAATTTTTAGCCCAGGCCCCTAGGGGTACGTACCCCTAGGGCCGGCCCAAAAATTGGAACTTTTTGTTCAGCACGATGGATAGGAATTCCGATCATAGGGAGTCTTTGGCCATTAGATAAGGATTCCGTGGACATAAAGATCGACCGAATCGGGCGAGAAACGAAGAAGTTATGGCTGAAATTGTTTTTGCGTCGGGTCCCGTTTTGCGCAGTTCCACTATTTTTGTCATAACTTCTAGGCTATTTGTCCGATTTGGCCGATTCAAGCGGCGTTAGAAACCTTGTTCCAAGGGCTATCCCCCAAAAAGTCAAAATCCACTTTTCCTATTATTTTTTTTTACGAGAACTTCGTGAGAGTCCAAAACAAGCGAAAAAGTGACTATTTTGGGGCGTATTCGGTCGATTTGCCCGCGATCTAGGCCTTTAAATTACGCAAGCTAACTTTAAAATGCCATAAATACATGTGTATGTGCTAATATGTGAAAAAACTCAACATTTCGTTTTGAATTATTTTTCAGCCCCCGAGCCCCTAAGGGTACAACTAGGGCCCGGCCAAAAAATTAGAACTTTTTGTTCTGCACGATGGACAGGAATTCCGATCATAGCGGGTCTTAGGCCTTTGGTTAAGAATTTCGTGGACATAAAGATCGACCGAATCGGACGAGTAACGAAGAAGTTAGGGCCAAAATAGTTTTTAGCCTAGGCCCCTAGGGGTACCCCTAGGGCCCAGCCCAAAAATTGGAGCTCTTTGTTCAGCACGATGCATAGAAATTCCAATCATGAAAGGTCTTGGGCCATTAGATAAGGATTCCGTAGATATAAAGATCGACGGAATCGGGCGAGAAACGAAGAAGTTATGGCTAAAATTGTTTTTGCGTCGGGTCCCATTTTGCGCAGTTCCACTTTGTTGCCATAACTTCTAGGCTATTTGTCCGATTTGGCCGATTCAAGCGGCGTTAGAAACCTTATTCCAAGGGCTATCCCCCAAAAAGTCAAAATCCACTTTTCCTATTATTTTTCTTTACAAGAACTTCGTGAGAGTCCAAAACGAGCGAAAAAGTGACTATTTTGGGGCGTATTCGGCCGATTTACCCGCGATATGGGCCTTTAAATTACGCAAGCTCACTTTAAAATGCCATAAATACATGTGTATGTGCTAATTTGTGAAAAAATAAACATTTCGTTTCGGATGATTTTTCAGCACCCGAGCCCCTAGGGGTACCCCTAGGGCCCGGCCCGAAAATTGAAGCTCTTTGTTCGGCACGATGGACATGAATTCCAATCATTAGGGGTCTTAGGCCTTTAGATAAGGATTTTTTGTACATAAAGATCGACCGAATCGGGCGAGTAACGAAGAAGTTATGGCCAAAATAATTTCTAACCCTTGCCCCTAGGTGAGTACCCCTAGGGCCCGGCCCAAAAATTGGAACTTTTTGTTCAGCACGATGGACAGGAATTCCGATCATATGGGGTCTTAGGCCTTTAGATAAGGATTTCGTGGACATAAAGATCGACCGAATCGAACGAGTAACGAAGAAGTTATGGCCAAAATAGTTTTTAGCCCAGGCCCCTAGGGGTACCCCTAGGTCCCAGCCCAAAAATTGGAGCACTTTGTTCAGCACGATGCAAAGGAATTCAAATCATGAGGGGTCTTGGGCATTTAGATAAGGATTGTGTGGACATAAAGATCGACGGAATCGGGCGAGAAACGAAGAAGTTATGGCTAAAATTGTTTTTGCGTCGGGTCCCGTTTTGCGCAGTTCCACTATTTTTGCCATAACTTCTAAGCTATTTGTCCGATTTGGCCGATTCAAGCGGCGTTAGAAACCTTATTCCAAGGGCTATCCCCCAAAATTTCAAATCCACTTTTCCTATTATTTTTCTTTACGAGAACTTCGTGAGAGTCGAAAACAAGCGAAAAAGTGACTATTTTGGGGCGTATTCGGCCGATTTACCCGCGTTATGGGCCCTTAAATTACACAAGCTCACTTTAAAATGCCATAAATACATGTGTATGTTCTAATGTGTGAAAAAATCAACATTTCGTTTCGAATGATTTTTCAGCCCCCGAGCCCCTAAGGGTACCCCTAGGGCCCGACCTGAAAATTGAAGCTCTTTGTTTGGCACAATGGAAAGGAATTCCAATCATTAGGGGTCTTAGGCCTTTAGATAAGGATGCTGTGCACATAAAGATCGACCAAATCGGGCGAGTAACGATGAAGTTATGACCAAAATAATTTTTAGCCCAGGCCCCTAGGGGTATGTACCCCTAGGGCCCGGCCCAAAAAAATGAACTTTTTGTTCAGCACGATGGATAGGAATTCCGATCATAGGGAGTCTTTGGCCATTAGATAAGGATTCCGTGGACATAAAGATCGACCGAATCGGGCGAGAAACGAAGAAGTTATGGCTAAAATTGTTTTTGCGCCGGGTCCCGTTTTACGCAGTTCCACTATTTTTGCCATAACTTCTAGGCTATTTGTCCGATTTGACCGATTCAAGCGTCGTTAGAAACCCTATTCCAAGGGCTATCCCCTCAAAATTTAAAATCGACTTTTCCTATTATTTTTCTTTACGAGAACTTCGTGAGAGTCCAAAACAAGCGAAAAAGTGACTATTTTGGGGCGTATTCGGTCGATTTACACGCGATCTGGGCCTTTAAATTACGCAAGCTCACTTTAAAATGCCCTAAATACAAGTGTATGTGCTAATGTGTGAAAAAATCAACATTTCGTTTCGGATGATTTTTCAGCCCCCGAGCCCCTAGGGGTAACCCTAGGGCCCGGCCCGAAAATTGAAGCTCTTTATTCGGCACGATGGACAGAAATTCCAATCATTAGAGGTCTTAGGCTTTTAGATAAGGATTCTGTGGACATAAAGATCGACCGAATCGGACGAGTAACGAAGAAGTTATGGCCAAAATAGTTTTTTAGCCCAGGCCCCTAGGGGTACCCCTAGGGACCAGCCCAAAAATTGAAACTATTTGTTCAGCACGATGGATAGGAATTCCAATCATGAGGGGTCTTGGGCCATTAGATAAGGATTCCGGGGATATAAAGATCGACCGAATCGGGCGAGAAACGAAGAAGTTATGGCTAAAATTGTTTTTGCGTCGGGTCCCGTTTTACGCAATTCCACTATTTTTGCCATAACTTCTAGGCTATTTGTCTGATTTGACCGATTCAAGCGGCGTTAGAAACCCTATTCCAAGGGCTATCCCCTAAAAAGTTAAAATCGACTTTTCTTATTATTTTTCTTTACGAGAACTTCGTGAGAGTCCAAAACAAGCGAAAAAGTGACTATTTTGGGGCGTATTCGGCCGATTTACGCGCGATCTAGGCCTTCAAATTACGCAAGCTCACTTTAAAATGCCATAAATATATGTGCATGTGCTAATGTATGAAAAAATCAATATTTCGTTTCGAATGATTTTTCAGCCCCCGAGCCCCTAGGGGTACCTCTAGGGCCCGGCCTGAAAATTGAAGCTCTTTGTTCGGCACGATGGACAGAAATTCCAATCATTAAGGGTCTTAGGCCTTTAGATAAAGATTTTGTGGACATAAAGATCGACCGAATCGGGCGAGTAACGAAGAAGTTATGGCCAAAATAGTTTTTAGCCCAGGCCCCTAGGGGTACCCCTAGGGCCCGGCCCAAAAATTGGAACGTTTTGTTCTGCAAGATGGACAGGAATTCCGATCATGGTGGTCTTAGGCCTTTAGATAAGGATTCCGTGGACATAAATATCGACCGAATCGGACGAGTAACGAAGAAGTTATGGCCAAAATAGTTTTTAGTCGAGGCTCCTAGGGGTACCCCTAGGGCCCAGCCCAAAAATTGGAGCTCTTTGTTCAGCACGATGCATGGGAATTCCAATCATGAGGGGTCTTGGGCCATTTGATAAGGATTCTGAGGACATAAAGATCGACCGAATCGGGCGAGAACCGAAGAAGTTATGGCTAAAATTGTTTTTGCGTCGGGTCCCGTTTTGCGCAGTTCAATTATTTTTGCCTTAACTTATAGGCTATTTGTCCGATTTGGCCGATTCAAGCGGCGCTAGAAACCTTATTCCAAGGGCTATCCCCCAAAAAGTCAAATTCCGCTTTTCCTATTATTTTTCTTTACGAGAACTTCGTGAGAGTCTAAAACAAGCGAAAAAGTGACTAATTTGGGGAGTATTCGGCCGATATACGCGCGATTTGGGCCTTTAAATTACGCAAGCTCACTTTAAAATGCCATAAATACATGTTTATGTGCTAATGTGTGAAAAAATCAACATTTCGTTTCGGATGATTTTTCAGCCCCGAGCCCCTAGGGGTACCCCTAGGGCCCGGCCCGAAAATTGAAGCTCTTTGTTCGGCACGATGGACAGGAATTCCAATCATTAGGGGTCTTAGGACTTAAGATAAGGATTCAGTGGACATAAAGATCGACCGAATCGGGCTAGTAACGAAGAAATTATGGCCAAAATAATTTTTAGCCCATGCCCCTAGGGGAGCCCGGCCCAAAAATTGGAAATTTTGTTTAGCACGACGGACAGGAATTCCGATCATAGGGGGTCTTAGGCCTTTAGATAAGGATTCCGTGGACATAAAGATCGACCAAATCGGACGAGTAACGAAGAAGTTATGGCCAAAATAGTTTTTACCCAGGCCCCTAGGGATACCCCTAGGGCCCATCCCAAAAATTAGAGCTCTTTGTTCAGCACGATAGATAGGAATTCCAATCATGAGGGGTCTTGGGCCATTTGATAAGGATTCCGTGGACATAAAGATCGACCGAATCGGGCGAGAACCGAAGAAGTTATGGCTAAAATTATTTTTGCGTCGGATCCCGTTTTGCGCAGTTCAATTATTTTTGCCTTAACTTCTAGGCTATTTCTCCGATTTTGCCGATTCAAGTGGCGTTAGAAACCTTATTCCAAGAGCTATCCCCCAAAAAGTCAAAATCCACTTTTCCTATTATTTTCTTTTTCGAGAACTTCGTGAGATTCCTAAATAAGCGAAAAAGTGACTATTTTGGGGCATATTCGGCTGATTTACCCGCGATCTGGGCCTTTAAATTACGCAAGCTCACTTTAAAATGCCATAAATACATGTGTATGTGCTAATGTTTGAAAAAATCAACATTTCGTTTCGGATGATTTTTCAGCACCCGAGCCCCTAGTGTTACCCCTAGGGCGCGGCCCGAAAATTGAAGCTCTTTGTTCGGCACGATGGATAGGAATTCCAATCATTAGGGGTCTTAGGCCTTTAGATAAGGATTCTGTGGACATAAAGATCGACCGAATCGGGCGAGTAACGAAGAAGTTATGGCCAAAATATATTTTTGCCCATGCCCCTAGGGGTACCTCTTGGGCCCGGCCCAAAAATTGGAACTTTTTGTTCAGCACGATGGACAGGAATTCCGATCATGGGGGGGTCTTAGGCCTTTAGATAAGGATTCCGTGGACATAAAGATCGATCGAATCGGACGAGTAACGAAGAAGTTATGGCCAAAATAGTTTTTAGCCCAAGCCCCTAGGGGTGCCCTTGGGGCCCAGCCCAAAAATTGGAGCTCTTTGTTCAGCACGATGGATAGGAATTTCAATCATGAGGGGTCTTGGGCCATTAGATAAGGATTCCGTGGATATAAAGATCGACCGAATCGGGCGAGAAACGAAGTAGTTATGGCTAAAATTATTTTTGCGTCGGGTCCCGTTTTGCGCAGTTCCACTATTTTTGCCATAACTTCTAGGCTATTTGTCCAATTTGGCCGATTCAAGCGGCGTTAGAAACCTTATTCCAAGAGCTATCCCCCAAAAAGTCAAACTCCACTATTGCTATTATTTTTCTTTACGAGAACTTCGTGAGAGTCCAAAACAAGCGAAAAAGTGACTATTTTGGGGCGTATTCGGCCGATTTACGCGCGATCTGGGCCTTTAAATTACGCAAGCTCACTTTAAAATGCCATAAATACATGTGTATGTGCTAATGTGTGAAATAATCAACATTTCGTTTCGGATGATTTTTCAGCCGCTGAGCCCCTAGGGGTACCTCTTGGGACCGGCCCGAAAATTGAAGCTCTTTGTTCGGCACGATGGACAGAAATTCCAATCATTATGGGTCTTAGGCCTTTAGATAAGGATTCTGTGGACATAAAGATCAACCGAGACGGGCGAGTAACGAAGAAGTTATGGCCAAAATAATTTTTAGCCCATGCCCCTAGGGCCCGGCCCAAAAATTGGAAATTTTTGTTCAGCACGATGGACAGGAATTCCGATCATGAGGGCTCTTAATATTTAGATAAGGATTCTGTGGACATAAAGATCGACCGAATTGGACGAGTAACGAAGAAGTTATGGCCAAAATAGTTTTTAGCCCAGGCCCCTAGGGGTACCCCTAGGGTCCAGCCAAAAAATTGAAGCTCTTTGTTCAGCACGATGGATAGGAATTCCAATCATGAGGGGTCTTGGGCCAACAGATAAGGATTTCAAAAAGATCGACCGAATCGGGCGAGAAACGAAGAAGTTATAGCTTAAATAATTTTTGCGTTGGGTCCCGTTTTGCGCAGTTCCACTATTTTTGCCATAACTTCTAGGCTATTTGTCCGATTTTGGCCGATTCAAGCGGCATTAGAAACCTTATTGCAAGGGCTATCCCCCAAAAAGTGAAAATCCACTTTTCCTATTATTTTTCTTTACGGGAACTTCGTGAGAGTCGAAAACAAAATAAAAAGTGACTATTTTGGGGCGTATTCGGTCGATTTACCCGCGATCTGGGCCTTTAAATTACGCAAGCTCACTTTAAAATTGCATAAATACATGGGTATGTGCTAAAGTGTGAAAAAATCAACATTTCGTTTCGGATGATTTTTCAGCACCCGAGCCCCTAGGGGTACCCCGAGGGCCCGACCCGAAAATTGAAGCTCTTTGTTCGGCACGATGGACAGGAATTTCAATCATTAAGGGTCTTAGGCCTTTAGATAAGGATTCTGTGAACATAAAGATAGACCGAATCGGGCGAGTAACAAAGAAGTTATGGTCAAAATAGTTTTTAGCCTAGGCCCCAAAGAGTACACCAAGGGCCCAGCTCAAAAATTGGAGCTCTTTGTTCAGCACGAATGATAGGAACTCCAATCATGAGGGATCTTGGGCCATTAGATAAGGATTCCGTTGATATAAAGATCGACCGAATCGGGCGAGAAACGTAGAAGTTATGGCTAAAATTGTTTTTGCGTCGGGTCCCGTTTTGCGCAGTTCCACTCTTTTTGCCATAACTTCTAGGCTATTTGTCCTATTTGGCCGATTCAAGTGCCGTTAAAAACCTTATTCCAAGGGCTATCCTCCAAAAAGTCAAAATCCACTTTTTATATTATTTTTCTTTACGAGAACTTCGTGAGAGTCCAAAACAAGCGAAAAAGTGACTATTTTCGGGCGTATTCGGCCGATTTACCCGCGATCTTGGCCTTTAAATTACGCAAGCTCACTTTAAAATGCCATAAATACATGTGTATGTGCTAATGTGTGAAAAAATCAACATTTCGTTTCGGATGATTTTTCAGCCCCGAGACCCTAGGGGTACCCCTAGGGCCTGGCCCGAAAATTGATGCTCTTTGTTCGGCACGATGGATAGGAATTCCAATCATTAGGGGTCTTAGGCTTTTAGATAAGGATTATGTGGACATAAAGATCGACCGAATCGGGCGAGTTACGAAGAAGTTATGGCCAAAATAATTTTTAGCCCATGCCCCTAGGGGGGCTCGGCCCAAAAATTGGAAATTTTTGTTCAGCACGATGGACAGGAATTCCGTTCATGGGGGGTCTTAGGCCTTTAGATAAGGATTCCGTGGACATAAAGATCGACCGAATCGGACGAGTAACGAAGAAGTTATAGCCAAAATAGTTTTTAGCCCAGGCCCCTAGGGGTACCCCTAGGGCCCAGCCCAAAACATTGAGCTCTTTGTTCAGCACGATGGATAGGAATTCCAATCATGAGGGGTCTTGGGCCATTAGATAAGAATTCTGTGTATATAAAGATCGACCGAATCGGGCTAGAATCGAAGTAGTTATGGCTAAAATTGTTTTTGCGTCGGGTCCCGTTTTGCGCAGTTCCACTATTTTTGCTATAACTTCTAGGCTATTTGTTCTATTTGGCCGATTCAAGCGGCGTTAGAAACCTTATTCCAAGGGCTATCCCCCAAAAAGTCAAAATCCACTTTTCCAATTATTTTTCTTTACGAGAACTTCGTGAGAGTCCAAAACAAGCGAAAAAGTGACTATTTTGGGGCGTATTCGGCCGATTTACACACGATCTGGGCCTTCAAATTACGCAAGCTCACTTTAAAATGCCATAAATACATGTGCATGTGCTAATGTGTGAAAAAATCAACATTTTGTTTCGGATGATTTTTAAGCCCCGAGCCCCTAGGGGTACCCCTAGGGCCCGGCCCGAAAATTGAAGCTCTATGTTCGGCACGATGGACAGGAATTCCAATAATTAGGGGTTTTAGGCTTTTAGATAAGGATTCTGTGGACATAAATATCGACCGAATCGGGCGAGTTACGAAGAAGTTATGGCCAAAATGATGTTTAGCCCATGCCCCTAGGGGGCCCGGCCCAAAAATTGGAACTTTTTGTTCAGCACGATGGACAGGAATTCCGATCATAGGGGGTCTTAGGCATTTAGATAAGGATTCCGTGGACATAAAGATCGACCGAATCGGACGAGTAACGAAGAAGTTATGGCCCAAGCCCCTTTGGGTACACCCCTAAGGCCCATCCCGAAAATTGGAGCTATTTGTTCAGCATGATGGATAGGAATTCCAATCATGAGGGGTCTAGGGCAATTTGTTAAGGATTCCGTGGACATAAAGGTCGACTGAATCGGGCGAGAAACGAATAAATTATGGCTAAAATTGTTTTTGCGTCGGGTCCCGTTTTGCGCAGTTCCACTACTTTTGCCATAACTTCTAGGCTATTTGTCCTATTTGGCCGATTCAAGTGGCGTTAGAAACCTTATTCCAAGGGCTATCCCCCAAAAAGTGAAAATCCACTTTTCCTATTATATTTCTTTACGAGAACTTCGTGAGAGTTCAAAACAAGCGAAAAAGTGACTATTTTCGTGAGTATTCGGCCGATTTACCCACGATCTGGGCCTTTAAATTACGGAAGCTCACTTTAAAATGCCATAAATACATGTGTATGTGCTAATGTGTGAAAAAATCAACATTTCGTTTCGGATGATTTTTCAGCCCCGAGCCCCTAGGGGTACCCCTAGGGCCCGGCCCGAAAATTGAAGCTCTTTGTTCGGCACGATGGATAGGAATTCCAATCATTAGGGGTCTTAGGCTTCTGGATAAGGATTCTGTGGACATAAAGATCGACCGAATCGGGCGAGTTACGGAGAAGTTATGGCCAAAATAATTTTTAGCCCATGCCCCTAGGGGGGCCCGGCCCAAAAATTGGAACTTTTTGTTCAGCACGATGGACAGGAATTACGATCATCGGGGGTCTTAGGCCTTTTGATAAGGATTCCATGGACATAAAGATCGACCGAATCGGACTAGTAACGAAGAAGTTATGGCCAAAATAGTTTTTAGCCCAGGCCCCTAGGGGTACCCCTAGGGCCCAGCCCAAAAATTGGAGCTCTTTGTTCAGCACGATGGATAGGAATTCCAATCATGAGGGGTCTTGGGCCATTAGATAAGAATTCTATGGATATAAAGATCGACCGAATCGGGCTAGAAACGAAGTAGTTATGGCTAAAATTGTTTTTGCGTCAAGTCCCGTTTTGCGCAGTTCCACTATTTTTGCCATAACTTCTAGGCTATTTGTCCGATTTGGCCGATTCAAGCGGCGTTAGAAACCTTATTCCAAGGGCTATCCCCCAAAAAGTCAAAATCCACTTTTGTTATTTTTTTCTTTACGAGAACTTCGTGAGAGTCCAAAACAAGCGAAAAAGTGACTATTTTGGGGAGTATTCGGCCGATTTACGCGCGATCTGGGCCTTCAAATTACGCAAGCTTACTTTAGAATGCCATAAATACATGTGCATGTGCTAATGTGGGAAAAAAATCAACATTTCGTTTCGGATGATTTTTCAGCCCCCGTGCCCGTAGGGGTACCTCTAGGGCCCGGCCCGAAAATTGAAGGTCTTTGTTCGGCATGATTGACAGAAATTCCAATCATTAGGGATCTTAGGCCTTTTGATAAAGATTCTGTGGATATAAAGATCGACCGAATCGGGCTAGTAACGAAGAAGTTATGGCCAAAATAATTTTTAGCCCATGCCCTAGAGTACCCCCTAGGGCCCGGCCCAAAAATTGGAAATTTTTGTTCAGCACGATGGACAGGAATTCCAATCATGGGGGGTCTTAGGCCTTTAGATAAGGATTCTGTGGATATAAAGATCGACCGAATCGGACGAGTAACGAAGTAGTTATGGCCAAAATAGTTTTTAGCCCAGGCCCCTAGGGGTACTCCTAGGGCCCAGCCCAAAAATTGGAGCTCTTTGTTCAGCACGATGGATAGGAATTCCAATCATGAGGGGTCTTGGGCCATTAGATAAGGATTTCATGGATATAAAGATCGACCGAATCGGGCGAGAAACGAAGTAGTTATTGCTAAAATTGTTTTTGCGTAGGGTCCCGTTTTGCACAGTTCAACTATTTTTGCCATAACTTCAAGGCTATTTGTCCGATTTGGCCGATTCAAGTGGCGTTAGAAACCTTATTCCAAGAGCTATCCCCCAAAAAGACAAAATCCACTTTTCCTATTATTTTTCTTTACGAGAACTTCGTGAGAGTCCAAAACAAGCGAAAAAGTTACTATTTTGGGGCGTATTCGGCCGATTTACGCGCGATTTGGGCCTTTAAATTACGCAAGCTCACTTTAAAATGCCATAAATACATGTGCATGTGCTAATGTGTGAAAAAATCAACATTTCGTTTCGGATGATTTTTCAGCCCCGAGGGCCTAGGGGTACCCCTAGGGCCCGACCCGAAAATTGAAGCTCTTTGTTCGGCACGATGGACAGGAATTCCAATCATTAGGGGTCTTAGGCTTTTAGATAAGGATTTTGTGGACATAAAGATCGACCGAATCGGGCGAGTTACGAAGAAGTTATGGCCAAAATAATTTTTAGCCCATACCCCTAGGGGGCCCGACCCAAAAATTGGAACTTTTTGTTCAGCACGATGGACAGGAATTCCGATCATAGGGGGTCTTAGGCCTTTAGATAAGGATTCCGTGCACATAAAGATCGACCGAATCGGACGAGTAACGAAGAAGTTATGGCCAAAATAATTTTTAGCCCAATGCCCTTAGGGTACCCCTAGGGCCCATCCCGAAAATTGGAGCTCTTTGTTCAGCTTGATGGATAGGAATTCCAATCATGAGGGGTCTTGGGCCATTTGATAAGGATTCCGTGGACATAAAGATCGACTGAATCGGGCGAGAAACGAATAACTTATGGCTAAAATTGTTTTTGCGTCGGGTCCCGTTTTGCGCAGTTCCACTATTTTTGCCATAACTTCTAGGCTATTTGTCCTATTTGGCCGATTCAAGTGGCGTTAGAAACCTTATTCAAAGGGTTATTCCCCAAAAAGTCAAAATCCACTTTTCCTATAATTTTTATTTAGGAGAACTTCGTGAGAGTCCAGAACAAGCGAAAAAGTGACTATTTTCGGGAGTATTCGGCCGATTTACCCGCGATCTGGGCCATTAAATTACGCAAGCTGACTTTAAAATGCCATAAATACATGTGTATGTGCTAATGTATGAAAAAATTAACATTTCGTTTCGGATGATTTTTCAGCCCCGAGCCCCTAGGGGTACCCCTAGGGCCCGGCCCGAAAATTGAAGCTCTTTGTTCGGCACGATGGATAGGAATTCCAATCATTAGGGGTCTTAGGCTTTTAGATAAGGATTCTGTGGACATAAAGATCGACCGAATCGGGCGAGTTACGAAGAAGTTATGGCCAAAATAATTTTTAGCCCATACTCCTAGGGGGGCCCGGCCCAAAAATTGGAACTTTTTGTTCAGCACGATGGACAGGAATTCCGATCATGGGGGTCTTAGGCCTTTAGATAAGGATTCCGTGGACATAAAGATCGACCGAATCGGACGAGTAACGAAGAAGTTATGGCCAAAATAGTTTTTAGCCCAGGCCCCTAGAGTACCGCTAGGGCCCGGCCCAAAAATTGGAACTTTTTGTTCAGCACGATGGATAGGAATTCCGATCATGGGGGGATCTTAGGCCTTAAGATAAGGATTCCATGGACATAAAGATCGACCGAGTCGG
Source organism: Schizonepeta tenuifolia (assembly GCA_029490685.1). Taxonomy (NCBI): domain Eukaryota; kingdom Viridiplantae; phylum Streptophyta; class Magnoliopsida; order Lamiales; family Lamiaceae; genus Schizonepeta; species Schizonepeta tenuifolia. Next base: position 150,953,766 of record CM055955.1, on the reverse strand, counting down.
ACGAGTAACTAAGAAGTTATGGCCAAAATAGTTTTTAGCCCAGGCCCCTAGGGGTACCCCTAGGGCCCATCCCGAAAATTGAAGCTCTTTGTTCAGATTGATGGATAGGAATTCCAATCATGAGGGGTCTTGGGCCATTTGATAAGGATTCCGTGGACATAAAGATCGACTGAATCTGGCGAGAAACGAATAAATTATGGCTAAAATTGTTTTTGCGTCGGGTCCCGTTTTGCGCAGTTCCACTATTTTTGCCATAACTTCTAGGCTATTTGTCCTATTTGGCCGATTCAAGTGGCGTTTGAAACCTTATTCAAAGGGCTATTCCCCAAAAAGTTAAAATCCACTTTTCCTATAATTTTTATTTACGAGAACTTCGTGAGAGTCCAAAACAAGCGAAAAAGTGACTATTTTCGGGAGTATTCGTCCGATTTACCCGCGATCTGGGCCATTAAATTACGCAAGCTCACTTTAAAATGCCATAAATACATGTGTATGTGCTAATGTATGAAAAAATTAACATTTCGTTTCGGATGATTTTTCAGCCCCGAGCCCCTAGGGGTACCCCTAGGGCCCGGCCCGAAAATTGAAGCTCTTTGTTCGGCACGATGGATAGGAATTCCAATCATTAGGGGTCTTAGGCTTTTAGATAAGGATTCTGTGGACATAAAGATCGACCGAATCGGGCGAGTTACGAAGAAGTTATGGCCAAAATAATTTTTAGCCCATGCTCCTAGGGGGGCCCGGCCCAAAAATTGGAACTTTTTGTTCAGCACGATGGACAGGAATTCCGATCATGGGGGTCTTAGGCCTTTAGATAAGGATTTCGTGGACATAAAGATCGACCGAATCGGACGAGTAACGAAGAAGTTATGGCCAAAATAGTTTTTAGCCCAGGCCCCTAGGGGGTACCCCTAGGGCCCAGCCCAAAAATTGGAGCTCTTTGTTCAGCACGATGGATAGGAATTCCAATCATGAGGGGTCTTGGGCCATTAGATAAGAATTCTATGGATATAAAGATCGACCGAATCGGGCTAGAAACGAAGTAGTTATGGCTAAAATTGTTTTTGCGTCAAGTCCCGTTTTGCGCAGTTCCACTATTTTTGCCATAACTTCTAGGCTATTTGTCCGATTTGGCCGATTCAAGCGGCGTTAGAAACCTTATTCCAAGGGCTATCCCCCAAAAAGTCAAAATCCACTTTTGTTATTTTTTTCTTTACGAGAACTTCGTGAGAGTCCAAAACAAGCGAAAAAGTGACTATTTTGGGGAGTATTCGGCCGATTTATGCGCGATCTGGGCCTTCAAATTACGCAAGCTTACTTTAGAATGCCATAAATACATGTGCATGTGCTAATGAGTGAAAAAATCAACATTTTGTTTCGGATGATTTTTCAGCCCCCGAGCCCGTAGGGGTACCTCTAGGGCCCGGCCCGAAAATTGAAGGTCTTTGTTCAGTATGATTGACAGAAATTCCAATCATTAGGGATCTTAGGCCTTTAGATAAAGATTCTGTGGATATAAAGATCGACCGAATCGGGCTAGTAACGAAGAAGTTATGGCCAAAATAATTTTTAGCCCATGCCCCTAGAGTACCGCTAGGGCCCGGCCCAAAAATTGGAACTTTTTGTTCAGCACGATGGACAGGAATTCCGATCATGGGGGATCTTAGGCCTTAAGATAAGGATTCCGTGGACATAAAGATCGACCGAATCAGACGAGTAACTAAGAAGTTATGGCCAAAATAGTTTTTAGCCCAGGCCCCCAGGAGTACCCCTAGGGCCCAGCCCAAAAATTGGAGCTCTTTGTTCAGCACGATGGATAGGAATTCCAATCATGAGGGGTCTTGGGCCATTAGATAAGGATTCCGTGGATATAAAGATCGACCGAATCGGGCGAGAAACGAAGTAGTTATTGCTTAAATTGTTTTTGCATCGGGTCCCGTTTTGCGCAGTTCCACTATTTTTGCCATAACTTCTAGGCTATTTGTCCGATTTGGCCGATTCAAGCGGCGTTAGAAACCTTATTACAAGGGCTATTCCCCAAAAAGTCAAAATCCACTTTTCCTATTATTTTTCTTTACGAGAACTTCGTGATAGTCCAAAACAAGCGAAAAAGTGACTATTTCGGGGTGTATTCGGCCGATTTACGAGCGATCTGGGCCTTTAAATTACGCAAGATCACTTTAAAATTCCATAAATACATGTGTATGTGCTAATGTGTGAAAAAATCAACATTTCGGTTTGGATGATTTTTCAGCCCCCGAGCCCCTAGGGGTGTACCTCTAGGGCTCGGCCCGAAAATTGAAGATCTTTGTTCAGCACGATGGAAAGAAATTCCAATCATTGGGGGTCTTAGGCCTTTAGATAAAAATTTTGTGGACATAAAGATCGACCGAATCGGGCGAGTAACGAAGAAGTTATAGCCAAAATAATTTTTAGCCCATGCCCCTAGGGGTACCCCTAGGGCCCGGCCCAATAATTGTGGAACTTTTTGTTCAGCACGATGGACAGGAATTCCGATTATGAGGGTCTTAGGCCTGTAGATCAGGATTTTGTGGACATAAAGATCGACCGAATCGGACGATTAACTAAGAAGTTATGGCCAAAATAGTTTTTAGCCCAGGCCCCTAGGGTATCCCTAGGGCACATCCCAAAAATTGGAGCTCTTTGTTCAACACGATGCATAGTAATTCCAATCATGAGGGGTCTTGGGCCATTAGATAAGGATTACGTGGACATAAAGATCGACCAAATCGGGCGAGAAACGAAGAAGTTATGGCTAAAATTGTTTTTGCGTCGGGTCCCGTTTTGCGCAGTTCCACTATTTTTGCCATAACATCTAGGCTATTTGTCCGATTTGGCCGATTCAAGCGGCGTTAGAAACCTTATTACAAGGGCTATCCCCCAAATAGTCAAAATCCAATTTTCCTATTATTTTTCTTTACGAGAACTTCGTGAGAGTCCAAAATAAGCGAAAAAGTGACTATTTTAGAGCGTATTCGGCCGATTTACGCGCGATCTTGCCCTTTAAATTACGCAAGCTCACTTTAAAATGCCATAAATACATTTGTATGTGCTAATGTGTGAAAAAATCAACATTTCGTTTCGGATTATTTTTCAGCCCCCGAGCACCTAAGGTACCCCTAGGGCCCGACCCGAAAATTGAAGCTCTTTGTTCGGCACGATGGACAGAAATTCCAATCATTAGGGGTCGTAGGCCTTTAGATAAAGATTCTATGGGCATAAAGATCGACCGAATCGGGCGAGTAACGAAGATGTTATGGCCAAAGTAATTTTTAGCCCATTGCCCTAGGGGAATCCCTAGGGCCCGGCCCAAAAATTGGAACTTTTTGTTCAGCACGATGGACATGAATTCCGATCAAGGGGGGTCTTAGGCCTTTAGATAAGGATTCCGTGGACATAAAGATCGACCGAATCGGACGAGTAACGAAGAAGTTATGGCCAAAATAGTTTTTAGCCGAGGCCTCTAGGTGTACCCCTAGGGCCCAGCCCAAAAATTAGAGCTCTTTGTTCAGCACGATGGATAGGAATTCCAATCATGAGGGGTCTTGGTCCATTTGATAAGGATTCCATGGACATAAAGATCGACTGAATCGGGCGAGAAACGAATAAATTATGGCTAAAATTATTTTTGCGTCGGGTCCCGTTTTGCGCCGTTCCATTATTTTTGCCATAACTTCTAGGCTATTTGTCCTATTTAGCCGATTCAAGTGGCGTTAGAAACCTTATTCCAAGGGCTATCCCCCAAAAAGTCAAAATCCACTTTTCCTATTATTTTTCTTTACGAGAACTTCGTGAGAGTCCAAAACAAGCGAAAAAGTGACTATTTTCGGGAGTATTCGGCCGATTTACCCGCGATCTGGGCCATTAAATTACGCAAGCTCACTTTAAAATGCCATAAATACATGTGTATGTGCTAATGTATGAAAAAATTAACATTTCGTTTCGGATGATTTTTCAGCCCCGAGCCCCTAAGGGTACCCCTAGGGCTCGGCCCGAAAATTGAAGCTCTTTGTTCGGCACGATGGATAGGAATTCCAATCATTAGGGGTCTTAGGCTTTTAGATAAGAATTCTGTGGACATAAAGATCGACCGAATCGGGCGAGTTACGAAGAAGTTATGGCCAAAATAATTTTTAGCCCATGCTCCTAAGGGGACCCGGCCCAAAAATTGGAACTTTTTGTTCAGCACGATGGACGGGAATTCCGATCATGGGGGTCTTAGGCCTTTAGATAAGGATTCCGTGGACATAAAGATCGACCGAATCGGACGAGTAACGAAGAAGTTATGGGCAAAATAGTTTTTAGCCCAGGCCCCTAGGGGTACCCCTAGAGCCCAGCCCAAAAATAGGAGCTCTTTGTTCAGCACGATGGATAGGAATTCCAATCATGAGGGGTCTTGAGCCATTAGATAAGAATTCTGTGGATATAAAGATCGACCGAATCGGGTTAGAAACGAAGTAGTTATGGCTAAAATTGTTTTTGCGTCAAGTCCTGTTTTGCGCAGTTCCACTATTTTTGCCATAACTTCTAGGCTATTTGTCCGATTTGGCCGATTCAAGCAGCGTTAGAAACCTTATTCCAAGGGCTATCCCCCAAAAAGTCTAAATCCACTTTTCTTATTTTTTTCTTTACGAGAACTTCGTGAGAGTCCAAAACAAGCGAAAATGTGACTATTTTGGGGCGTATTCGGCCGATTTACGCGCGATCTGGGCCTTCAAATTACGCAAGCTTACTTTAAAATGCCATAAATACATGTGCATGTGCTAATGTGTGAAAAAATCAACATTTCGTTTCGGATGATTTTTCAGCCCCCGAGCCCGTAGGGGTACCTCTAGGGCCCGGCCCGAAAATTAAAGGTCTTTGTTCGGCATGATTGACAGAAATTCCAATCATTAGGGATCTTAGGCCTTTAGATAAAGATTCTGTGGACATAAAGATCGACAGAATCGGACTAGTAACTAAGAAGTTATGGCCAAAATAGTTTTTAGCCCAGGTCCCTAGGGTATCCCTAGGGCCCATCCCAAAAATTGGAGCTCTTTGTTCAACACGATGCATAGTAATTCCAATCATGAGGGGTCTTGGTCAATTTGATAAGGATTCCATGGACATAAAGATCGACTGAATCGGGCGAGAAACGAATAAATTATGGCTAAAATTGTTTTTGCGTCGGGTCCCGTTTTGCGTCGTTCCACTATTCTTGCCATAACTTCTAGGCTATTTGTCCTGCCGATTCAAGTGGCGTTAGAAACCTTATTCCAAGGGCTATCCCCCAAAAAGTCAAAATCCACTTTTCCTATTATTTTTCTTTACGAGAACTTCGTGAGAGTCCAAAACAAGCGAAAAAGTGACTATTTTCGGGAGTATTCGGCCGATTTACCCGCGATCTGGGCCATTAAATTACGCAAGCTCACTTTAAAATGCCATTAATACATGTGTATGTGCTAATTTATGAAAAAATTAACATTTCGTTTCGGATGATTTTTCAGCCCCGAGCCCCTAGGGGTACTCCTAGGGCTCGGCCCGAAAATTGAAGCTCTTTGTTCGGCACGATGGATAGGAATTCCAATCATTAGGGGTCTTAGGCTTTTAGATAAGGATTCTGTGGACATAAAGATCGACCGAATCGGGCGAGTTACGAAGAAGTTATGGCCAAAATAATTTTTAGCCCATGCTCCTTAGGGGGCCCGGCCCAAAAATTGGAAGTTTTTGTTCAGCACGATGGACAGGAATTCCGATCATGGGGGTCTTAGGCCTTTAGATAAGGATTCCGTGGACATAAAGATCGACCGAATCGGACGAGTAACGAAGAAGTTATGGCCAAAATAGTTTTTAGCCCAGGCCCCTAGGGGTACCCTAGGGCCCAGCCCAAAAATTGGAGCTCTTTGTTCATCACGATGGATAGGAATTCCAATCATGAGGGGTCTTGGGCCATTTGATAAGAATTCTGTGGATATAAAGATCGACCGAATCGGGTTAGAAACGAAGTAGTTATGGCTAAAATTGTTTTTGCGTCAAGTCCCGTTTTGCGCAGTTCCACTATTTTTGCCATAACTTCTAGGCTATTTGACCGATTTGGCCGATTCAAGCAGCGTTAGAAACCTTATTCCAAGGGCTATCCCCCAAAAAGTCAAAATCCACTTTTCTTATTTTTTTCTTTACGAGAACTTCGTGAGAGTCTAAAACAATCGAAAATGTGACTATTTTGGGGCGTATTTGGCGGATTTACGCGCGATATGGGCCTTCAAATTACGCAAGCTTACTTTAAAATGCCATAAATACATGTGCATGTGCTAATGTGTGAAAAAATCAACATTTCGTTTCGGATGATTTTTCAGCCCCCGAGCCCGTAGGGGTACCTCTAGGGCCCGGCCCGAAAATTGAAGGTCTTTGTTCGGCATGATTGACAGAAATTCCAATCATTAGGGATCTTAGGCCTTTAGATAAAGATTCTGTGGATATAAAGATCGACTGAATCGGGCTAGTAACGAAGAAGTTATGGCCAAAATAATTTTTAGCCCATGCCCCTAGGGTACCCCTAGGGCCCGACCCAAAAATTGGAACTTTTTGTTCAGCACGATGGACAGGAATTTCGATCATGGGGGGTTTTAGGCCTTAAGATAAGGATTCCGTGGACATAAAGATTGACCGAATCGGACGAGTAACTAAGAAGTTATGGCCAAAATAGTTTTTAGCCCAGGCCCCTAGGGGTACCCTTAGGGCCCAGCCAGAAAAGTGGAGCTCTTTGTTCAGCACGATGGATAGGAATTCCAATCATGAGGGGTCTTGGGCCATTAGATAAGGATTCCGTGGATATAAAGATCGACCGAATCGGGCGAGAAACGAAGTAGTTATTGCTTAAATTGTTTTTGCGTCGGGTCCCGTTTTGCGCAGTTCCACTATTTTTGCCATAACTTCTAGGCTATATGTCCGATTTGGCCGATTCAAGCGGCGTTAGACACCTTATTCCAAGGGCTATTCCCCAAAAAGTCAAAATCCACTTTTCCTATTATTTTTCTTTACGAGAACTTCGTGAGAGTCCAAAACAAGCGAAAAAGTGACTATTTCGGGGCGTATTCGGCCGATTTACGAGCGATCTGGGCCTTTAAATTACGCAAGCTCACTTTAAAATGCCATAAATACATGTGTATGTGCTAATGTGTGAAAAAATCAACATTTCGGTTCGGATGATTTTTCAGACCCCGAGCCCCTAGTGGTGTACCTCTAGGGCCCGGCCCAAAAATTGGATCTCTTTGTTCAAGCACGATGGAAAGAAATTCCAATCATTAGGGGTCTTAGGCCTTTAGATAAAAATTCTGTGGACATAAAGATCGAGCGAATCGGGCGAGTAACGAAGAAGTTATGGCCAAAATAATTTTTAGCCCATGCCCCTAGGGTACCTACCCCTAGGGCCCGACCCAAAAATTGGAACTTTTTGTTCAGCACGATGGACAGGAATTCCGATCATGGGGGGTCTTAGGCCTTAAGATAAGGATTCTGTGGACATAAAGATTGACCGAATCGGACGAGTAACTAAGAAGTTATGGCCAAAATAGTTTTTAGCCCAGGCCACTAGGGGTACCCTTAGGGCCCAGCCAGAAAAGTGGAGCTCTTTGTTCAGCACGATGGATAGGAATTCCAATCATGAGGGGTCTTGGGCCATTAGATAAGGATTCCGTGGATATAAAGATCGACCGAATCGGGCGAGAAACGAAGTAGTTATTGCTTAAATTGTTTTTGCGTCGGGTCCCGTTTTGCACAGTTCCACTATTTTTGCCATAACTTCTAGGCTATATGTCCGATTTGGCCGATTCAAGCGGCGTTAGAAACCTTATTCCAAGGGCTATTCCCCAAAAAGTCAAAATCCACTTTTCCTATTATTTTTCTTTACGAGAACTTCGTGAGAGTCCAAAACAAGCGAAAAAGTGACTATTTCGGGGCGTATTCGGCCGATTTACGAGCGATCTGGGCCTTTAAATTACGCAAGCTCACTTTAAAATGCCATAAATACATGTGTATGTGCTAATGTGTGAAAAAATCAACATTTCGGTTCGGATGATTTTTCAGCCCCCGAGCCCCTAGGGGTGTACCTCTAGGGCCCGGCCCCAAAATTGAAGCTCTTTGTTCAAGCACGATGGAAAGAAATTCCAATCATTAGGGGTCTTAGGCCTTTAGATAAAAATTCTGTGGACATAAAGATCGAGCGAATCGGGCGAGTAACGAAGAAGTTATAGCCAAAATAATTTTTAGCCCATGCCCCTAGGGGTACCCCTAGGGCCCAGCCCAAAAATTGTGGAACTTTTTGTTCAGCACGATGGACAGGAATTCCGATTATGAGGGTCTTAGGCCTGTAGATAAGGATTTTGTGGACATAAAGATTGACCGAATCGGACGAGTAACTAAGAAGTTATGGCCAAAATAGTTTTTAGCCCATGCCCCTAAGGTATCCCTAGGGCCCAGCCCAAAAATTGGAGCTCTTTGTTCAACACGATGCATAGTAATTCCAATCATGAGGGGTCTTGGGCCATTAGATAAGGATTCCGTGGACATAAAGATCGACCGAATCGGGCGAGAAACGAAGAAGTTATGGCTAAAATTGTTTTTGCGTCGAGTCCCGTTTTGCGTAGTTCCACTATTTTTGCCATAACATCTAGGCTATTTGTCCGATTTGGCCAATTCAAGCGGCGTTAGAAACCTTATTACAAGGGCTATCCCCCAAATAGTCAAAATCCAATTTTCCTATTATTTTTCTTTACGAGAACTTCGTGAGAGTCCAAAATAAGCGAAAAAGTGACTATTTTAGAGCGTATTCGGCCGATTTACGCGCGATCTGGGCCTTTAAATTACGCAAGCTCACTTTAAAATGCCATAAATACATTTGTATGTGCTAATTTGTGAAAAAATCAACATTTCGTTTCGGATAATTTTTCAGCCCCCGAGCCCCTAAGGTACCCCTAGGGCCCGGCCCGAAAATTGTATCTCTTTGTTCGGCACAATGGATAGAAATTCCAATCATTAGGAGTCGTAGGCCTTTAGATAAAGATTCTATGGGCATAAAGATCGACCGAATCGGGCGAGTAACGAAGATGTTATGGCCAAAGTAATTTTTAGCCCTTTGCCCTAGGGGTATCCCTAGGGCCCGGCCCAAAAATTGGAACTTTTTGTTCAGCACAATGGACAGGAATTCCGATCATGGGGGGTCTTAGGCCTTTAGATAAGGATTCCGTGGACATAAAGATCGACCGAATCGGACGAGTAACGAAGAAGTTATGGCCAAAATAGTTTTTAGCCGAGGCCTCTAGGGGTACCCATAGGGCCCAGCCCAAAAATTGGAGCTCTTTGTTCAGCACGATGGATAGGAATTCCAATCATGAGGGGTCTTGGTCCATTTGATAAGGATTCTGTGGACATAAAGATCAACTAAATCGGGCGAGAAACGAATAAATTATGGCTAAAATTGTTTTTGCGTCGGGTCCCGTTTTGCGCAGTTCCACTATTTTTGCCATAACTTCTGTGCTATTTGTCCTATTTGGCCGATTCAAGTAGCGTTAGAAACCTTATTCCAAGGGCTATCCCCCAAAAAGTCAAAATCCACTTTTCCTATTATTTTTCTTTACGAGAACTTCGTGAGAGTCCAAAACAAGCAAAAAAGTGACTATTTTCGAGCGTATTCGGCCGATTTACCCGCGATCTGGGCCTTTAAATTACGCAAGCTCACTTTAAAATGCCATAAATACATGTGTATGTGCTATTGTGTGAAAAAATTAACATTTCATTTCGGATGATTTTTCAGCCCCGAGCCCCTAGGGCCCGGCCCGAAAATTGAAGCTCTTTGTTCGGCACGATGGATAGGAATTCCAATCATTAGGGGTCTTAGGCTTTTAGATAAGGATTCTGTGGACATAAAGATCGATCGAATCGGGCGAGTTACAAAGAAGTTATGGCCAAAATAATTTTTAGCCCATGCCATTAGGGGGCCTGGCCCAAAAATTTGAACCTTTTGTTCAGCACGATGGACAGGAATTCCGATCATGGGGGGTCTTAGGCCTTTAGATAAGGATTCCGTGGACATAAAGATCGACCGAATCGAACGAGTAACGAAGAAGTTATGGCCAAAATAGTTTTTAGCCCAAGCCCCTAGGGGTACCCCTAGGGCCCAGCCCAAAAATTGGAGCTCTTTATTCAGCACGATGGATAGGAATTCCAATCATGAGGTGTCTTTGGCCATTAGATAAGAATTCTGTGGATATAAAGATCGACCGAATCGGGCTAGAAACGAAGTAGTTATGGCTAAAATTGTTTTTGGGTCAGGTCCCGTTTTGCGCAGTTCCACTATTTTTGCCATAACTTCTAGGCTATTTGTCCGATTTGGCCGTTTCAAGCGGCGTTAGAAACCTTATTCCAAGGGTTATCCCCCAAAAAGTCAAAATCCACTTTTCTTATTTTTTTTTTCTTTACGAGAACTTCGTGAGAGTCCAAAACAAGCGAAAAAATGACTATTTTGGGGCGTATTCGGCCGATTTACGCGCGATCTGGGCCTTAAAATTACGCAAGCTCACTTTAAAATTGCATAAATACATGTGCATGTGCTAGTGTGTGAAAAAATCAACATTTCGTTTCGGATGATTTTTCAGCCCCCGAGCCCCTAGGGGTACCCCTAGGATTCGGCCCGAAATTTGAAGCTCTTTGTTCGGCACGATGGACAGAAATTCCAATCATTAGAGTCTTAGGCCTTTAGATAAAGATTCTGTGCACATAAAGATCGATTGATTCGGGCGAGTAACGAAGAAGTTATGGCCAAAATAATTTTTATTCCATGCCCCTAGGGGGGCCTGGCCCAAAAATTGGAACTTTTTTTTCAACACGATGGATAGGAATTCCGATCATAGGGGGTCTTAGGCCTTTAGATAAGGATGTCGAGGACATAAAGATCGACCGAATCGGACGAGTAACGAAGAAGTTATGGCCAAAATAGTTTTTAGCCCATGCACCTAGGGGGCCCTAGAGCCCAGCCCAAAAATTGGAGCTCTTTGTTCAGCACGATGGATAGGAATTCCAATCATGAGGGGTCTTGGGCCATTAGATAAGGATTCCTTGGATATAAAGATCGACCGAATCGGGCGAGAAACGAAGTAGTTATTGCTTAAATTGTTTTTGCGTCGGGTCCCATTTTGCGCAGTTCCACTATTTTTGCCATAACTTCTAGGCTATTTGTCCGATTTGGCCGATTCAAGCGGCGTTAGAAACCTTATTCCAAGGACTATCCCCCATAAAGTCAAAATCCACTTTTCCTATTATTTTTTTCTACGAGAACTTCGTGAGAGTCCAAAACAAGCGATAAAGTGACTATTTTGGGGCGTATTCGGCCGATTTACGCGCGATCTGGGCCTTTAAATTACGCAAGCTCACTTTAAAATGCCATAAATACATGTGTATGTGCTATTGTGTGAAAAAATCAACATTTCGTTTCGGATGATTTTTCAGACCCGAGCCCCTAGGGGTACCTCTAGTACTCGGCCCGAAATTTGAAGCTCTTTGTTCGGCACGATGGACAGAAATTCCAATCATTAGGGGTCTTAGGCCATTAGATAAAGATTCTGTGGACATAAAGATCGACCGAATGGGGCGAGTAAAGAAGAAGTTATGGCCAAAATAATTTTTATTCCATGCCCCTAGGGGTACCCTTAGGGCCCGGCCCAAAAATTGGAACTTTTTATTCAACACGATGGACAGGAATTCCGATTATTGGGGTCTTAGGCCTGTAGATAAGGATTTTGTGGACATAAAGATCGACCGAATCGGACGAGTAACTAAGAAGTTATGGCCAAAATAGTTTTTAGCCTAGGCCCCTAGGGTATCCCTAGGGCCCAGCCCAAAAATTGGAGCTCTTTGTTCAGCACGATGCATAGGAATTCCAATCATGAGGGGTCTTGGGCCATTAGATAAGGATTCCGTGGACATAAAGATCGACCGAATCGGGCGAGAAACGAAGAAGTTATGGCTAAAATTGTTTTTGCGTCGGGTCCCGTTTTGCGCAGTTCCACTATTTTTGCCATAACATCTAGGCTATTTGTCCGATTTGGCCGAATCAAGCGGCGTTAGAAACCGTATTACAAGGGCTATCCCCCAAAAATTCAAAATCCAATTTTCCTATTATTTTTCTTTACGAGAACTTCGTGAGAGTCCAAAATAAGCGAAAAAGTGACTATTTTAGAGCGTATTCGGCCGATTTACGCGCGATCTGGGCCTTTAAATTAAGCAAACTCACTTTAAAATGCCATAAATACATTTGTATATGCTAATGTGTGAAAAAATCAACATTTCGTTTCGAAGAATTTTTCAGCCCCCGAGCCCCTAAGGGTACCCCTAGGGCCCGGCCCGAAAATTGAAGCTCATTGTTCGTCACGATGGATAGAAATTCCAATCATTAGGGGTCTTAGGCCTTTAGATAAAGATTCTTTGGGCATAAAGATCGACCGAATCGGGCGAGTAACGAAGATGTTATGGCCAAAGTAATTTTTTGCCCATTGCCCTAGGGGTATCCCTAGGGCCCGGCCCAAAAATTGGAACTTTTTGTTCGGCACGATGGACAGAAATTCCAATAATCAGGAGTCTTAGGCCTTTAGATAAAGATTCTGTGGACATAAAGATCGACCGAATCGGACGAGTAACGAAGAAGTTATGGCCAAAATAGTTTTTAGCCTAGGCCCCTAGCGGTACCCCTAGGGCCTATCCCAAAAATTAGAGCTCTTTGTTCAGCACGATGGATAGAAATTCCAATCATGAGGGGTCTTGGGCCATTAAATAAGGATTCCGTGGATATAAAGATCGACCGAATCGGGCGAGAAACGAAGTAGTTATGGCTAAAATTGTTTTTGCGTCGGGTCCCGTTTTGTGCAGTTCTACTATTTTTGCCATAACTTCTAGGCTATTTGTCCTATTTGGCCGATTCAAGTGACGTTAGAAACCTTATTCCAAGGGCTATCTCACAAAAATTCAAAATCCACTTTTTCCTTTTATTTTTCTTTACTAGAACTTCGTGAGAGTCCAAAATAAGCGAAAAAGTGACTATTTTCGGGATTATTCGGCCGATTTACCCGCGATCTGGGCCTTTTAATTACTCAAGCTCACTTAAAAATGCCATAAATACATGTGTATGTGCTAATGTGTGAAAAAATCAACATTTCGTTTGGGATGATTTTTCAGCACCCGAGCCCCTAAGGGTACCCCTAGGGCCAGGCCCGAAAATTAAAGCTCTTTGTTCAGCACGATGGACAGGAATTCCAATCATTAGGGGTATTAGGCCTTTAGATAAGGATTCCGTGGACATAAAGATCGACCGAATCGGACGAGTAACGAAGAAGTTATGGCCAAAATAGTTTTTAGCCGAGGCCCCTAGGGGTACCCCTAGGGCCCAACCCAAAAATTGGAGCTATTTGTTCAGCACGATGAATAGGAATTCCAATCATTAGGGGTCTTGGACCATTAGATAAGGATTCCGTGGATACAAAGATCGACCGAATCGGGCGAGTAACGAAGTAGTTATTGCTAAAATTTCTTTTGCGTCGGGTCCCGTTTTGCGCAGTTCCACTATTTTTGCCATAACTTCTAGGCTATTTGTCCGATTTGACCGATTCAAGCGGCGTTAGAAACCCTATTCCAAGGGCCTTTACGAGAACTTCGTGAGAGTCCAAAATAAGCGAAAAAGAAACTATTTTGGGGCGTATTCGGCCGATTTACGCGCGATCTGAGACTTTAAATTATGCAAGCTCACTTTAAAATGCCATGAATACATGTGTATGTGCTAATGTTTGAAAAAATCAACATTTCGTTTCGGATGATTTTTTGGCCCCGAGCCCCTAGTGCCTGGCCCGAAAATTGAAGCTCTTTGTTCAGCACGATGGACAGGAATTCCAATCATTAGGGGTCTTAGGCCTTTAGATAAGGATTCTGTGGATTTAAAAGTCGACCGAATCGGGCGAGTAACGAAGAAGTTATGGTCAAAATAATTTTTAGCCCATGCCCCTAGGGGGGGCCCGGCCAAAAAATTGGAACTTTTTGTTCAGCACGATGGACAGGAATTCCGATCATAGGGTGTCTTAGGCCTTTAGATAAGGATTCTGTAGACATAAAGATCGACCGAATCAGACGTGTAACGAAGAAGTTATGGCCAAAATAGTTTTTAGCCCACGCACCTAGGGGTACCTCCTAGAGCCCAGCCCAAAAATTGGACCTCTTTGTTCAGCACGATGGATAGGAATTGCAATAATGAGGGGTCTTGGGCCATTAGATAAGGATTCCTTGGATATAAAGATCGACCGAATCGGGCGAGAAACGAAGTAGTTATTGCTTAAATTGTTTTTGCGTCGGGTCCCGTTTTGCGCAGTTCCACTATTTTTGCCATAACTTCTAAGCTATTTGTCCGATTTAGCCGATTCAAGCGGCGTTAGAAACCTTATACCAAGGGCTATCCCCCTTAAAGTCAAAATCCACTTTTCCTATTATTTTTCTATACGAGAACTTCGTGAGAGTCCATAACAAGCGAAAAAGTGACTATTTCGGGGCGTATTCGGCCGATTTACGCGCGATCTGGGCTTTTTAATTACGCAAGCTCACTTTAAAATGCCATAAATACATGTGTATGTGCACATGTGTGAAAAAATCAACATTTCGGTCCGGATGATTTTTCAGCCCCCGAGCCCCTAGGGGTGTACCTCTAGGGCCCGGCCCGAAAATTGAAGCTCTTTGTTCGGCACGATGGACAGAAATTCCAATCATTAGGGGTCTTAGGCCTTTAGATAAAAATTCTATGGACATAAAGATCGACTGAATCGGGCGAGTAACGAAGAAGTTATAGCCAAAATAATTTTTAGCCGATGCCCCTAAGGGGTACCCCTAGGGCCCAGCCCAAAAATTGGAGCTCTTTGTTCAGCTCGATGCATAGGAATTCCAATCATGAGGGTTCTTGGGCCATTATATAAGGATTCCGTGGACATAAAGATCGACGGAATCGGGCTAGAAACGAAGAAGTTATGGCTAAAATTGTTTTTGCGTCGAGTCCCGTTTTACGCAGTTTCACTATTTTTGCCATAACTTCTAGGCTATTTGTCTGATTTGGCTGATTCAAGCGGCGTTAGAAACCTTATTCCAAGGGCTATCCCCCAAAAAGTCAAAATCCACTTTTCCTATTATTTTTCTCTACGAGAACTTCGTGAGAGTCCAAAACAAGCGAAAAAGTGACTATTTCGGGGCGTATTCGGCTGATATACGCGCGATCTGGGCCTTTAAATTACGCAAGCTCACTTTAAAATGCCATAAATACATTTGTA
The DNA here is from genome assembly GCA_029490685.1 of Schizonepeta tenuifolia. NCBI lineage: Eukaryota > Viridiplantae > Streptophyta > Magnoliopsida > Lamiales > Lamiaceae > Schizonepeta > Schizonepeta tenuifolia. The sequence goes on along the minus strand of CM055955.1, from coordinate 150,938,419 downwards.
TGTGCTAATGTGTGAAAAAATTAACATTTCGTTTCGGAAGATTTTTCAGCCCCCGAGCCCCTAAGGGTACTCCTAGGGCCCGACCCGAAAATTGAAGCTCTTTGTTCGGCACGATGGACAGAAATTCCAATCATTAGGGGTCTTAGGCCTTTAGATAAAGATTATTTGGGCATAAAGATCGACCGAATCGGGCGAGTAACGAAGATGTTATGGCCAAAATAATTTTTAGCCCATGCCCCTAGGGGTCCCTAGGGCCTTCCCCAAAAATTGGAGCTCTTTGTTCAGCACGATGGATAGGAATTCCAATCATGAGGGGTCTTGAGCCATTAGATAAGGTTTCCGTGGACATAAATATCGACTGAATCGGGCGAGTAACGAAGAAGTTATGGCTAAAATTGTTTTTGCGTCGGGTCCCGTTTTGCGCAGTTCCACTTTTTTTGCCATAACTTTTAGGCTATTTGTCCGATTTGGCCGATGCAAGCAGTGTTAGAAACCTTATTCCAAGGTCTATCCCCCAAAAAGTCAAAATCGACTTTTCCTATTATTTTTCTTTAAGGGAACTTCATGAGAGTCGAAAACAAGCGAAAAAAACGACTATTTTTGGGCGTATTCGGTCGATTTACCCGCGATCTGGGCCTTTAAATTACGCAAGCTCACTTTAAAATGCCATAAATACATGTGTATGTGCTAAAGTGTAAAAAAATCAACATTTCATTTCGGATGATTTTTCCGCACCCGAGCCCCTAGGGTATAACGCTAGGGCCCGGCCCGAATATTAAAGCTCTTTGTTCGGCACGATGGACAGGAATTCCAATCATTAAGGGTCTTAGGCATTTAGATTAGGATTCTGTGGATATAAAGATTGACCGAATCGGGCGAGTAACAAAGAAGTTAGGGCCAAAATAATTTTTAGCCCATGCCCCTAGGGGTACCCCTAGGGCCCGGCCCAAAAATTGGAACTTTTTATTTAGCACGATGGACAGGAATTCCGATCATGGGGGTCTTAGGCCTTTAGATAAGGATTTCGTAGACATAAAGATCGACCGAATCGGACGATTAACGAAGAAGTTATGGCCAAAATAGTTTTTAGCCCTAGCCCCTAGGGGTACCCCTAGGGCCCAGCCCAAAAATTGGAGCTCTTTGTTCAGCACGATGGATAGGAATTCCAATCATGAGGGTCTTGGGCCATTAGATAAGGCTTCCATGGATATAAAGATCGACCGAATCGGGCGAGAAACGAAGAAGTTATGGCTAAAATTGTTTTTACGTCGGGTCCCGATTTGCACAGTTCCACTATTTTTGCCATAACTTCTAGGCTATTTGTCCGAATTCACCGATTCAAGCGGCGTTAGAAACATTATTCCAAGGGCTATCCCCCAAAAAGTTAAAATCTACATTTCCTATTATTTTTCTTTACGAGAACTTCGTGAGAGTCCAAAACAAGCGAAAAAGTGACTATTTTGGGGCGTATTCGGCCGATTTACCCGCGATCTGGGACTTTAAATTACGCAAGCTCACTTTAAAATGCCATAAATACATGTGTATATGCTAATGTGTTAAAAAATCAACATTTCGTTTCGGATGATTTTTCAGCCCCGAGCCCCTACGGGTACCCTTAGGGCCCGGCCCGAAAATTGAAGCTCTTTGTTCGGCACGATGGACATGAATTCCAATCATTAGGGGTCTTAGGCCTTTAGATAAGGATTCTGTGGACATAAAAATCGACCGAATCGGGCGAGTAACGAAGAAGTTATGGCCAAAATAATTTTTAGCCCATGCCCCTATGAGTAACCCTAATGACCGGCCCAAAAATTGGAACATTATGTTCAGCACGATGGACAAGAATTCCGATCATAGGGGGTCTTATACCTTTGGATAAGGATTCCGTGGACATAATGATCGACCAAATCGGACGAGTAACGAAGAAGTTATGGCAAAAATAGTTTTTAGCCCAGGCCCCTAGGGGTACCCCAGGGGCCCAGCCCAAAAATTGGAGCTCTTTGTTCAGCACGATGGATATGAATTCCAAACATGAGAGGTCTTTGTCCATTAGATAAGGATTCTGTGGACATAAATATAGACCGTATCGGGCGAGAAACGAAGAAATTATGGCTAAAATTGTTTATGCGTCGGGTCCCGTTTTGCGCAGTTCCACTATTTTTACCATAATTTCTAGGCTATTTGTCCGATTTGGCCGATTTAAGCGGCGTTAGAAACCTTATTCCAAGTGCTATCCCCCAAAAAGTAAATCCACTTTCCTATTATTATTTTTTTACGAGAAATTCGTGAGACTCCAAAACAAGCGAAAAAGTTACTATTTTGGGGCGTATTCGGCCGATTTACCTGCGATCTGAGCCTTTAAATTATGCAAGCTCACTTTAAAATGTCATAAATACATGTGTATGTGTTAAGGTGTGAAAAAATCAACATTTCGTTTCGGATGATTTTTCAGCCCCGAGCTCCTAGGGGTACCCCTAGGGCCCGGCCCGAAAATTGAAACTCTTTGTTCGGCACGATGGACAGGAATTCCAATCATTAGGGGTCTTAGGTCTTTAGATAAGGATTCTGTGGACATAAATATCGACCGAATCGGGCGAGTAAGGAAGAAGTTATGGCCAAAATACTTTTTAGCCCATGCCCCTAGGGTTACCCATAGGGCCCAGCCCAAAAATTGAAACTTTTTTTTCAACACGATGGACAGGAATTCAGATCATGGGGGGTCTTAGGCCTTTAGATAAGGGTTCCGTGGACATAAAGATCAAACGAATCGGACGAGTAACGAAGAAGTTATGGCCAAAATAGTTTTTAGCCGAGGCCTCTAGGGGTACCCCTAGAGCCCAGCCTAAAAATTGGAGATCTTTGTTCAGCACGATGGATATGAATTCCAAACATAAGGGGTCTTGGTCCATTAGATAAGGATTCCGTGGATATAAAGATCGACCGAATCGGGCGAGAAACGAAGAAATTATGGCTAAAATTGTTTTTGCGTCGGGTCCCGTTTTGCGCAGTTCCACTTTTTTTGCCATAACTTTTAGGCTATTTGTCCGATTTGACCGATGCAAGCAGTGTTAGAAACCTTATTCCAAGGTCTATCCCCCAAAAGTCAAAATCGACTTTTCCTATTATTTTTCTTTACGGGAACTTCGTGAGAGTCGAAAACAAGCGAAAAAACGACTATTTTGGTGCGTATTCGGTCGATTTACCCGCGATCTGGGCCTTTAAATTACGCAAGCTCACTTTAAAATGCCATAAATACATGTGTATGTGCTAAAGTGTGAAAAAATCAACATTTCGTTTCGGATGATTTTTCCGCACCCGAGCCCCTAGGGGTACCGCTAGGGCCCGGCCCGAAAATTAAAGCTCTTTGTCCGGCACGATGGACAGGAAGTCCAATCATTAGGGGTCTTAGGCCTTTAGATAAGGATTCTGTGGACATAAAGATCGACCGAATCGGGCGAGTAACGAAGAAGTTATGGCCAAAATAATTTTTAGCCCATGCCCATATGGGTACCCCTAGGGCCCGGCTCAAAAATTGGAACTTTTTGTTCAGCATGATGGACAGGAATTCCGATCATAGGGGGTCTTAGGCCTTTAGATAATAATTCCGTAGACATAAAGATCGACCAAATCAGACGAGTAACGAAGAAGTTATGGCCAAAATAGTTTTTAGCCCAGGCCCCTAGGGGTACCCCTAGGGCCCAGCCCAAAAATTGGAGCTCTTTGTTCAGCACGATGGATAGGAATTCCAATCATGAGGGGTCTTGGGCCATTAGATAAGGATTCCGTGGATATAAAGATCGACCGAATCGGGCGAGAAACGAAGTAGTTATTGCTTAAATTGTTTTTGCGTCGGGTCCCGTTTTGCGCAGTTCCACTATTTTTGCCATAACTTCTAGGCTATATGTCCGATTTGGCCGATTCAAGCGGCATTAGAAACCTTATTCCAAGGGCTATTCCCCAAAAAGTCAAAATCCACTTTTCCTATTATTTTTCTTTACGAGAACTTCGTGAGAGTCCAAAACAAGCGAAAAAGTGACTATTTCGGAGCGTATTCGGCCGATTTACGAGCGATCTGGGCCTTTAAATTACGCAAGCTCACTTTAAAATGCCATAAATACATGTGTATGTGCTAATGTGTGAAAAAATCAACATTTCGTTGCGGATGATTTTTCAGCACCCGAGCCACTAGGGGCACCGCTAGGGCCCGGCCCGAAAATTAAAACTCTTTGTTCGGCACGATGGACAGGAATTCCAATTATTATGGGTCTTAGGCCTTTAGATAAGGATTATGTGGACATAATGATCGACCGAATTGGGCGAGTAACAAAGAAGTTATGGCCAAAATAATTTTTAGCCCATGCCCCTACGGGTACCCCTAGGGCCCGGCCCAAAAATTGGAAATTTTTGTTCAGCACGATGGACAGGAATTCCAATCATGGGGAGTCTGAGGCCTTTAGATAAGGATTCCGTGGACATAAAGATCGACCGAATCGGACGAGTAACGAAGAAGTTATGGCCAAAATAGTTTTTAGCCCAAGCCCCTAGGGGTACCCCTAGGGCCCAGCCCAAAAATTGGAGCTATTTGTTCAGCACGATGGATAGGAATTCCAATCATGAGGGGTCTTGGGCCATTAGATAAGGATTCCGTGGATATAAAGATCGACCGAATCGGGCGAGAAACGAAGTAGTTATTGCTTAAATTGTTTTTGCGTCGGGTCTCGTTTTGCGCAGTTCCACTATTTTTGCCATAACTTCTAGGCTATATGTCCGATTTGGCCGATTCAAGCGGCGTTAGAAACCTTATTCCAAGGGCTATTCCCCAAAAAGTCAAAATCCACTTTTCCTATTATTTTTCTTTACGAGAACTTCGTGAGAGTCCAAAACAAGCGAAAAAGTGACTATTTCGGGGCGTATTCGGCCGATTTACGAGCGATCTGGGCCTTTAAATTACGCAAGCTCACTTTAAAATGCCATAAATACATGTGTATGTGCTAAAGTGTGAAAAAATCAACATTTCGTTTCGGATGATTTTTCCGCACCCGAGCCCCTAGGGGTACCGCTAGGGCCCGGCCCGAAAATTAAAGCTCTTTGTCCGGCACGATGGACAGGAAGTCCAATCATTAGGGGTCTTAGGCCTTTAGATAAGGATTCTGTGGACATAAAGATCGACCGAATCGGGCGAGTAACGAAGAAGTTATGGCCAAAATAATTTTTAGCCCATGCCCATATGGGTACCCCTAGGGCCCGGCTCAAAAATTGGAACTTTTTGTTCAGCATGATGGACAGGAATTCCGATCATAGGGGGTCTTAGGCCTTTAGATAATAATTCCGTAGACATAAAGATCGACCAAATCAGACGAGTAACGAAGAAGTTATAGCCAAAATAGTTTTTAGCCCAGGCCCCTAGGGGTACCCCTAGGGCCCAGCCCAAAAATTGGAGCTCTTTGTTCAGCACGATGGATAGGAATTCCAATCATGAGGGGTCTTGGGCCTCTAGATAAGGATTCCGTGGACATAAAGATCGACTGAATCGGGTGAGAAACGAAGAAATTATGGCTAAAATTGTTTTTGCGTCGGGTCCCGTTTTGCGCAGTTCCACTATTTTTGCCATAACTTGTAGGCTATTTATCCGATTTGGCCGATTCAAGTGGCGTTAGAAACCTTATTCCAAGGGCTATCCACCAAAAAGTCAACATCCACTTTTCCAATTATTTTTCTTTACGAGAACTTCGTGAGAGTCCTTAACAAGCGAAAGAGTGACTATTTTGGGGCGTATTCGGCCGATTTACCTGCGATCTGAGCCTTTAAATTATGCAAGCTCACTTTAAAATGGAATAAATACATGTGTATGTGTTAAGGTGTGAAAAAATCAACATTTCGTTTCGGATGATTTTTCAGCCCCGAGCTCCTAGGGGTACCCCTAGGGCCCGGCCCGAAAATTGAAACTCTTTGTTCGGCACGATGGACAGGAATTCCAATCATTAGGGGGCTTAGGTCTTTAGATAAGGATTCTGTGGACATAAATATCGACCGAATCGGGCGAGTAAGGAAGAAGTTATGGCCAAAATACTTTTTAGCCCATGCCCCTAGGGTTACCCCTAGGGCCCAGCCCAAAAATTGGAACTTTTTGTTCAGCACGATGGACAGGAATTCAGATCATGGGGGGTCTTAGGCCTTTAGATAAGGATTCCGTGGACATAAAGATTGAACGAATCGGACGAGTAACGAAGAAGTTATGGCCAAAATAGTTTTTAGCCGAGGCCCCTAGGGGTACCCCTAGGGCCCAGCCTAAAAATTGGAGCTCTTTGTTCAGCACGATGGATATGAATTCCAAACATGAGGGGTCTTGGTCCATTAGATAAGGATTCCGTGGATATAAAGATCGACCGAATCGGGCGAGAAACGAAGAAATTATGGCTAAAATTGTTTTTGCGTCGGGTCCCGTTTTGCGCAGTTCCACTTTTTTTGCCATAACTTTTAGGCTATTTGTCCGATTTGACCGATGCAAGCAGTGTTAGAAACCTTATTCCAAGGTCTATCCCCCAAAAGTCAAAATCGACTTTTCCTATTATTTTTCTTTACGGGAACTTCGTGAGAGTCGAAAACAAGCGAAAAAAACGACTATTTTGGTGCGTATTCGGTCGATTTACCCGCGATCTGGGCCTTTAAATTACGCAAGCTCACTTTAAAATGCCATAAATACATGTGTATGTGCTAAAGTGTGAAAAAATCAACATTTCGTTTCGGATGATTTTTCCGCACCCGAGCCCCTAGGGGTACCGCTAGGGCCCGGCCCGAAAATTAAAGCTCTTTGTCCGGCACGATGGACAGGAAGTCCAATCATTAGGGGTCTTAGGCCTTTAGATAAGGATTCTGTGGACATAAAGATCGACCGAATCGGGCGAGTAACGAAGAAGTTATGGCCAAAATAATTTTTAGCCCATGCCCATATGGGTACCCCTAGGGCCCGGCTCAAAAATTGGAACTTTTTGTTCAGCATGATGGACAGGAATTCCGATCATAGGGGGTCTTAGGCCTTTAGATAATAATTCCGTAGACATAAAGATCGACCAAATCAGACGAGTAACGAAGAAGTTATGGCCAAAATAGTTTTTAGCCCAGGCCCCTAGGGGTACCCATAGGGCCCAGCCCAAAAATTGGAGCTCTTTGTTCAGCACGATGGATAGGAATTCCAATCATGAGGGGTCTTGGGCCATTAGATAAGGATTCCGTGGATATAAAGATCGACCGAATCGGGCGAGAAACGAAGTAGTTATTGCTTAAATTGTTTTTGCGTCGGGTCCCGTTTTGCGCAGTTCCACTATTTTTGCCATAACTTCTAGGCTATATGTCCGATTTGGCCGATTCAAGCGGCGTTAGAAACCTTATTCCAAGGGCTATTCCCCAAAAAGTCAAAATCCACTTTTCCTATTATTTTTCTTTACGAGAACTTCGTGAGAGTCCAAAACAAACGAAAAAGTGACTATTTCGGGGCGTATTCGGCCGATTTACGAGCGATCTGGGCCTTTAAATTACGCAAGCTCACTTTAAAATGCCATAAATAAATGTGTATGTGCTAATGTGTGAAAAAATCAACATTTCGTTGCGGATGATTTTTCAGCACCCGAGCCACTAGGGGTACCGCTAGGGCCCGGCCCGAAAATTAAAACTCTTTGTTCGGCACGATGGACAGGAATTCCAATTATTATGGGTCTTAGGCCTTTAGATAAGGATTATGTGGACATAATGATCGACCGAATTGGGCGAGTAACAAAGAAGTTATGGCCAAAATAATTTTTAGCCCATGCCCCTACGGGTACCCCTAGGGCCCGGCCCAAAAATTGGAAATTTTTGTTCAGCACGATGGACAGGAATTCCAATCATGGGGAGTCTGAGGCCTTTAGATAAGGATTCCGTGGACATAAAGATCGACCGAATCGGACGAGTAACGAAGAAGTTATGGCCAAAATAGTTTTTAGCAAAAGCCCCTAGGGGTACCCCTAGGGCCCAGCCCAAAAATTGGAGCTCTTTGTTCAGCACGATGGATAGGAATTCCAATCATGAGGGGTCTTGGGCCATTAGATAAGGATTCCGTGGATATAAAGATCGACCGAATCGGGCGAGAAACGAAGTAGTTATATCTTAAATTGTTTTTGCGTCGGGTCCCGTTTTGCGCAGTTCCACTATTTTTGCCATAACTTCTAGGCTATATGTCCGATTTGGCCGAATCAAGCGGCGTTAGAAACCTTATTCCAAGGGCTATTCCCCAAAAAGTCAAAATCCACTTTTCCTATTATTTTTCTTTACGAGAACTTCGTGAGAGTCCAAAACAAGCGAAAAAGTGACTATTTCGGGGCGTATTCGGCCGATTTACGAGCGATCTGGGCCTTTAAATTACGCAAGCTCACTTTAAAATGCCATAAATACATGTGTATGTGCTAAAGTGTGAAAAAATCAACATTTCGTTTCGGATGATTTTTCGGCACCCGAGCCCCTAGGGGTACCGCTAGGGCCCGGCCCGAAAATTAAAGCTCTTTGTCCGGCATGATGGACAGGAAGTCCAATCATTAGGGGTCTTAGGCCTTTAGATAAGGATTCTGTGGACATAAAGATCGACCGAATCGGGCGAGTAACGAAGAAGTTATGGCCAAAATAATTTTTAGCCCATGCCCATATGGGTACCCCTAGGGCCCGGCTCAAAAATTGGAACTTTTTGTTCAGCATGATGGACAGGAATTCCGATCATAGGGGGTCTTAGGCCTTTAGATAATAATTCCGTAGACATAAAGATCGACCAAATCAGACGAGTAACGAAGAAGTTATGGCCAAAATAGTTTTTAGCCTAGGCCCCTAGGGGTACCCCTAGGGCCCAGCCCAAAAATTGGAGCTCTTTGTTCAGCACGATGGATAGGAATTCCAATCATGAGGGGTCTTGGGCCTCTAGATAAGGATTCCGTGGACATAAAGATCGACTGAATCGGGTGAGAAACGAAGAAATTATGGCTAAAATTGTTTTTGCGTCGGGTCCCGTTTTGCGCAGTTCCACTATTTTTGCCATAACTTGTAGGCTATTTATCCGATTTGGCCGATTCAAGTGGCGTTAGAAACCTTATTCCAAGGGCTATCCACCAAAAAGTCAACATCCACTTTTCCAATTATTTTTCTTTACGAGAACTTCGTGAGAGTCCTTAACAAGCGAAAGAGTGACTATTTTGGGGCGTATTCGGCCGATTTACCTGCGATCTGAGCCTTTAAATTATGCAAGCTCACTTTAAAATGGAATAAATACATGTGTATGTGTTAAGGTGTGAAAAAATCAACATTTCGTTTCGGATGATTTTTCAGCCCCGAGCTCCTAGGGGTACCCCTAGGGCCCGGCCCGAAAATTGAAACTCTTTGTTCGGCACGATGGACAGGAATTCCAATCATTAGGGGGCTTAGGTCTTTAGATAAGGATTCTGTGGACATAAATATCGACCGAATCGGGCGAGTAAGGAAGAAGTTATGGCCAAAATACTTTTTAGCCCATGCCCCTAGGGTTACCCCTAGGGCCCAGCCCAAAAATTGGAACTTTTTGTTCAGCACGATGGACAGGAATTCAGATCATGGGGGGTCTTAGGCCTTTAGATAAGGATTCCGTGGACATAAAGATTGAACGAATCGGACGAGTAACGAAGAAGTTATGGCCAAAATAGTTTTTAGCCGAGGCCCCTAGGGGTACCCCTAGGGCCCAGCCTAAAAATTGGAGCTCTTTGTTCAGCACGATGGATATGAATTCCAAACATGAGGGGTCTTGGTCCATTAGATAAGGATTCCGTGGATATAAAGATCGACCGAATCGGGCGAGAAACGAAGAAATTATGGCTAAAATTGTTTTTGCGTCGGGTCCCGTTTTGCGCAGTTCCACTTTTTTTGCCATAACTTTTAGGCTATTTGTCCGATTTGACCGATGCAAGCAGTGTTAGAAACCTTATTCCAAGGTCTATCCCCCAAAAGTCAAAATCGACTTTTCCTATTATTTTTCTTTACGGGAACTTCGTGAGAGTCGAAAACAAGCGAAAAAACGACTATTTTGGTGCGTATTCGGTCGATTTACCCGCGATCTGGGCCTTTAAATTACGCAAGCTCACTTTAAAATGCCATAAATACATGTGTATGTGCTAAAGTGTGAAAAAATCAACATTTCGTTTCGGATGATTTTTCCGCACCCGAGCCCCTAGGGGTACCGCTAGGGCCCGGCCCGAAAATTAAAGCTCTTTGTCCGGCACGATGGACAGGAAGTCCAATCATTAGGGGTCTTAGGCCTTTAGATAAGGATTCTGTGGATATAAAGATCGACCGAATCGGGCGAGTAACGAAGAAGTTATGGCCAAAATAATTTTTAGCCCATGCCCATATGGGTACCCCTAGGGCCCGGCTCAAAAATTGGAACTTTTTGTTCAGCATGATGGACAGGAATTCCGATCATAGGGGGTCTTAGGCCTTTAGATAATAATTCCGTAGACATAAAGATCGACCAAATCAGACGAGTAACGAAGAAGTTATGGCCAAAATAGTTTTTAGCCCAGGCCCCTAGGGGTACCCATAGGGCCCAGCCCAAAAATTGGAGCTCTTTGTTCAGCACGATGGATAGGAATTCCAATCATGAGGGGTCTTGGGCCATTAGATAAGGATTCCGTGGATATAAAGATCGACCGAATCGGGCGAGAAACGAAGTAGTTATTGCTTAAATTGTTTTTGCGTCGGGTCCCGTTTTGCGCAGTTCCACTATTTTTGCCATAACTTCTAGGCTATATGTCCGATTTGGCCGATTCAAGCGGCGTTAGAAACCTTATTCCAAGGGCTATTCCCCAAAAAGTCAAAATCCACTTTTCCTATTATTTTTCTTTACGAGAACTTCGTGAGAGTCCAAAACAAACGAAAAAGTGACTATTTCGGGGCGTATTCGGCCGATTTACGAGCGATCTGGGCCTTTAAATTACGCAAGCTCACTTTAAAATGCCATAAATAAATGTGTATGTGCTAATGTGTGAAAAAATCAACATTTCGTTGCGGATGATTTTTCAGCACCCGAGCCACTAGGGGTACCGCTAGGGCCCGGCCCGAAAATTAAAACTCTTTGTTCGGCACGATGGACAGGAATTCCAATTATTATGGGTCTTAGGCCTTTAGATAAGGATTATGTGGACATAATGATCGACCGAATTGGGCGAGTAACAAAGAAGTTATGGCCAAAATAATTTTTAGCCCATGCCCCTACGGGTACCCCTAGGGCCCGGCCCAAAAATTGGAAATTTTTGTTCAGCACGATGGACAGGAATTCCAATCATGGGGAGTCTGAGGCCTTTAGATAAGGATTCCGTGGACATAAAGATCGACCGAATCGGACGAGTAACGAAGAAGTTATGGCCAAAATAGTTTTTAGCAAAAGCCCCTAGGGGTACCCCTAGGGCCCAGCCCAAAAATTGGAGCTCTTTGTTCAGCACGATGGATAGGAATTCCAATCATGAGGGGTCTTGGGCCATTAGATAAGGATTCCGTGGATATAAAGATCGACCGAATCGGGCGAGAAACGAAGTAGTTATATCTTAAATTGTTTTTGCGTCGGGTCCCGTTTTGCGCAGTTCCACTATTTTTGCCATAACTTCTAGGCTATATGTCCGATTTGGCCGAATCAAGCGGCGTTAGAAACCTTATTCCAAGGGCTATTCCCCAAAAAGTCAAAATCCACTTTTCCTATTATTTTTCTTTACGAGAACTTCGTGAGAGTCCAAAACAAGCGAAAAAGTGACTATTTCGGGGCGTATTCGGCCGATTTACGAGCGATCTGGGCCTTTAAATTACGCAAGCTCACTTTAAAATGCCATAAATACATGTGTATGTGCTAAAGTGTGAAAAAATCAACATTTCGTTTCGGATGATTTTTCGGCACCCGAGCCCCTAGGGGTACCGCTAGGGCCCGGCCCGAAAATTAAAGCTCTTTGTCCGGCATGATGGACAGGAAGTCCAATCATTAGGGGTCTTAGGCCTTTAGATAAGGATTCTGTGGACATAAAGATCGACCGAATCGGGCGAGTAACGAAGAAGTTATGGCCAAAATAATTTTTAGCCCATGCCCATATGGGTACCCCTAGGGCCCGGCTCAAAAATTGGAACTTTTTGTTCAGCATGATGGACAGGAATTCCGATCATAGGGGGTCTTAGGCCTTTAGATAATAATTCCGTAGACATAAAGATCGACCAAATCAGACGAGTAACGAAGAAGTTATGGCCAAAATAGTTTTTAGCCTAGGCCCCTAGGGGTACCCCTAGGGCCCAGCCCAAAAATTGGAGCTCTTTGTTCAGCACGATGGATAGGAATTCCAATCATGAGGGGTCTTGGGCCTCTAGATAAGGATTCCGTGGACATAAAGATCGACTGAATCGGGTGAGAAACGAAGAAATTATGGCTAAAATTGTTTTTGCGTTGGGTCCCGTTTTGCGCAGTTCCACTATTTTTGCCATAACTTTTAGGCTATTTGTCCGATTTCGCCGATTCAAGCGGCGTTAGAAACCTTATTCCAAGGGCTATACCCCAAAAAGTCAAAATCCAGTTTTTCTATTATTTTTCTTTACGGGAACTTCGTGAGAGTTGAAAACAAGCGAAAAAGTGACTATTTTGGGTCGTATTCGGTCGATTTACCCGCGATCTGGGCCTTTAAATTATGCAAGCTCACTTTAAAATGCCATAAATACATGTGTATGTGCTAAAGTGTGAAAAAATCAACATTTCGTTGCGGATGATTTTTCAGCACCCGAGCCACTAGGGGTACCGCTAGGGCCCGGCCCGAAAATTAAAACTCTTTGTTCGGCACGATGGACATAAATTCCAATCATTAGGGGTCTTAGGCCTTTGGATAAGGATTCTGTGAACATAAAGATCGACCGAATCGGGCTAGTAACGAAGAAGTTATGGCCAAAATAATTTTTAGCCCATGCCCCTATGGGTACCCCTAAGGCCCGGCCCAAAAATTGGAACTTTATGTTCAGCACGATGGACAGGAATTCCGATCATTGAGGGTCTTAGGCCTTTAGATAAGGATTCCGTGGACATAAAGATCGACCAAATCGGAAGAGTAACGAAGAAGTTTTGGCCAAAATAATTTTTAGCCCAAGCCCCTAGTGGTACCCCTAAGGCCCAGCCCAAAAATTGGAGCTCTTTGTTCAGCACGACGGATAGGAATTCCAATCATGAGGGGTCTTGAGCCATTAGATAAGGATTCCGTGGACATAAAGATCGACCGAATCGGGCGAGAAACGAAGAAATTATGGCTAAAATTGTTTTGCGTCGGGTCCTGTTTTGCGCAGTTCCACTATTTTTGCCATAACTTGTAGGCTATTTATCCGATTTGGCCGATTCAAGTGGCGTTAGAAACCTTATTCCAAGGGCTATCCACCAAAAAGTCAACATCCACTTTTCCAATTATTTTTCTTTACGAGAACTTCGTGAGAGTCCTTAACAAGCGAAAGAGTGACTATTTTGGGGCGTATTCGGCCGATTTACCTCGATCTGGGCCTTTAAATTACGCAAGCTCTTTTTAAAATGCCATAAATACATGGGCATGTGCTAATGTGTGAAAAAATCAACATTTCGGTTCGGATAATTTTTCAGCACCCGAGCCCCTAGGGCCTGGCCCGAAAATTGAAGCTCTTTGTTCGGCACGATTGACAGGAATTCCAATCATTAAGGGTCTTAGGCCTTTAGATACGGATTCTGTGGACATAAAGATTGACCGAATCGGGCGAGTAACGAAGAAGTTATGGCCAAAATAATTTTCAGCCCATGCCCCTAGGGCCCAGCCCAAAAATTGGAGCTCTTTGTTCAGCATGATGGATAGGAATTCCAATCATGAGGGGTCTTGAGCCATTAGATAAGGATTCCGTGGACATAAAGATCGACCGAATGTGGCGAGAAACGAAGATGTTATGTCTAAAATTGTTTTTGCGTCGGGTCCCGTTTCGTGCAGTTCCACTATTTTTGCCATAACATCTAGGCTATTTGTCCGATTTGGCCGATTCAAGCGGCGTTTGAAACCTTATTCCAAGGGCTTTCCCACAAAAAGTCAAAATCGAATTTTCTTATTATTTTTCTTTACAAGAACTTCGTGAGAGTCCAAAACAAGCGAAAAAGTGACTATTTTGGGGCATATTCGGACGATTTACGCGCGATCTGGGCCTTTAAATTACGCAAGCTCACTTTAAAATGCCATAAATACTTGTGTAGGTGCTAAAGTGTGAAAAAATCAATATTTCGTTTCGAATGATTTTTCCGCATCCGAGCCCCTAGGGGTAACGCTAGGGCCCGGCCCGAAAATTAAAGCTCTTTGTTCGGCACGATGGACAGGAATTCCAATCATTAAGGGTCTTAGGCCTTTAGATAAGGATTCTGTGGACATAAAGATCGACCGAATCGGGCGAGTAACCAAGAAGTTATGGCCAAAATAATTTTTAGCCCATGCCCCTAGGGGTACCCTTAGGGCCCGGCCCAAAAATTGGAACTTTTTGTTCAGCACGATGGACAGGAATTCCGATCATAGGGGGTCTTAGGCCTTTAGATAAGAATTCCGTAGACATAAAGATCGACCAAATCAGACGAGTAACGAATAAGTTATGGCCAAAATAGTTTTTAGCCCAGGTCCCTAGGGGTACACCTAGGGCCCAGCCCAAAAATTGGAGCTCTTTGTTCAGCAAGATGGATAAGAATTCCAATCATGAGGGGTCTTGGGCCACTAGATAAGGATTCCGTGGACATAAAGATCGACTGAATTGTGTGAGAAACGAAGAAATTATGGCTAAAGGTGTTTTTGCGTCGGTCCCGTTTTGCGCAGTTTCACTCTTTTTGCCATAACTTTTAGGCTATTTGTCCGATTTGGCCGATTCATGCGGCGTTAGAAACTTTATTCCAAGGGCTATCCCCCAAAAAGTCAAAATCCAGTTTTCCTATTATTTGTCTTTACGGTAACTTCGTGAGAGTCGAAAACAAGCGAAAAAGTGACTATTTTGGGTCATATTTGGTCGATTTACCCGCGATTTGGGCCTTTAAATTATGCAAGCTCACTTTAAAATGCCATAAATACATGTATATGTGCTATAGTGTGAAAAAATCAATATTTCGTTTCGGATGATTTTTCAGCACCCGAGCCCCTAGGGGTACCGCTAGGGCCCGGCCCGAAAATTGAAGCTCTTTGTTCTGTACGATGGACAGGAATTCCAATCATTAAGGGTCTTAGGCCTTTAGATAAGGATTCTGCGGACATAAAGATCGACCGAATCGGGCGAGTAACAAAGAAGTTATGGCCAAAATAATTTTTAGCCCATGCCCCTAGGGGTACCCCTACGGCCCGGCCCAAAAATTAGAACTTTTTGTTCAGCACGATGGACATGAATTCCGATCATGGGGTGTCTTAGGCCTTTAGATAACGATTCCGTGCACATAAAGATCGATCGAATCGGACGAGTAACGAAGAAGTTATGGCCAAAATAGTTTTTACCCTAAGCCCCTAGGGGTACCCATAGGGCCCAACCCAAAAATTGGAGCTCTTTGTTCAGCACGATGGATAAGAATTCCAATCATGAGGGGTCTTGGGCCATTAGACATGGATTCCGTGGATATAAAGATCGGCCGAATCGGGCGAGAAACGAAGAAGTTATGGCTAAAATTGTTTTTGCGTCGGGTCCCGTTTTGCGCAGTTCCACTATTTTTGCCATAACTTTTAGGGTATTTGTCCGATTTGGCCGATTCAAGCGGAGTTAGAAACCTTATTGCAAGGGCTATCCCCCAAAAAGTAAATCCACTTTTCCTATTATTTTTCTTTACGAGAAATTCGTGAGAGTCCTAAACAAGCGAAAAAGTGACTATTTTCAGGCGTATTCGGCCGATTTACCCGCGATCTGGGCCTTAAAATTACGCAAGCTCACTTTAAAATGCCATAAATACATGTGTATGTGTTAAGGTGTGAAAAAATCAACATTTCGTTTCGGATAATTTTTCAGCCCCGAGCCCCTAGGGGTACCCCTAGGGCCCGGCCCGAAAATTGAAGCTCTTTGTTCGGCACGATAGACAGGAATTCCAATCATTAGGAGTCTTAGGCCTTTAGATAAGGATTCTGTGGACATAAAGATCGACCGAATCGGGCGAGTAACAAAGAAGTTATGGCCAAAATAATTTTTAGCCCATGCCCCTATGGTACCCCTAGGGCCCAGCTCAAAAATTGGAACCTTTTGTTCCGCACGATGGACATAAATTTCGATCATAGGAGGTCTTAGGACTTTAGATAAGAATTCCGTAGACATAAAGATCGACCAAATCAGACGAGTAACGAAGAAGTTATGGCCAAAATAGTTTTTAGCCCAGGCCCCTAGGGCCCAGCCCAAAAATTGGAGCTCTTTGTTCAGCACAATGGGTAGGAATTCCAATCATGAGGGGTCTTGGGCCATTAGATAAGGATTCCATGGACATAAAGATCGACTGAATCGGGCGAGAAACGAAGAAATTATGGCTAAAATTGTTATTGCATCGGGTCCCGTTTTGTGCAGTTCCGCTATTTTTGCCATAACTTTTAGGCTATTTGTCCGATTTGGCCGATTCAAGCGGCGTTAGAAACCTTATTCCTAGGGCAAAACCCCAAAAAGTCAAAATCCACTTTTCCTATTTTTTTGCTTTACGTGAACTTCGTGAGAGTCGAAAACAAGCGAAAAAGTGACTATTTTGGGGCGTATTCGGTCGATTTACCCTCGATCTGGGCCTTTAAATTACGCAAGATCACTTTAAAATGCCATAAATACATGTGTATGTGCTAAAGATTGAAAAAATCAACATTTCGTTTCAGAAGATTTTTCAGCACCCGAGCCCCTACGGGTACCGCTGGGGCCCGGCCCGAAAATTGAAGCTCTTTGTTCGGCACGATGGACAGGAATTCCAATCATTTAGGATCTTAGGCCTTTAGATAAGGATTCTGTGGACATAAAGATCGACCGAATCGGGCGAGTAACAAAGAAGTTATGGCCAAAATATTTTTAGCCCATGCCCCTAGGAGTACCCCTAGGGCCCGACCCAAAAATTGGAACTTTTTGTTCAGCACGATGGACAGGAAGTCCGATCATGGGGGGGTCTTAGGCCTTTAGATAAGGATTCCATGCACATAAAAGTCGACCGAATTGGACAAGTAACGAAGAAGTTATGGCCAAAATAGTTTTTAGCCCAGGCCCCTAGGGGTACCCCCTAGAGCCCAGCACAAAAATTGGAGCTCTTTGTTCAGCACGATGGATAGTAATTCCAATCATGAGGGGTCTTGAGCCATTAGATAAGGATTCCGTGGACATAAAGATCGACCGAATCGGGCGAGAAACGAAGAAATTATGGCTAAAATTGTTTTTGCGTCGGGTCCCGTTTTGCGCAGTTCCACTATTTTTGCCATAACTTCTAGGTTGTTTGTCCGATTTTGCCGATTCAAGCGGAGTTAAAAACCTTATTCCAAGGGCTATCCACCAAAAAGTCAAAATCCACTTTTCCTATTTTTTTTCTTTACGAGAACTTCGTGAGAGTCCAAAACAAGCGAAAAAGTGACTATTTTGGGGCGTATTCGGCCGATTTACCCGCGATCTGGGCCTTTAAATTACGCAACCTCAATTTAAAATGCCATAAATACATGGGTATGTGCTAATGTTTGAAAAAATCAACATTTCATTTCGGATGATTTTTCAGCACCCAAGCCCCTAGGGTACCCTTAGGGCCCGGCCCGAAAATTGAAGCTCTTTGTTCGGCACGATTGACAGGAATTCCAATAATTAAGGGTCTAAGGCCCTTAGATAAGGATTCTGTGGACATAAAGATTGACCGAATCGGGCGAGTAACAAAGAAGTTATAGCGAAAATAAATTTTAGCCCATGCCCCTAGGGTTACCCCTAGGGCCCGGCCCAAAAATTGGAACTTTTTGTTCAGCACGATGAACATGAATTCCGATCATGGGGGGTCTTAGGCCTTTAGATAAGGATTCCGTGGACATAAAGATCGAACGAATCGGACGAGTAATGAAGAAGTTATGGCCAAAATAGTTTTTAGCCTAGGCCCCTAGGGGTACCCTTAGGGCCTAGCCCAAAAATTGGAGCTCTTTGTTCAGCACGATGGATAGGAATTCCAAACAGGAGGGGTCTTGGGCCATTAGATAAGGATTCCGTGGATATAAAGATCGACCGAATCGGGCGAGAAACGAAGTAGTTATGGCTAAAATTGTTTTTGCGTCGGGTCCCGTTTTGCGCAGTTCCACTATATTTGCCATAACTTCTAGGCTATTTGACCGATTTGGCCGATTCAAGCGGCGTTAGAAACCTTATTGCTAGGGCTATCCCCCAAAAAGTAAATCCACTTTTCCTATTATTTTTCTTTACGAGAAATTTGTGAGAGTCCTAAACAAGCAAAAAAGTAACTATTTTCGGGCGTATTTCGGCCGATTTAACCGCGATCTGGGCCTTTAAATAACGCAAGCTCACTTTAAAATGCCATAAATACATGTGTAGTTGTTAAGGTGTGAAAAAATCAACATTTCGTTTCGGATAAGTTTTCAGCCCCGAGCCCTCAGGGGTAACCCTAGGGCCCGGCCCGAAAATTGAAGCTCTTTGTTCGGCACGATTGACAGGAATTCCAATAATTAAGGGTCTTAGGCCTTTAGATAAGGATTCTGTGGACATAAAGATCGACCGAATCGGGCGAGTAACAAAAAAGTTATAGCCAAAATAAATTTTAGCCCATGCCCCTAGGGTTACCCCTAGGGCCCGGCCCAAAAATTGGAACTTTTTGTTCAGCACGATGAACATGAATTCCGATCATGGGGGGTCTTAGGCCTTTAGATAAGGATTCCGTGGACATAAAGATCGAACGAATCGGACGAGTAATGAAGAAGTTATGGCCAATAGTTTTTAGCCCAGGCCCCTGTGGGGTACCCTTAGGGCCCAGCCCAAAAATTGGAGCTCTTTGTTCAGCACGATGGATAGGAATTCCAAACATGAGGGGTCTTGGGCCATTAGATAAGGATTCCGTGGATATAAAGATCGACCGAATCGGGCGAGAAACGAAGTAGTTATGGCTAAAATTGTTTTTGCGTCGGGTCCCGTTTTGCGCAGTTCCACTATTTTTGCCTTAACTTCTAGGCTATTTGTCCGATTTGGCCGATTCAAGCGGCGTTAGAAACCTTATTTCTAGGGCTATCCCCCAAAAAGTAAATCCACTTTTCCTATTATTTTTCTTTACGAGAAATTCGTGAGAGTCCTAAACAAGCGAAAAAGTGACTATTTTCGGGCGTATTCGGCCGATTTACCCGCGATCTGAGCCTTTAAATTACGCAAGCTCACATTAAATTGCCATAAATACATGTGTGTGTGTTAAGGTGCGAAAAAATCAACATTTTGTTTCGGATAATTTTTCAGCCCCGAGCCCCTAGGGGTACCCCTAGGGCCCGGCCCGAAAATTGAAGCTCTTTGTTCGGCACGATAGACAGGAATTCCAATCATTAGGGGTCTTAGGCCTTTAGATAAGGATTCTTTGGACATAAAGATCGACTGAATCGGGCGAGTAACGAAGAAGTTATGGCCAAAATAATTTTTAGCCCATGCCCCTATGGTACCCCTAGGGCCCAGCTCAAAAATTGGAACTTTTTGTTCCGCACGATGGACAGGAATTTCGATCATAGGGGGTCTTAGGACTTTAGATAAGAATTCCGTAGACATAAAGATCGACCAAATCAGACGAGTAACGAAGAAGTTATGGCCAATAGTTTTTAGCCCAGGCCCCTGAGGGTACCCCTAGGGCCCAGCCCAAAAATTGGAGCTCTTTGTTCAGCACAATGGATAGGAATTCCAATCATGAGGGGTCTCGGGCCATTAGATAAGGATTCCGTGGATATAAAGATC
This sequence comes from Schizonepeta tenuifolia, assembly GCA_029490685.1. Classification (NCBI taxonomy): domain Eukaryota; kingdom Viridiplantae; phylum Streptophyta; class Magnoliopsida; order Lamiales; family Lamiaceae; genus Schizonepeta; species Schizonepeta tenuifolia. The sequence goes on along the minus strand of CM055955.1, from coordinate 150,918,475 downwards.
GACCGAATCGGGCGAGAAACGAAGTAGTTATGGCTAAAATTGTTTTTGCGTCGGGTCCCGTTTTGCGCAGTTCCACTATTTTTGCCTTAACTTCTAGGCTATTTGTCCGATTTGGCCGATTCAAGCGGCGTTACAAACCTTATTTCTAGGGCTATCCCCCAAAAAGTAAATCCACTTTTCCTATTATTTTTCTTTACGAGAAATTCGTGAGAGTCCTAAACAAGCGAAAAAGTGACTATTTTCGGGCGTATTCGGCCGATTTACCCGCGATCTGGGCCTTTAAATTACGCAAGCTCACATTAAATTGCCATAAATACATGTGTATGTGTTAAGGTGTGAAAAAATCAACATTTCGTTTCAGAAGATTTTTCAGCACCCGAGCCCCTACGGGTACCGCTGGGGCCCGGCCCGAAAATGGATACTCTTTATTCGGCACGATGGACAGGAATTCCAATCATTAAGGGTCTTAGGCCTTTAGATAAGGATTCTGTGGACATAAAGATCGACCGAATCGGGCGAGTAACAAAGAAGTTATGGCCAAAATAATTTTTAGCCCATGCCCCTAAGGGTACACCTAGGGCCCGGCCCAAAAATTGGAACTTTTTGTTCAGCACGATGGACAGGAAGTCCGATCATGGGGGGTCTTAGGCCTTTAGATAAGGATTCCATGGACATAAAAGTCGACCGAATTGGACAAGTAACGAAGAAGTTATGGCCAAAATAGTTTTTAGCCCAGGCACCTAGGGGTACCCCCTAGGGCCCAGCCCAAAAATTGGAGCTCTTTGTTCAGCACGATGAATAGGAATTCCAATCATAAAGGGTCTTGGGCCATTAGATAAGGATTTCGTGGACATACAGATCGACTGAATCGGGCGAGAAACGAAGAAATTATGGCTAAAATTGTTTTTGCGTCGGGTCTCGTTTTGCGCAGTTACACTATTTTTGCCATAACTTTTAGGCTATTTGTCCGATTTGGCCGATTCAAACGGCGTTAGAAACCTTATTCCTAGGGCTATCCCCCAAAAAGTCAAAATCCACTTTTCCTATTATTTTTCTTTACAGGAACTTCATGAGAGTCGAAAACAAGCGAAAAAGTGAATATTTTGGGGCGTATTCGGTCGATTTACCGGCGATCTGGGCCTTTAAATTACGCAAGATCACTTTAAAATGCCTTAAATACATGTGTATGTGCTAAAGTGTGAAAAAATCAACATTTCGTTTCGGCTGATTTTTCAGCACCCGAGCCCCTAGGGGTACCGCTAGGGCCCGACCCGAAAATTGAAGCTCTTTGTTCGGCACGATGGACAGGAATTCCAATCATTAAAGGTCTTAGGCCTTTAGATAAGGAATCTGTGGACATAAAGATCGACCGAATCGGGCGAGTAACAAAGAAGTTATGGCCAAAATAATTTTTAGCCCATGCCCCTAGGGGTACCCTTAGGGCCCGGCCCAAAAATTGGAACTTTTTGTTCGGCACGATGGACAGGAATTCCGATCATGGGGGGTCTTAGGCCTTTAGATAAGGATTCTTTGGACATAAAGATCGACCAAATCGGACAAGTAACGAAGAAGTTATGGCCAAAATAGTTTTTAGCCCAGGCCCCTAGGGGTACCCCCTAGGGCCCAGCCCAAAAATTGGAGCTCTTTGTTCAGCACGATGGATAGGAATTCCAATCATGAGGGGTCTTGGGCCATTAGATAAGGATTCCGTGGATATAAAGATCGACCGAATCGGGCGAGAAATGAAGAAGTTATGGCTAAAATTGTTTTTGCGTCGGGTCCCGTTTTGCGCAGTTCCACTATTTTTGCCATAACTTCTAGGCTATTTGTCCGATTTGGCCGATCCAAGCGGTGTTAGAAACCTTATTCCAAGGGCTATCCCCCAAAAAGTCAAAATCCACTTTTCCTATTATTTTTCTTTACAGGAACTTCCTAAGAGTCGAAAACAAGCGAAAAAGTGACTATTTTGGGGCGTATTCGGTCGATTTACCCGCGATCTGGGCCTTTAAATTACGCAAGATCACTTTAAAATGCCATAAATACATGTTTATGTGCTAATGTGTGAAAAAATCAACTTTTTATTTCGGATGATTTTTCAGCACCCGAGCCCCTAGGGGTACCCCTAGGGCCCGGCCCGAAAATTGAAGCTCTTTGTTCAGCACGATTGACATGAATTCCAATAATTAAGGGTCTTAGGCCATTAGATAAGGATTCTGTGGACATAAAGATCGACCGAATCGGGCGAGTAACAAAGAAGTTATGGCCAAAATAATTTTTAGCCCATGCTCCTGGGGTTACCCCTAGGGCCCGGCCCAAAAATTGGAACTTTTTGTTCAGCATGATGGACATGAATTCCGATCATGGGGTTCTTAGGCCTTTAGATAAGGATTCTGTGCCATAAAGATCGACCAAATCGGACAAGTAACGAAGAAGTTATGGCCAAAATAGTTTTTAACCCAAGCCCCTAATGGTACCCCTAGGGCCCAGCCCAAAAATTGGAGCTCTTTGTTCAACACGATGGATAGGAATTCCAAACATGAGGGGTCTTGGGCCATTAGATAAGGATTCCGTGGATATAAAGATCGACCGAATCGGGCGAGAAACGAAGTAGTTATGGCTAAAATAGTTTTTGCGTCGGGTCCCGTTTTGTGCAGTTCCACTATTTTTGCCATAACTTCTAGGCTATTTGTCCGATTTGGCCGATTCAAGCGGCGTTAGAGACCTTATTCCAAGGGCTATCCCCCAAAAAGTTAAAATCCACTTTTCCTATTATTTTCTTTACGAGAAATTCGTGAGAATCCAAAACAAGCGAAAAAATGACTATTTTGGGGCGTATTCGGCCGATTTACCCGCTATCTGGGCCTTTAAATTACGCAAGCTCACTTTAAAATGCCATAAATACATGTGTATGTGTTAAGGTGTGAAAAAATCTACATTTCGTTTCGGATGACTTTTTAGCATCCGAGCCCCTAGTACCCCCTAGGGCCCGGCCCGAAAATTGAAGCTCTTTGTTCGGCACGATAGACAGGAAATCCAATCATTAGGGGTCTTAGGCCTTTAGATAATGATTCTGTGGACATAAAGATCGACCGAATCGGGCGAGTAACAAAGAAGTTATGGCCAAAATAATTTTTAGCCAATGCCCCTAGGGGGGCCCGGCCCAAAAATTGGAACTTTTTGTTCAGCACGATGGACAGGAATTTCGATCATAGATGGTCTTAGGCCTTTAGATAAGGATTCCGTGAACATAAAGATCGACCGAATCGGACGAGTAACGAAGAAGTTATGGCAAAAATAGTTTTTAGCCTAAGCCCCTAGGTGTATCCCTAAAGCCCATCCCAAAAATTGGAGCTCTTTGTTCAGCACGATAGATAGGAATTCCAATCATGAGGGGTCTTGAGCCATTAGATAAGGATTCCGTGGACATAAAGATCGACCGAATCGGGCGAGAAACGAAGAAATTATGGCTAAAATTGTTTATGCGTCGGGTCCCGTTTTGCGCAGTTCCACTATTTTTACCATAACTTCTAGGCTATTTGTCCGATTTGGCCGATTCAAGCGGCGTTAGAAACCTTATTCCAAGGGCTATCCCCCAAAGAGTCAAAATCCACTTTTCCTATTATTTTTCTTTACGAGAACTTCGTGAGAGTCCAAAACATGCAAAAAATGACTATTTTGGGGCGTATTCGGCCGATTTACCCGCGATCTGGGCCTTTAAATTACGCAAACTCACTTTAAAATGCCATAAATACATGTGTATGTGGTAATGTGTGAAAAAATCAACATTTCGTGCACGATGGACAGGAATTCCAATCATTAGGGGTCTTAGGCCTTTAGATAAGGATTCTGTGGACATAAAGATCGACCGAATCGGGCGAGTAATAAAGAAGTTATAGCCAAAATAATTTTTAGCCCATGCACCTAGGGGTACCCATAAGGCCCGGCCCAAAAATTGGAACTTTTTGTTCAGCACGATGGACAGGAATTCGATCATAGGGGGTCTTAGGCCTTTAGATAAGGATTCTGTGGACATAAAGATCGACCGAATCGGACAAGTAACAAAGAAGTTATGGCTAAAATAGTTTTTAGCCCAGGCCCTTAGAGGTACCCCTAGGGCCCAGCCCAAAAATTGGAGCTCTTTGTTCAGCACGATGGATAGGAATTCCAATCATGAGGGGTCTTGGGTCATTAGATAAGGATTCCGTGGACATAAAGATAGACCGAATCGGGCGAGTAACGAAGAAGTTATGGCCAAAATAAATTTTAGTACCCCTAGGGCCCTGCCCAAAAATTGGACTTTTTTGTTCAGCACGATGGACAAGAATTCCGATCATGGGGGGTCTTAGGCCTTTAGATAAGAATTCGGTGGACATAAAGATCGATCGAATCGGACGAGTAACGAAGAAGTTATGGCAAAAATAGTTTTTAGCCCAGGCCCCTAGGGGTAGCCCTAGGGCCCAGCCCAAAAATTGGAGCTCTTTGTTCAGCACTATGGATAGGAATTCCAATCATGAGGGGTCTTGGGGCATTATATAAGGATTCCGTAGACATAAAGATCGACCGAATCGGGCGAGTAACGAAGAAGTTATGGCCAAAATAATTTTTAGCCCATGCCCCTAAGGGTACCCCTAGGGCCTGGCCCAAAAATTGGAACTTTTTGTTCAGCCCGATGGACAGGAATTCCGATCATGTGGGGTCTTAGGCCTTTAGCTAAGGATTCCGTGGACATAAAGATCGACCGAATCGGACGAGTAACGAAGAAGTTATGGCCAAAATAGTTTTTAGCCCAAGCCCCTAGGGGTACCCTTAGGGCCCAGCCAAAAAATTGGAGCTCTTTGTTCAGCACGATGGATAGGAATTCAAATCATGAGGGGTCTTGGGCCATTAGATAAGGATTCCGTGGACATAAAGATCGACCGAATCGGGCGACAAACGAAGAAGTTATGGCTAAAATAGTTTTTGCATCGGGTCCCGTTTTGCGCAGTTCCACTATTTTTGCCATAACTTCTAGGCCATTTGTCCGATTTGGCCGATTCAAGCGGCGTTAGAAACGTTATTCCAAGGGCTATCCCCCAAAAAGTCAAAATCCACTTTTCCTATTATTTTTCTTTACGAGAACTTCGTGAGAGTCCAAAATAAGCGAAAAAATGACTATTTTGGGGCGTTTCAGCCGATTTACCCGCGATCTGGGCTATTAAATTACGCAAGCTCACTTTAAAATGCCATAAATACATGTATATGTGCTAATGTCTGAAAAAATCAACATTTCGTTTCGGATGATTTTTCAGCCCCTGAGCCTCTAGGGTTACCCCTAGGGCCTGGCCCGAAAATTGAAGCTCTTTGTTCGGCACGATGGACAGGAATTCCAATCATCAGGGGTCTTAGGCCTTTAGATAAGGATTCTGTGGACATAAAGATCGACCGAATCGGGCGAGTAACGAAGAAGTTATGGCCAAAATAATTTTTAGCCCATGCCCCTTGTAGCCCTAGGGCCCGGCCCAAAAATTGGAACTTTTTGTTCAGCACGATGGATAGGAATTCCGATCATGGGGGGTCTTAGGCCTTTGGATAAGGATTCCGTGGACATAAAGATCGATCGAATCGGACGAGTAACGAAGAAGTTATGACCAAAATAGTTTTTAGCCCAAGCCCCTAGGGCCCAGCCCAAAAATTGGAGCTCTTTGTTCAGAAAATTGCGGAGTCAATAATGATCCAGAAAATAGCACAAGCAGAGGAAGTGACATTGGAAGATCTTAAAGAAAATCAACATAAATTGTCAAAGGTATCATTTTTATATATAGCTTTTGCTTCAATTAGACTATTCAGACTCGTGTAGAAACAATATATTTCATTCAACAAAAAACAATTCAATGATTAGAAGCAAGTTGGTTACGTTTGCGTAACAAAGAAAAAAAAAGCAAACATATTCATCCTAGAGTTTAACTAAACCTCATTATGATTAATTAATTTTTATAAATTCCCTATTTTACATTACAGGAAAATTACTATTGCTTTACTGGAATTGTTCATGAGATTCAAAACAAATCAACAATATGGTACGATTCTTATAAAAAGTGCTCGACATCCTGCCCAAAGAATGCTGAAACAATAATATGCAAAAAATGCAATGAAGAAGTTGTCGAGACAACACCAAGGTAATTATACATATACAATTAAATAAAACTTTATATGAAAAATACTAACTTTCATTTTATTCTATTACAGGTACAGAATAACCCTGAATGTTGTACAAGGAGGCTACAATGCGCATATTACTATGTTTGACGAAGTTGCAACAATATATGTAGGATGCTTGGTGGATGAATATATTTCATCAATCAATCAGGTATTTTCAGAAATAACAAAAAAAAGTTTTATTTTTACTATTTAAAATTTAAAATTATTTTATAGTTTTACGTGTTATCCATTTGGCCTAAACATGCAGCGAAATGTTTTTCAAAAAATAACTTTAGAGGACCGCAATAAACAAATAATTCATTACAAAATAAATTCAAGTATTGATTGTTTTATTTTCACAAATTAATTTGTACAGGGTGAAAGTGAATCTCCATACTATAGAGGCCTGAACTCACAAGATTATACTGAAGCACGCTTCATGACCACGGTTAAGTATGCAACATTTGATCGAAACGGAAACTTCACTCTTATAGCCAATGCAATCCAAAAGATGCAATCTAGTCCCATCAATGCAGAAATTGCGATTGCACCATCTCAAGAACCACGAACAAATCAAGGAGAAGATAAGAGAAAAACAATCGAGAGGGTCGAGCCAGTTAAAGTGGTGGAGAAGAAAAAACCAAAGAAACATGTCAAGCAACAAGTGGAAAAAAAGAACAAATCAAATGTAGAGTTGCAACTTCATGAATTGCAAGGAAAGAGAAAAAGAAGAATCCCAAAAAAGTTTCAAGATTGTCAAGCAAAGAATGAAGATTGCATTAACATACCAAGCGGTAGCGATGACGATCTACCATTGGATAGATTGCTCTCGAAAAGCAAAAGGAAGAATAATTGCTCGCTAGCAGTGAAGATCAAAGAAGAAAAGATTTAATGTGAATATATTCACACATTATCTCTTTTTACCTTCTTTTTTTTGCCTCCTAATATTACTTCAGATTATAGTTTTAGCTTTTACACCTTCATTTAAAATTTTTGTTTTAGTTATTGACTTTGATTTTTTTTTCCAATATTATGAAATTCTCAATTGAAAATCACATTACCAACTATTCAAAATATGAAGAATATTTATAATTTCAAAATAAAAGGAAAGGGATTCACGTGCAACGCACGTGCACTCCTACTAGTAATGAAAATACATGCAAGAACAACGAAACATACCGATCATAATTGTTTTGCAATTTCCCCCAAACGAATCCTATTAAAAATGAAGTACTAGTTAGCATGATAAGCACATTACAGATGATTAAATATTTCATAAAGACGATCTTTTTGAAAAAGAAGAATTTAATTGCATTAGACAATACATTCATTACATGAAAATAAATACTAAAAAATATGATGAAGCAATATTTATGAGCTAACACGAAATATTCAAACGTTTTTTTAGTACATCACAATGTTTAAAATCAGAAGCAAGGCAAAAAAGAAGAGAAAAAAGAATTAGTTTGTAATTGTATACATTGATAAGTCCGGACCTCTAAAACTATTACCACATGTTACACATCCTATAAGAACTACAACGGCGAAAAAGTCGACTCATTCGGACAAGCACAAGTGCCAAAATAATGTATTTTTCCATTTTCAAGGGTTGTTCGAGGGTTTACGCGCCCCTCACAAAATATGATTTTTTGAACCCTTAGCCCAGGCGCTTTGAAACTTTAACCATGTGTTATATATCCTAGAAAATTCGTGAAATTTAGGTTTGTTTGCGATATGGTACGAATGAGACGAATGAATTTCATTCGTCCCAATTGTACCATAATTAGCATTCGAAATTGACTTGATCCAAACTGTGCCCTCACAGACTCACTTAACGTTCGAAATTGTAAATGTTGGCCAAATTTTATAATTTGTGAGTAAGTGGGCCAAATATTTTTTTTCCGCCCCATTTGGCTATTTTAAAATATCACTAAAAAATAATTACATTATACGTAGGCTGAATATTGATGTTAAAATAGGAAAGAAATCGAATTGATCATTTATTTTGCATAAATCATTAATAAATTGTTAAGATTAGAATGTTGCTGAAATTTATATATGCTTTTGTAATATTCTATTAATTAGTTCCCCTGGAGAAAATAAAAAATTCTATATATTAATTAGGTGATTGAAAAATATCAAAGAACAACAGAATGTAACATTAATGAATATACGTATTACTTAAAAATATCTATAAAGGTAATGATATTCGATCACACTGTGGCCGACCACACAAATTAAAAATGGTAATATAGGTTTTGAAAATGAAAATATACACTAATTGGGAAGTATAAACCCTAAGGAGGAAATGTGATTATTTCCATTTTTACAGTCAACTTTTATTTTTTTACGCGTGTGGTTGATAACAGTGTGGCCGGATATCATTACTATTTCTATAAACTGCAATAGTAGTTGCTACTATACATACATATTGTACTGTAACATTTTATTTAGAGCTGGTGTTGGTTTATAGTTATACAAAATAACCTCTTTAGTTGAGAGAATAATAACCAAAAGCTTGCGCAAGGAATATCAACATCAATCAATTATATATAAAGAGAAGAGAGCGATCTGATATGATAAATTGTATGATTGATTCCTCGTTCCTGCAGCAGCAGCAGCTGCTTAATTAATTAGCTCTAGCTCTAGCTTAGCTTGCGGTCTTTCCATTTCCAGAAAACCAAAAAAAACCTTAACCACACTGCGCTAGAGTGTGGTATGGTAGGAGCTAGCTAGCTAGCTACTGAATACATACATACATACATATCATCATATATATTCACAATATTCATATCGATCGATCGCCTCCAAAAAATTAATTTACATTAATTAATTGATCCATGCATACATCATGGTCCGTACATCTGATCGAGGAGGATGACCATAGCCATGGCGACCGCCGCATCGAATCCCGGCTGCACCTCGAGCCGGAAAACGTCCTTGCCGAAAGCTACACCTCTGACAGAGGCCTCCTTCTGCTTCAACTCCACCAGCCGCCGCCGCTTATCGTCGTAGACGGCGCAGCAGCGGCGCGCGTACGACCCTTGGATCTCGTAGCTGGCCTTCGAATTCGAGGTGACGTGAGCCAGGCACCTGCTCGGGAGGAGGCTCACGTTCTTCCTCACCGTAAACTTCGGATTCTCCACCGCCTCGCCGTCGAAGATCAACCACGTGTCTCCCAGGCTCAATCTCTGATCAATTTTAATTAATTTATTAGAATAATTAATCGATCGACTTGAAACAAATCATATTACATACTAATTTACTGATTAATCGAATGCATATTAATAATTAATTACCTTGCGGCGGATGGTGAGGAGCGTGGCGCCGGAAGCGTCCATAAGGAAGATTTGGGGGTTGGTGGCGGACATGTAATTGTCGACGCGGTAGACGAGGTTGCCGCGGGGGTCGAACACCGTGAATCCCTGGCAGTTGAGGAGGAGCGATTTCTTCCATACGGTCAGCACCACCGCCGTATCACCCGCGCCGTCGCCACTGATATTATTGACCTTGATGAGCTGATGATCGGGCGACGCTGCTGCTGCTGCTGCTGCTGCGTTGGGATAGACCTTGGTCATTGCCTGAATTCGATCAATTCCCAGCTCAATCCAATCCGATCCGATCCGATCCAATCCAATCCAATCAACTGTGTGAATGTCGTTGTTGAAGAAGATGAAGAAGACTGCCAATTGGAGAAGAAGAAGAAGATGGTCGGTCAATTAGAGCTTATCTGATTCGTTGAATTGCTCTAGTAGCTACTCTCTCCATCTCTCTATATATATAGACGTTGCTTTCTTTTTCTTTTTTTTTTTATATCGTGGAACCTACGGCCGCTATTTTCGGTAGGCATTGGATAAACTTCCGTTCTTTGTGTAGTAGCCTGCAAACCACACAGAGCAGGTAAATCATACTTTTTAAGTACAAATGTGACATGTTCGACCTATAAAAACTTATCATAAAGTTCGAATCTGAAAATTTTCAATGTTATACGTTCAATTTTACCATTAGATCATACACAAGGGAAGATATAGACGTTGCTTTCATTTGAGTGGGTGGGCGTGGATGAATGGATGGATGAAATGTGAGGGATAATATTATATTATATTTGGGTGAATGGAATGGAATGAATTATATTAATGAAGTGGGGAGTGGGTCCCATGCAATTCCAAACAAGGGCCGGGATCAAAGGGACAATACTTGTTTCAGTAAAAGTAAGAGGCAGGCAATTAAGTGCGGTGACCACCATTTTCCCTATTCCATTCCTTAGTTACCCAACCTTTTTTTTTTCTTTTTTTTTTCTTTAGGGATACATTAGTTCGCCAACTTATCCCAAACCCAAACCTATGACAACCACACACTACGCGACGCCATTTCATTTTCATTTTTCATTTACATTTTCATGAGAGAGAAAATTAAACAAAGAGGGAGGGAGAGAGAGAGTGCATGCCGCCCCAATGATTTTTAGACCGTCTGCAGTGGCTATTTTCATGGGTGTCTCGAAACACTTAATTCATGGAGACAGTCCAGTGCAGCATCCACTGTCTCGAGACAGTAATATATTGACAAAATTAATATTCAAAATTAATAAACTAATTAGATGGAGACACCACATAGAGACAGTCTCATTGCAGCTAATTGTCTCTATCTCCATCACACCTCATAGAAACAGCTCATAGAAACACTACAACTATGGATAGTCTTAGATAATATTCTTCCAATTTGACATCTTGACATTTGAAAAAATGAAATTAAGTTATTCGTCCAACAGGACAATTATTCTGCAGATTACAATAAGTAGCAAGAAAAAAAAAGTTATCTTGCATCATGCCTATCTTATTTATTTTTATTTTTTTGACTTGATGAAGGGCGGTGTGGCAGAGATTGAAGCCTAGACCCTTGCTTAGATGTTATCACCAAGGAACATTTGTGAATTTGAGATCATATATGCACTCTTCGGGATCATCTTTACTCGTTTACATAAATCAATAAAATATATATTAGTCCACTATATATAATTACAATAAATATGTAATCATGTTACGTTGACTCAATTAAATTATATATATGTGTAGTGAACATAGCTTTTAATGAATGATCATCATCAAGCAAAGCAAGACTTGGATTGGATTGGATTATATTTGAAGTGAAAAGGTAGCTTGGATTTCTATTAGTTGAGAAATGAAAGTTGATCCATTCTCTTGTTAATGATGAGACAAAGATAGATGAAGATGGACGGCTACGAGTGGTGGGTGGGTGGGGTCGAAGCAACGACTTGTGTAGAGAGGAATGGGATGAGATAGATAAATTTATTTGATAACATATTGTTTGACAACAATACAAGTAGCCGTCCATTCTCAGCCATGATTAATAATTAATTAAGTGGAATACAAACTAGTAATAGTATATATTAAGCTGCTGCAATCAAACCAATTATATTTTAATGGAATTGTGTGGCTGAGAGCCAATTTGCGGTGACATGCCAGTCAATTCCTCCACTCAAGATATTTATGATAATCTAATACAAAATTAGTATCAATATAGGACTATATGTCACGCAAAATAGACAAATCCGTTTTCCACCCTCTCTAATGGTTCTACAAGATGAGCGATTGCATTTGGATCGTTGAATGTTCAGATTATGTGTTGTTCATCTATTTAAAATAATAATGTAGTATATTGTTTTTGTAATTTTATCATTTATGTTATTAATGTCGGTAAACTATCTCAAACATACAATAATGTAAAAAAAAAAAAAAAAGTTCCAAATTATTCTGGATCGGAATACAGTAGTATCTCTTCAAATATCAAACAAGTATCTAGTTTAATTTAGTGGCAAGCCCTCAATCTTTTTAATTCAAATTAAAAAGTACTACTTAATTTAGGGTTTTCGTTAAAGTACTCTATTTTATATTTATATTTTCGGATAATTATATCCTTCTATGATTATAAATACGGTTTTTATAATTAATTCTTAGGAAGATAAACATTATTAGACCTCTCAGTCAAAGTATAATAATTAAATATCATCCATATTCTTTTTGAAGAGGATATATATACTCATCCAAATTATTGAACAACGTAACTAATCACATATAAGCTAGATTATGTGTGTTCTTTCTTTCTTTTTTGGAAAACAGGTGTATAAGATGTGTATGATATATATCTACTTGAAATTAATCACCGCATGGATCAAACAATTTTGACATTACTATTTAAAAGAATCTCAAAAAGAAAAATAGTACTCCGTCCATGATAAGTGTGACCCGAAGAAAATAGTACTTCATGTTTAAAGAAATAAAGAAAAGTGGATGAGAGTGGGGAAAAATAAAAAAGTAGGTGAGAATAAGGAAGATAATTGTGTTAATTTTAGTGGAATGAAAGAAAGTGGGTGAAAATGACGAAAGTAAAATGATAATATATTAAATGGGACCATTTATGGAAAGAGTCACATTTATTGTGGACGGTCGATAAAGGAAACTATGTCACACTTATTGTGAACGGAAAGAGTATTATATATTTATATTAGTTAAATATTTGATCTGGCCCTACCTACACATACAAAAGCCCAAACAAATGAACACACCATAGCTGAAATAAATGTGGAAGAGCCATGAAAATGAGCCCACCAAAGTCAAATTACGCAAACCCCATTGGCCAAGAACAAGAATAACCTACATATTTGATTGTGAAGTTTTTGTTGCTTTCTTTCTTTTCTTTTCTTTTTCTTTCTGTTTTTCTCTTTAATGAAAGAGAGGGAAAAAAAAGGAGAAGTTTAGAATGGGCTTTGACCAGCTTTCGAATGGGCCAAAGACCAAATTGATAGGAGGATATATTTTTCTGTTTCTTTCCAAGAATAATGAACTCGATTAGTCTTATCATATGATTAATTTGTAATATTTGTGAACGGAATTCCGTAATTTGATTTATATTGTATTTCATGATGTTATTGCTGTTATTTATACTAAAGTGTCGTATTTATACTAACCTCAATTTGGAACTCTTTCTTCAAACAAATTCAACCATCTTTTTCTCCATTTACAACTAACTCAATAATTTTTTTTCTTAATTCTTGTACAAATCATTTTAGGAAGACTTTTTCAGGACAAAGGGAGTATTAATTACCCATACCCAAGCTTTATAATATGGCGTATGAAACACTAATTCTTTTTTTCGACATGGTATGAAACAGTAATTTTTTTTTAAAAATTAAAGATGTGCTACACAAATATTTTTGGGTCATCATCTATATTCTTTCGTCTTTAAGACTACATCACACATTTATTATTTTATAGTCATTTGTCACGTTCATTTTAACCTACTCCTTTTCATCACGGAAACTATAGACAAGAAAGATTGGATATAAAAATTATAATTAATGTACTCTCTGTCCACGAAATGATTGTTATTTTTGTTACTTCACTCATATTTATTGTGGAATGTTTACTCCACTCATAATAATATTCACTATAACTCACTACTACCTACCATTTTCTTAAAATCCATAACGATCACAATGTGGCAACCATCTCGTGAAGTGAGGGAGTATGTTGGTTTGTGTACAATACCAATTTTTATAGCTATACCAAGTCAATAAAGTCTTTCCTCACTTTATTATTGAATCCTAATTTTATTTATAATTTATTTATTTTTATTTTTTTAAAGACCAAGCAGTAACAGTTGATCTCATTTCCTTACTCAAAATTCATCTTCCTATTATTTCAATTTTTATTAAAAAGTGTGCAGTAAGATTGGCACAACATAATGCATGAAGCTGCTTACGTGGGTCTCATGCAAACTGTGATGGTCTCTACTCCCGACGCGTGTCAGTGTCATGACGCCACCGCCGCACTCTAGCTTCATAAAGAAAAAAAATACTAGCATAATTTAGGGTTGAGAGAATTGTTGTTAGTTAATTAATGTGGAGGGTGAGGGTGGTGGTGTAGTGGTAGATCGAATTAATTTGATGGATACATTAGAAGATGAGTACTACTACGGTGAGGATGAGGATGATTGTGATTCATCGGAAATTAATACTAGTACTAGTATTATTGAGTTCAAGAAGGGGAATGGGATGATGATGATGAGTAAAAGTAATGCAGGTTGGGTGATGATGATGATGAAGAATGCAGGAAAGAAATTAGTAATGACGGGCCTTGTCATTTCATCTGCTCCGCTGCTGCTTCCTCCGCTGCTCGTCGTCTCCGCTCTCGGTCTTGCTATGTCCATCCCATTCGCCGTCGCTTTTGCCTCCTTCGCCTGTACTCACAAGCTCATGACCAATCTCCTGCCTCCGCCGCTTCCGCCTCCGCCTCCGCCTCCTAGTTATGATGGACAAGAAGATGCCGATGATGACGATCATCTGGATCCAGATCATATCAACTCTAACTATTATTCGCAAGAACAAGAACAAGAAGAAAGTAACATGAAGATCAAGAATGATGAGAAGATTAGATTAATAGAATTGGTGGACGATGATGATGATGAGCGAGAGACAGAGACAGATGATGATCATGTCGACAAAGATGATCTACAGACAGCAGAAGAAAATGATGAGAATGAGAAAGAGAATGAGAGAGAAATCATTAACAACAAAAATTTGTTGATCACAGAAGAAGAGAGCGGTAGCTCCAGATCTGAAAATGGAAATAATACTATTATTGTTGATGTGAAAGAGATGCAGTCGGTACAAGTGAAGCAAGGCGGCGACTACAGCAGCCTAATCTTGATGAATGACAACTACAACAAAAAAACTGATGCTGACATAGTTGGTGATGGTGATGGTGATGGTGATGCCGCCTCAAGAGGAGGTACGTAAATGTTATCAATTAACAAGTGAAGTATTCATTTATTATGAATGATGCTACTACCTTAAGTTATTGAATCAATTGTTTCTGTAATAATTACAGAAGGTGAACACGAGCCGAAAGTGGAGTTGAAGAAAGAGGAGACAAATCATTCTAATGAGGTGAGTGATCAGCTGAATCTGTTTTATTTTAGTTACTTGATTGGATTAGAAATTAATCTAGTACTAGTACTAGTACTAGTGTAGATGAAAGTAAAATTTTTGAAGTAATAGAGTTTGTTGGGATGGATTGCAGTTGCAGTTGCAGCAAGAGAAGGAGAAGGAATGGGAGAAGAAGATCAATGCGATAAGAGTGATAGTGGGGTTCAAGGCTCCAAGGCGTACTTCCTACTTTGAAGAAGTTAAGGCTCTGTATTTATTCACCGGAATCGAACCCCCAACCCCTTCTTCTTCTTCGGATCACCAAATTGCTGCTGCTGCTGCTGCTGAGTTGGATGCCAAGCTTAACTTCCTCATGTCTGTAATAGGACTGAAATAGCTTTAGTTAGTTAGTTTCCTCATTTTTGTAATGTTCCTTCTTGTTTCGACTTCAAACTTGTTTTGTTTTTCTTCATCGGTCTCATCAGTAAATGCTTGCTATCTTTACTTATGTTGCTGCTGTTACGGTACTAGACTAGAATAGTTTTCAATCATGTAATGTCTCATCCTCCTATTCCTAGCTATCCTATCACAACACAAAAGCATATAATGTATAAAGAAATAAATTAACTCACTAGAGACAGAGACCAACAACAACATTATAATTATAAATACTCACCACTACCAACAAGATACAAGGATAAGCAAGCATATGTCTCTTCACACACCAAAAACCGACTCAAAACAACTTCATGCAAACAAGTTTGTCTTCCTAAGAGCCTTCCTTCGAGGTTCCATACAAAAACTCAATACTTTTAAACTAAATAATTAATGAGCATCTTTCAATGGAGACGCACATCACCCGACCCGGCACCGGATCCAGCCCCATCGATAAATATAGCTAGCTAGCGTCTCCTTTCCTGCTCCCTAGAGGATTGCCAAGTCCGAGGAGCAGCACCAGCACCGGCACCGGCAGGCCTGCGATCATCTCGCCACCTGTCACCAGGCGGAGGTGCTCGATCATCTGCTCTGGACCATTTGTCAGTGGTTGGAGGCGGGGCTGCTGCTGCCTGCCCACCCTCAGCGGCTGCTCTTCTGAACCTCGGAACAAACTTCCCAGGTGCAGGTGCAGGTGCAGGTGCAGCTGCGGCGGCAGCAATAGCTGGCGGTGCCTCCATAGACACATCGCTCCTTGGTGGCATTACTGCACTAGCACTAGATGCACCTGATCTCCCCAAGATCTCTTCCCTCCGCTGCCTTTCTTTTTCTTCCAGCTCTCTCTCTCTCTGCCTCTGCTTCTCAGCAATCTCATCCAGCTTCGCCTTCCGTTCAGCTTCCTCTTTCTTTCGCCTCTCCATCTCTGCAGTATCATTAACAACCCAAATCATGAGTAGAAACCATAACCCACCCAAATCACTACCACTAACCCTTACTCATGTCCAAATAAGCTAAATACGTTTTCCCATGTACCGGTAAAATGCTTAGATTCATATTTGAACTGGAAAGTACCTTCAAGCTTCCGAGCCTCCTCTTCTTCGCGCAATCTTCTCTGCCTCTCCTCTTCACTTCTCAGGAAATATATCATTTTCCTCTTAGCTTCCCTTTCCTCTTTACGTGACCGAATAAGGTTGCTGATCGTCTCTTCTCTTTCCTGCCTAAGTCTGTCGCGTTCAGCTGTCCTACAATTCACCACACGTTCTAGGAAAATGTTCTGTGCAAGATCAAGAAAAATACGCCAATCAGTGACATCCATGCGTAACAAGCAAATGAAGCTACATCTTTCAAAATGAGCAAGTGAAAGCACCCTTCTTAAATATTGACTACAGCGCAATTCACATTCGACCTTCTAGGGGCTGATCCAAGCAAATGCTAACAGCAGCAGGTCTTAAAGAGTCAGACACAAACTCAGATTATAGAAACAAAATTATTTTCTACAAATTTAGATGGTAATCCCCGGACAATACAGAACTCATCTGAAACAGCAGTAACATGTATAGCCTGCCTGACATGAGAAACTCTACACTGATACAGCTCTCATATTGCCTAAGGAACCACAAATTAGCCCAGACTCTACCAACTACTGCATTTTCAAGATCCCGAGCTCGTGATGAAGCCAATCTAGCATTTGGTACAAGTGTTATGAGGACGCTCTTCTGAGCCAATACAGAATAGTTTGGAATACAAAGCAAACCTTTCAGATGTTAACTAAAAAAATGTAACATTAGGACCCCATATCGTAAATCTTTACTCGAGATAACTGAACTTTAAAGGCAGAACAATAGACAACATTAACATTAGCGAACCTTTTATATTATAACTTGGTATTCTAGAAACCAGTATTATCCAAAAGAGCTATGCAAGTGAAAGATCAATATCCTTGTTGAAAATAATCAGGTTATCAATTAACATAGAAGGGAATAACCTTGTTCTCCAACATTCTGCCAAGCCTTCTTTTCTCCTCTAGGTCTCCAGCATGCCGTTGCCTACTTAAATCAACCTCTAGCTGTATCAAGATAGGAAAAAAAGGAATAAGCCCAGCTGCCCAGTTATTTATTATTTTTTTTTTTTATGTAAGCATTCAATTATACAGGACAAAATTTAGTATTGTCCCAGAGAGGGAAATCTCTTGCAAAGATGACTACTTATGAATGATGTTTCCAGCCAACAAGATGGCAGACTCAGACCTGTTGCTCAAGCTCATGACGAACTTTTTCATCTTCTAAGCGTTTCTGAAATGTAGCTTCGATAAGCGAGGCGGCCTCTTCCCTTTTTGCTCTCTCCAAATAATCCATTGTTTTTCCTAGCTTCTGTAGCCTTTTCTCCATTTCATGCTTCTCCCTGAGCTGCTCACTAACAGCTAGGTCCATCAAACTCTGCTTGGTTATTTTGTCCTGTATCCATATAAAAATTGTTAATCCGGAAAATAGGGCTAGCAAAAATAAAATAAAATAAAATAAAATAAATCCTATCTGCAAAAATAAGATTGCTCACCCCCTCTAAGACTGGTTTCTTTCCTTTCTTCTTACTCCGCTTTTCAGCTTCTTGCAGCAATGCTTGGGCTTCCTCAAGCTCACGTTCTTCTATTTCCCGGCGAATTCTTTGAGTCTTCATTTGTTCAAATTCTGATGCAAGCCTTTTCTGCTCTGCCTCTTCAGTTATTTTCTGTAATTTCAGCCTCTTTGCCTCCTCCTCTCGTTCCTTAGAATGTTAATTGGAAATTAAGCAATTTAAACTCAAAAGAATCCATTACATCATCAAAGCAAAAAAAAATAGCATACCATCTCTAACAGCTGACGTTCTTGCTCTTCTTTGCGCTTTTCAATTATTGATTTGCGTGCAAGCAAACGTTTGTGCTCCTTTTCAACTACTTCTACTAAATCTGAAAGTGTTTCCCCCAATTTTGGCGTACTCATACCAGGAGGGTAGATCATGACCCTTGACTTGCTGAGGGATTCCGTGAGAGCGGAGAGGTGATCTCGTAAGCCGTCTGATTCAAGACTCTGAGGTGAAAACATTCAAATATAACTCATTGGAATTTAAGATACAACATTCAATTTCAATGGAATCTATAAAGGAAAAACACAAGGAATAGAAACATGGAGGAGAATATTCAAAACAAAAGATGAAGTTAGGGAACTTCAAATGCCAACACAGCCCCAGAGAGACATGTAATCTAACATAGCGCGATCTGCACTATAGAGCAATATTTGATTATTACTTCTTGTGCTTGGGCTTTTAATATTTAGTTAGGTTTTAAATTTTATAGTACTCTTTCCGTCCCGGAACAAGGGTATGCTAGTATTTTATTGCTAATATCGCTAGGTAGATAACAGTCTAGAAATGTTGCTACCTGACCTCAAGTACCTATTAGTATTATTTTGCCTACAATTCTAAAAGGGTAAATTATTACTAATAAGGTATGGAAAACGAGCCACTTTTTCCGGGACGGAGGTGGTAACTCTTATAATAACTCTTTATAATAACTGCATGAACAATACGTTTCTTTTCTCTTCCTAATTCTAAACAATGGCGTGTGTCTTCGTTTCTTCTTGCTGACTCCTCTTCTTTATGTCACCTTTTTCCATTCGACACAAAATAACAGCCATATTTTAGGGCTCGGTAATAAGCCTTTATTGCAGTGATCTACACAAGTTTGCCTCCTATGCTAATGTAAAAGACTCTTGTCTCCCGAATTGATTGTTCCATTTGTAGTAGACAAGAAACTGTAACAAAGTTGGCAAGAAGGGGCACTTGAACAACTTTGGATTGTTTGGTCCTTAGGGGAGCAGCATCATTACCTAGACTAATAGGAAAGTGAATTGGCCATTAGAAGACGTATAGAGAATTTGAAAATTGGCAGTTTCACAAACACAAAAAGTTTACCGTAGCATCAAGTAGATAATCATACACTTAATCAGAGGCCCAGCAAAGTTGGTGAAATCAGAAAGATGATAATTAGATGGTTACCTTATTACCAAAGAAAATTGCGCCCTTCCTGTAATTCACTTTCATAGATAAGAAATTATGCTTGACTGCATCAACAGATATCTTCTCGACCATTGGAAAATCAAAAAAAGGAATTATCTTTGATAGGTTATCAATGGTCATAGTCTGATACACCTGTGAGACCTGGATATATAGAACATAAGAATAAGAAAAACATGATGCAAGATACCAAAAGTGTTGCAGCAGAGTTTTTGGATGGTGGTAACACATACCCGCTGAAGCAACCTAAGAGCAGCAAGCTTCTCCAGTGAAGGAACATACTGAGACAGATGCACTTCTGGAACAGAGGAAGCAGAAGCAAGTTTACCTCCAAGCTTTGAAATTTTTGTTAGCAAAGGCTGTACTTGCAGTGCGAGGTGTAAAGGGAGGAATTCATGTTCCAAAATATGGTAAAGATCCTTCACTTCCTGAGTTACACAGTTCATAACACCTTTGGCCACCTAAACAAAATGCTCAAAAAAATTAAGAATGAAATGACACATAAATAAAATACTAGGCGCAAATACTAATTAGGATCTCAATTTTTTTTGCATTGTAAGATCTAAACCTCAAAACTGTGCCTAAACAATGATTTGAAATAATCTAAGATTGTAGCTTACCAAATCCAAGAGCAGTGAGGACCTGGAAAGCTGAAAATGAACAGAAAAGTACAAAATCAGCAAATTAGAATAATGTGATGAAGAAAACGATACAGCAAAGACATATATATTACCACTTCTCTGT
Source organism: Schizonepeta tenuifolia (assembly GCA_029490685.1). Lineage (NCBI taxonomy): Eukaryota > Viridiplantae > Streptophyta > Magnoliopsida > Lamiales > Lamiaceae > Schizonepeta > Schizonepeta tenuifolia. Next base: position 150,898,128 of record CM055955.1, on the reverse strand, counting down.
TCTCTGGTTTGGACTCAACATCAAATGCAATGAGGGTTGCCACTCTAAAATTGCGTTCTTTCACATTTCCAAGCTCCAAGTGAGATGCCCCGTATGAGCGATCGTAAGGGGGCACTGAGAGTGCAGCTAGGACAGCCGATGAAGCTATCATCTGCAGGTCCTTGTGATTCAGGTTCTTGTTAAAGCTTTTCTGAAGTGAGAAAAGCTTAAGCCATGCATAAGCATGATAGAGATGGTTGGATGACATCCAGAAGATTTCTGAAAGCTTAGAATAGTAAACAACCATCAACGAAGATTTAGGTGTTTTTTTAACCATGCACATCAATCCATGTATATCCTCAATAGAACGAAACGCTTCCTGCAAAACAGAAGTAAAGGCAGTTTCGAAAGAATTAGAAGGCCTGCACTAGTTAGTAGCAACACTTGGATGCAACTATAGGCATAAAAATGGATAACTCGACGAACCTGCCAAAGCTCAAGCTCCGTAGCAACTTTTAGTTGCTCAAACCTGGTGTCCAGATACAACTGCAAACTCTCAGGTGCAGTAAGATCAGGCCTATCTCTCTGGTCTCTGTATTTGTTAAGGTTGGCAAGGTGATTCCTAATTATTTCACACAGTCTCCGAAACTCAGTAGTCCGTTTGTATTGCTTGCAAAATTGGAAGGCACGATGTGCAGTCATCTGTACATTCAAAATAGAAGCTCAATGAATAACATGCTAACACAAATTGCCAAAAAAGGAAAGTAAAAAAAGAAAAGGTCGACAAAATAAATGATTCTATGGTTCATCAAATAAGAGCTTGAAAGTTTCAACACATGCCATAAGAGCAACATGAAAACAATAACAAATACTCCCTCTGTCCCACCCATCTTGAGCCAGACAGGGAGATTAAGGAGAAGGGTAAAAAGGACAGAAAGTAGGTAGGTTAAAGAGTATACACAACAAGAACATCATGAACATAAGAGAAGAAACTTACAGCATACAAGGCTTCCAATCTTGAGTTGTTGCGTAGAATTTCAAGAGCACTTCTGTAGGTCTCCCATAAGAACTTAAACCAGGGAGTGACAAGCTCCCTGTCTGATCTATCCTTACCTTTTTCCCCACTAACATAGCTCAGAAGCAGATCTTCAGGCCTTTTATCTGCTTCTAAGTCATCTACATCCAGAGCCTCCTCCAAGGCCTGTGCCTGATTGCGAGCAAGCTCAGCTTTCTCGGTGGCCAACTGCATGAAATGCTTTATCACCTCCTCCAACGAACTAATGTTGACCTGCTGGCAGATACCACGATATTGGATAAGGCCATCCTTGGCATGCCTTCCCCTCCTCATGTCAACACATAGCTCCACATACTTGAACATTATTTTTTCGTGTGTTTTTGTCCAGGCTCTGTACCTCCTCGAAGTAATAAAACTATGAAGAACCTCAAGTGCTTCTTGCTTCTGTTCAACATTGATCAACTCTGCACCGAAACATTCACATGTAAATGACATCTGAGGATTACATATAGTATATTTCTTTAGCATTTTCTTCTTTATTGTTGGACACATATGATAGTATCAAAGTTTAAGAAGCTTGTGAGGCTAGACTACAAAATCTGTCTGTTTTGCATAAGCACCCAGCAGCAGAAAGTTATTACAATGCTCATGGTTATTTTCAACACTTGAGGTAAGAAATTAAAAGAGGTTAATCTCCTCTACATCATAAATTGAAACTGCAATATTTGACATTTGGTAAAATTTTCAAAACGACAAGATATAAACTGATTTACAAAATAACAATATATGCAGCAGCTCAGTTGCCGCTCACCTTCAGCTCGCTTTAATGCATTCTCAGGTCTAGCAAAGGTAGCCATATCGGAAGAAAATCCAACTGCTCGTACACTGCAAAATTGGAATTCAATCAACAATTGAACCATGTAGTGGTACCACATATGACAAAAGAACAAAAAAAAACAAGGCTGATTACTGCAAAGTCTCCAGTCTAGCCAAGCCGGAACCAAACCTCAATGATAAAATAAAAGAGAGAAAAACAAAGAAATTCTCAAGATTTGAATTTCTTAGGAGGAACCAAACCTCACTGATAAGAAAAGAAGGGAAAAAGAGCATAATTAATTCGTACCCAGTTCTAAATATATTCGAAAGAGATGAGTTCACTTGCCGATTAATGCTTTGAAGTGAACAAAATGTCGCTTTTAATTCAGATGGGTTTCGACGAGAACTTCAGTGATGAGTCGTTACCGGCGGTGTCGACGGCGGAGCGCGGATAGTGAGAAAGTAGAGGCGAGATTGCATATCAATATCAAAATCCCTAGCCTATTTTGCTTAATTACATTTTGGCCTCTACACTATTATAATTCTCACTTATTTCACTTTTTAATTAAGATATTTTAAATACGAGACATATATTTAAATTTTGGCCAAATTACATAAAAATTATTGACTTTATACCAAATCGTGTTTTAATCTTCACTTTTTGAAATCTTGTCACAATTTCTCACCTTTTTTTATTTTTCTCAATTACGTTTGAGCGGACATTTTCTCCCAAAATCAAAAATGACATGTCCTATTAAAAGTGGCGTGGCGTTCAAAACGACATCGTTTTAACTAAAATGATGTCGTTTTGATTTTAAGAATTAAAAAAATAAAAATAAATTGCACCTCCATGCCAGCTCATCATCCCCTTCATCTACCCCTCCCTCGTTCATTCTCTCTCTATCTCTCTCTCTCTCTCTAAATATCAGAGTCCAACGGAGAAGGCAGCTGCAACAGTTCTTGGACTCCAATCAATTCCTCTCCACGACGACGAGCTTCAATCCTTCCAAATCCATCAGCTCTCCTCCGACTCCGATATCCGCCTGGCGACAAGAGGGCTCCCGATGAGTTTGACAGTAGAGGACTCTATCACCTTCCTCATTCTCCTTCTCTCGCCCACCCCGCATTCTTCCTGCATCGAGAACACCATCTATCTCCTCCCAACGGCTTCCGCTCCATGATGTGCGCCCTCACCGCCCTCCGCCAACCCCTCCTCCGTTGGTTCTGCACCCATCCCTCGTCTCCACTGCCCTCATCTCCGACATGTTCCTTGACTGGAACAACCACCTCACCACCGACCCCGCCATCCGCGCATGTGCCTATGCCTTCTTTCCCTCCGAATCAAAACTCCGCCTTGCTCTGATACTGCTGCAGATGCAATTTCCTTTAATTATTAGTGTGGTGTTGGAGGCGGCGTAGAGGAATGTGATGACGTCAAAGGAATTGATGGTGATGGTGACGTTGGTTCTGCACCCATCCCTCATCTCCACTGCCCTCATCTCCGACATGTTCCTTGACTGGAACAACCACCTCACCACCGACCCCGCCATCCGCGCATGTGCCTATGCCTTCTTTCCCTCCGAATCAAAACTCCGCCTTGCTCTGATACTGCTGCAGATGCAATTTCCTTTAATTATTAGTGTGGTGTTGGAGGCGGCGTAGAGGAATGTGATGACGTCAAAGGAATTGATGGTGATGTTGACGGAGGCAATAAGCAGAAGGTTGGAGATGACAATGAGGCGGAGATTGGGGTCGGAGGGTGTCGTACATCCAATGGCCGAGGGAATTGTCAGAGTTGGAGGGCGGTGACTAGGTTGGGTGGGGGGTGGGGGAATGAAGGGGATGATGAGGTGGTATTGATGTGTAATTTATTTTTTATTTTTTTAATTATTAAAATTAAAACGACATCGTTTTAGTCATGTCGTTTGAACGTCACGTCACTTTTAATAGGACATGTCATTTTTTAGTTTGGGGGAAAATGTTCGCTAGAACGTAATTGAGAAAAATTAAAAAGGTGAGAAATTGTGACAGAATTTTAAAAAGTGAAAATTAAAACACGAATTTGATATAAAGTCAGTAATTTTTATGTAATTTGGTCTTAAATTTTAAACGAGCTATATTCATAACATGAGCTTACAACTGTTTAGTGCAGTCTTCTTCTTTAATAATGGGCTTAATATAAGAGTTTGAAGATTCCAAGTTTTTAATAAATAAGCCATAAATTCAGATTAAAGCGCTTTTTATATTGGTGGGAAGGAAAGAGGGAAGGAAAGGTATAGAAGCATCAGCAAAAGCAAGAAAACGAGAATCGTTGGACAACTCTATCACCCCCTCCGAGGCCGAGAGTTGAGAGAGAGAGAGAGAGAGAGAGGGAAAGGTGTTCTGTTCCTCTTTCCTGAAGAACCTCTTCTTCTTTCCTTTCTTTTCTTTACCCCCCTCACACGGAATCTCTCTCTCTCTCTAGAAATCCGTCGTCCATTGATTTTCCTTTGACTAACGAATTACTAGTAATTGTTGGCTTGGTAGTTGAGTTGGAATATGCAATGGCAATGGCATGCCCGCCCTCTTCCTTCCTCTACAACGTCAGCCTCTGCGCCTGCGACCCCGGCTACCTCTTCAATCGGAGCACCAACGCCTGCGCCCTCTTCTCCGCCGAGGCGCCGCACCTCCAGCTGAGCAGCGGCGTCGACTACGGCTCCCCCATCACCTTCCCCGCCACCGTCTTCTCCTTCGATTCCATCAAGAAGTTCACGCAGTCGCAGGCCATATTTCTCGAGGCCACTCTCGTCATGCTCCTCGCCTGGCTCGCCTTCTGCCTCCTCCTCCGCTTCTTCCCCCTCGGCTCCGACGCCCGCTCCGCCTCCTTCAAGATCCGCTGGTGGATCAGCCGCCTCGACGTCGCTTTCGCCACCCGCCACTGGCTGCACGATCACCAGCCCGTCCTCAAGCGCAAGACCGAGCTGGGCGGCGCCTTCTCCATTGCTAGCTGGATTCTCTTCATCGGTTTGTTTGCCGCGTCAGTACTGCTACATTGCCTTTGCTATTTGCTTTTTATGAATTGAATACTGTCTTCTCTTTCACTCTTTCTATAATTAATCTGTTGTTATCTGTGGTATGAATAGATAGTACTATAATGTGCTTGCCTAGCCTAGCTTAGCAACATTAATCACCCAATTTAGGTGCCTTCAGGTTGCTCTACCAAACGATATCGAAGCGAAGTGTTGAGGTGCATAGCGTGAGAGCTGCGAATGCGCCTGAGTTGGAGTCATTCTTGAACGATTTGGAATTCAATATTACTACCATTTCCAATATGAGCTGTGCTCAGTTGCGCGGTTTAGACACTCTTGTCACGGGGAATCCTTTCTTCATTGATCAGAGATCGTTTCGTCTTTCCACCTTTGCAAACTACTCTTGTCTCAACACCACTGCAGGCCCAACAGTAACTCTTCGTTGCAGCGACTGTCGCCTTATCCGGGACTTGGCCTATATCTCCTGGCAGTTTGTTGATCTTCCCAACAATCCAGCCACTGCGGTTGGCTTTCAGTTTAACCTCACTGCCAAGAAAAATGACAGGAAGAAGCATTTGAGTTTTGTCAGCGGAATTGTCAAGAATGCCAGCAATTTTGATGACAAACCGATTACCTACAGAGGGCCCGTGCCAAATATTCTCAAATTCAATTTATTCCCTAGACTTTACCGTAATCTGCACGACTTAAAGCTCATCCAGCCTCTGTTTCATGATTTTCTTCCTGGTTCGTCCTTTAGTGAGAAAACTCGGCTTCAGGCATCGCTCCAGGACTCTAGAGATGGACTGCTCAACACTACATTGGTTGTCAATTTCCTGTCTTCATATATTGTTGAGATTGACCATCAAAATATTTTAGGACCTGGTGAGTAAGGTTTCATCATACATGTCTTTGAAGAAAGAGATCATTGTGTGCTTATTATTCTCTGGTTTGATGAGTTTTCATTCTTCAGTCAATACTTTGACAATCACTTTCTTTTTCCAAAAATTGCAGTGGGCTTCCTTGCTGATCTTGGTGGCCTTTATTGCATAAGCCTTGGTATTTTTTTCTGCTTCTTGGTCCAAGTATGTTACATTCACCTTATTTTTTCTGTTCTATTAATTTCTTTTTTGTCTTGTTTTTCCCTTTCTTGTTCTACATTCTTATCAACTTGCAATCTTTACTTTGTTTGGCTTTTCTGCTCGCTGTTGTCATTGATAGCTTTTCCTTATGTAGTTTTTATATCTTGCAGCCGTTTAGCATTTTCCATTGTTAACTTTAAGAGCTAAAGTTTATTTCACAAATTGATTCGTGGATCAAGTTGAGATGATTTGAGAAATCTTAGATGCCTGCCGACCTCTGAGAATTGGCTAAGTGTTTAATTTGTTATTTTTCATTTATATATCTTCATGTTCATGGATTGGATAGTCTTGTCCACTTTCTGTAACCTATTTAGCGCAATTATGCCAAAAGTTTTAACCAATTAAAATAATGAGTTCTCATAAGATTCAGTCAGAAGCAATTTTGGTCCTAAATTGTTGATGTGTAAGGAGTGATTTTGTGCAATTTAGGGCTTTTATGTATTTGACGACAAAAAGAAATCAACGTCTCTTGCTTAACACTTTAGCATTTTAAGGTCAGACTCAAAATAGTGGTGGTGGTACACATTGCAACTTTTTGAAAGTTCATTCTTATCCTAAAACCGAAACATAGTGTTCACATTTGGATAAGGATCAATGGTTGTGATTTGATATGTAATTATGCCTTGAAGGTTGTGTGAAATTTGCAACTAGGCCCAAAGATGGTGAATTCTCCGTCAATTTACCCATGCAAGAAAGCAAGGGCATGATATTGCACTTTTTTGTCCTTAGATATGGAAAGTAACCAATCTAGTTTTTAAGGGTAATAACTTCTTAGGCTGTTGAAACATGATCAATTGCTAAAGAGATTTATGTGTTCAAAAGCTCTGGATCCCCATCTTGAGAAGTACCAAATGTGCATTCAGTCGATTTGATTTTTAACTTTGAAGGTTTAGTTTTTTGCTTTCCTGATATTTCCTCTTTCTTTTATTCCATTTCCAGTGTGAATACAGAATCAAGCGCCTCCGCTACGAGGATACCATAATGAAGAACATTAGGGATCGTGGAAAAGCTCAAGCTCGTTGGGAAAAAGTGAGCTTTCTACTCCAGCCATAGCTATATAACAATGCCAAAAAGATAATGATATGAGTAACAAACTTTCTATCTATTGCAACTCAATGCATGCCCCCTAAATCTGGCTAAATGAAACTGAAATGAATTGAAAATACTTCTTGATCTGAATGATTTGTGGTGGGATGCCATATTTCATGTTACCAATGCGAAACTCTTAAAGAGAGTTAGTTTTGATTCTAGTTTTATTTCGCCGGATGTACATTATATTGCAACAAATACATGTTCACTATTGAGTATTGACATTGATAAAATGAAAGAGATACATATATGATTAAATCACAAAACTGGTTAAAGGTCATGAATTCTTTTGCTAGTAACCCAAAACAAAATTTATGTGTTCATTCAGTTGTTTCTTTATTGGTTTTAGTGTATTAGCTAAGTTTCGTTTCTCAAACTAATTAGACTTGTATTATCTTCGCAAAGTTGAGAAAATATGTCAGATACACTTGGGGATCTTGCTCTCTCGATGATGACAGCAGAAGTGAGCAAAACAAGACAAATTGCACTGGTATTGTAACGAAATCATTCCATCAGAATGGGTCTTCACGTAAGCAAAGAATGCAGTGTACATCTAACGCTGCCAGTCTTAGCAAAAAGGTCACCCTGACGAATGAGAAGGTAAACACCGGATTGTAATTCAACATGTCGTATCCTTTTATACCACCAGGGTCAAGTATATAATATATGCAAGAATTGCTACAGGAGGTGGAGGCACAGAATACTCAAGAGGTCCGATCTTGCTCGACTGGAGCTTCAGAAAACGTAGAAGGGCGGTCATCTTTCTCAATATGTAAGCCAGTAAGTTTCTGTCATCCAACTACTGCTCTTCTAAATTATATTTTATAATTTATGAGAGTAGTCCTTAGTCGATTGGCAGCATGGCTTTTTGCCTGTTACATGTATTCTTCTCACTGATGTTGTAAACAAGAATGTTAGTCTCTCTAGTGTAATAGTTTTTCCTATTATTCTTTCCTTGTGGTAATATCTCTAGAGCTGCGGTTGCTAACTAGTTCAATCTCCAAACGAGCATACGAAAGCCCGATACTTTCACCTTAAGGAAGAAGGAGGTTGGCTGGGAAGGGAGAAACGATGACAATAGATAGAGACGTGGATAATTGGGCAAGCTAGGAATTATGTTCTTATCTTGTTTTACTTGAGACTTTTAAGTTGAGTTTCTATTTACAAGTTTATGCGTTTTCATAATTTTGAACAGTTTCTATTTGGTGCCTAAATGGAAGGGCCCCAGGTCATGACATGAAAAACATGTTTACATGATTTTATGTGCTATATAAGTTAACTAATACACCTGTCCTTTTACATCGAGGTTTTACATTTAACGTTTCTAGTCGTGACATTATTTGTAAAACTACTCTTGGTAATTCTGATTCATTTTTTATGATGCTTCTGTGATTTTCAGCGTATTAAAGTATGATTATTTTTTATTTTCTTTAAGTTCAGGAAGAGCCACGGCCGCCACTCAACGGAAGCTTAGAGAGGAGAAGCCTTGAAGGTAAGTCTTCATGACTTGCTTTATTTTCATGATTTTTGCTATTTTTATTTGAACTTGACGTTAAGAGTATGGATAAGATTTGTCTGAATTTAGATAAAGAGATAGATAGAGGTGTATGCGTAAATTGTAATATGCGTTCGATGATGAAAGTGTAATTTGCAGAAGTTGAAGATTCAAGCCAAGGCATAAAGTCTGAAGAAAGATAGTGCTGTTGGGGGAGCAATCCTTCATTGATTCCACATGTAATACTGCATTTTTGGCACAGATTGCTAGCAGGGTAGTGATTTTTATTATTTTTTTTCAATTTTTCTTGTATCTATTTCTGCTTCTTGATGCAGACACTACTGTACAGAAACACTTCATTGTACAACCTGATCAAAAGCATTTACTTGACCACCATCTTCATTTATGATTTCGAGCAAATGCAGATACGTCGTTATATTGATCTCGATTCTTACTCCTCCTGTTCTGTGGGCATGCATCATTATGTTAAGCTACATAATCAAAAGCATGTTATTATGTACAGCAAAGTCCCATCCTAATCCTACCTACAGCCATTTTCCACAAGTTTCACCAGCAAATCCAATCATAGAGATATGGTGTACCTATCTTATAAAGAAACCTAACTCATGAGATACAATACAACCATCAATGAACAACTTTCCTTTCGACGTCATCTTAATTTATAGCTCGCACACACCCTCTCCCATTGCTTCGGCCGTGACCATGGATCTTGAAGCTGAGATGACATGAGGTTGCTGATTCCATCAGTCAGTTTTGAGGTGACTACTGACTAGAACTATCTCTCGACCACAAATCTAGAGCAAAACACCACAAATGCAAGATAAATAGAATGTGTCAGTTTTATCGTGCACAACATATTTGAAGATTGCTCATTCTTAAAGTCGAAATAATTACCTGAGCTCATCAACCAGTTTCCTCAGAGTCTTTGCTCTTCGATATATTTACATCCTTTCGATGCATCCTCAACGCATTAGCAAACAATCTCTTTGCAGCTCCCACATGCTCCTGCCTTAAATGCTTCTTTGAAGTCTCATTCTTCAGCTCTGCCAAAGAATCTCCCTCTTTCAAGTTGTTCTTTAGCTGGGGTTCTTTGCTCGAACCATCCATTACTCTAGATTCACCAAATTTGTTAACTTCTGACATCGTACATGCCCTTGAATTTTTCCCAGAGATGGACTTCGTTTCCATCTTGTTGCCAGAATCCTTGTACTTGGATTTTACATCATCTACCGCCATTTGTCCATATTCCTTAGTATCACTAGAAGTGAGCTCATGTTTTGTACCCTTATCTGCTTGGCCAAGAGCACGAGTTATCATACGACGAGCAACCACCGGATCTTGTTTTGGCCTATCCTTTATCAGCAAATTACTGTCACATGCATCTTCTGAAAATATTCTTTGCCTTGCAGCAAAATAAGCTGTTTCTCTCTCATCCAGAGAAGGTCCAATCACAGCATCAACCTTCTGGCCTGGGAAAACCAGAAAAGAACATCTGAACTTCAAGTCCATTTGAACAAGGCAGATATTCTGATAATGCAATACTAATACTAAAGGAATAAAATCCAATCCAAACATATAAGCAAAAATTATTATCTCATATAATTATGTGTTCTCCACATAAAGTATGACGAAGAAGAAAGACAAACTTCCTGAAACAATACATACATTCCGAAAGTCTGAAAAAGAAGTCCTTTTATTTTTCTTCTTCTTTTTTCTTTTATGGACTCTAGTAGCTCTTTCCATGTCTACCTTCCACATATCTTCAGTGGAAAAACCTTAAATTGGTTCACATCAAATCTTTATATGAAATACCAATCAATATGATATAACTACCCAAGAACCAACAAGATGGTAGTTATATCTATGATGAAATGATACAGTCTATGTGCTACAGTAGGTCTTTCCTAAGTCACAAGGATAATCAAGTCTAATCCTATCACCCACCCACCCTACAAATACAAGTTCCTAGTTTATTTCTCCCTAAACCCTTACAAATGCTACTTATTCCTGAAAACCCTAAGTCACTCAGCTTCTACATTACTAAGGGAAGTTAACTCTACTACATAGTCCATACCATTAGGAGTGGTTAGGTCGCAGTTGCATCCCTATCTGATAATACGCCATCACATTCTGAAAATTTCCCTTTCTTTCCTTCTAAAGCCTATGAATATGCTTTAGTCTTTCTCAGCCATGTCAGGAATTTCATTTGCATCTCAACTTGACCCCATCATTCTACAAACAACAAAGACACAACCAACACACTTGGTGTAGATTACTTCCATACATGATACATCTGAATGAAGATAATTTTTTATGGGACCCGTTATAATGAAGTAATCAGCGGTCTTGGTCTAGAATACTTCCATACATGTTTTTACATCATAACTGAAAAGGGGGTGGTACTTAAGCTTTTAATTCATAGAGGATACTGCGGGAAAACACTGGGGTAAAAATATAGAGCATAGGTACCAAATTTAAAGACTGATCGATGCATTTTAAGAAGAGTGCTTGAATTAGAGATACTACTCTTTTCCCTGGATCAGTAAATATACAGTACACACCCAGGAAAGCAAACAGATAAATTAAGCTAGAGCCTAGTTTGTGTTAGAGCACCCCAAATGAATTTAAACTTAGCCATTCTCTTAAACTTCGGTCACAAATCAATAGAAGAACTGTATTGACAGAGTACTTATACAAATGTAACCATAAATTTCTACAAGTCCTAGTCACTCGTGCATACAAGCAGTTGGCCTTTGACTTCTGATTTTATAGAAAAAACAGTTACTGTGTAACGGGGAAGTAAGCTTTGAAATAACAAGAAACTGAAGCAACACCAAGCAGCAAGTTGACATTTGCCTTTTCCAATTGCAATAGTTTACCTGGAAAAACTTCCTTCCGCCTTAATACATCATAAGTTATCGGCGACTGCATTTCACCATATTGCAACAACAAATCACTCACAAGGATGCCCGGACTGCAATTCTCAGATTATGACAGTTATATAATACCAGTAGGCAGAAGCTGTATCATAAGTTGTAGACTATCAACTGAAACACATGAGGAAGACATTTTTATTATGTGTCCTTCATTAAACAGATCTAACAACCACATCTACAAAACCATGGTTCCTGAATATTGATGTACGACGATATATTAGACCACAGCAGAAGCATAAGTTTATTGTAAGTATACACACAAGAAAAAACATTGAAGTCTGAACTCTGAAGGCATTGGACGTGTCATGAGTTTTTTTTTTTTTTTTTGTTGGTAGGGGAACTGTTTTGATCACATTTTTAACCCATCTAAGCTCCCAAACTAAGGTTGGAAAAAATGTACTTATTTCAGTGTGGGCTGAACAATTTATGTGGTTTGCAGCACAAAAAGCATAAGGCTTAGCATTTTCCTTCACTGTTTCATCAAAAATGACAGTTGACAGACACCAAGGGGGAAAGATGATATCAGAATCAATCTAAAAGCCAAAATATTAAGCCATAAACTTCACCTACATTGATGTATCTGGGCTTCGCTCCAAAACTAAGTGTCTGTCTTCTCCTTCTCCAACCGAGTGATGAGAAAATCTAGGCAACATGATTGCTACATGTCATACTTAGTGAACCAAAACTATCTTTTGTTAAGTTCCAAACAAGAAATACTACAATGGAATGAGCCTGTGAAAATTTAAATAACATAAGTACCCAAATATTTCAGCAAGACGGTGTACAAGCAGACGGTTATAAGAATTCATTGGTTCCAGCTCGAGCATTCCATCTAAACTGCACATGCAACATTTTCTTCAGCTTAAATTTCTGAAATTCCCATGAACATTAAGTCATGGATATATAATATGTTATACACCATGTCATTGATGTGAAAAAAGTTTAAATACAACTATTGAGTACTGGCATTTTATCATATTTGTTGGAGTAAAATTGATAGTTTAGAAAGTGCAGAAAATCGGAGAATGCAACGTTCACAAGGTAATTGGTCGAGACACCGCATCTACCATGAGAAAGAATTACTCGAGGATTTGCTTCTAGAGGTGGAGAAATACAAGGGACAGTGGATGTATTAGGTTCATAGAACTAAGCACAGCTAAAAAGGTTAACCTAGCACTGCCTGCACTGGTGCATCTACTTCCCCTTGGCATAAGTAGGTCTCCAAGGTGCTGATAGGACGAAACTTGTTAAATTGCAAGACAACCTTTTTATCATAGCATCTGTTAGTGACACTTAATTTAACTTACCTTGTATCTTCCTGGAGATAATTGACTAACAAATCTTCCACTGACAAAATTAGATACTTGCAAGGATAATTGTCTTTAACAAGAGAGGCTAACTCTTCAACCTGCACAGCATTAGTGAAAGTTGAGTACCAAAGCGTAGGGAGATTGAATATCCGTGTACATGCACCAAAATGATAACATTAGAGCGATTTCTGAAGCAATCATGTCCAATAGTGAAAAATAATTCTGTTGAACAAGTGATATCTTAATAAGGTGAGATTAAAAAAAGAAAAAAATTGAATTTGAATGTCAGTATGCTACCACACATGCTTGTCTAACGATTATAAAGCTCCAGAACTTATAATACAGTATCTGCACTGGCACAAGAATAGTGTGAAGAATAAATGTTCATCCTCGTTCTGTTCTGGTAGGCGGTATGAATATTCTTAAGAGTAGAATGACGAACTACTCACACCACTCTTTGATCAATCTCCAAACAATTCGACTCTCATGGTTGGTTTCTTGAAAGAATTTGATAATTCGTACACTACAAGCCAAGCCAAGCCAAGCCAAGTGTAGAGAATGATAAATTCCAATGTAAGTGGAGCGAGGGAGAAATTAATAGAATTATGTACACTAAATCCTGAGCTGAGCTAGTATGATATTGATATGATTAAACATTTAACAGTGCAGTGCAGGTTGACTATATATTCAATCTCCAACATAACAAATTACTATTTGCTTCAGTCTTTCAAAAGCAAAAGAGAATTCGAATTGGAATTGATGTGTGTGAGTGTGAGGGGCAAGGCAAGAGGTTGAACATATGTATATTGATGAGTGTAAACCTAATATGGATGGATGATAAAGAAAGAAAGCGGCAAATAAAATACGCAGTAGCAATAGAAAAGAAATGCTTGAAAAAGATGATGATAAGAAAGAGAAGCAGTTTTAAAACCATGGAAAATTGAGCGAGACTCATGGTATCTATCTATCGCCGCCGTCCGTCCGTCCGCCTTCAATAGTATATTCGGAATTCCCTCCGCTTCCGCCGCTCGCGACTCGCCTCTCTCTCTCTCTCTTCTCTCTCTCTCTCTCTCTCTCTTTCTCAATTAACCAGGCAAGGCATCAACTTGTGCCCATATTCAATTTCGCACCCTCTAATATCCACTCCTTCACTTTTTACTCCTACCAACTACATAAATTATTTATAAATTAACCTATTTATTTTATTTATAAATTAACCTATTTAATTAATTGTTTTTTCTTTTATTTTGAAATATAAAACGTCGACAAATAGATAAAATAAAATTATGTGACTATATAAAAATGAATGAATGTATTTTAATTTTAAATTTAATAGTAAATAGTAAATAAATATGCCATCGGCAGCCACGTGAGAAAAAAAGAAAGAAAAGAGAGCGGGCGATGTGGCCACCACCGTCCTCATTTTCCACCTCCGCCATCGCCGCTGCTGTGCCGCCGCCGCCGCACCTGAACTTCCTCCTATTCTGATTTCAAAATCGCTGCCTCCCACTCACTCAGTTGCTCGATTCTCATAATTCACGATTTTTCATTCTCAACCCTCCATCATCGAGATTCACAACTCCCTCTCTAAACAATAGCTTCGGGATGGCGGCCTCCATTTCGCACAGGCCTCTCACCGCATGCAATACTCGCAGCCGCTCTAATATATTGCCAGCTCTCCCGGCGGTTTTGGCTGTTTACTCTTCATCTTCTTCTCTTGATGACCAAAATGTTCCAAGAAATACAAGGGGCGTTTCTTGTGCTTGCGTCGCGCCGCCTCAAAATTTGCAGCCTGCAAATTTTAATGTATGCTATGCTATGCCTCAACTTTCATCAAATCAATTTCTTCAATTTCTCGTGTTATTTTTTTCTTTTTCTCCCTGCATCCATCCATCCATCTTATAATATAATGTGGTGTTCAAATACTATTTTGGGGAAACAAAGGAACGAATGGAACTTACTAATCCATAAATTTTGATGGGATTTGAACTGGACATGTTGACAGGATTGGATTCATATGGTTTTGAATTTTGCTCCTTTGAATATGCAGTGTAAATTTTGGAACTACAAACTGTTTAAATGACTTCATACGTTGAGAAATTGACTAATACTAGCTTTTAATTATAATGTTGAGATTTTTAGTTTTATGTTGAGAAATTTATAGCTTTTGGTTATAATTGGTTCGTTTTTTTCGGAATATATTTCTGTTTTCATGAGGAATCGTACACTTTTATTCATTTTCTCCAGGGTGCTCGCAAGATAGATAATCTGAGCATTGAGGAGGAGGAGGAGGATGAGTCAGATGTGCTCATTGAATGTCGAGATGTCTACAAATCCTTTGGGGAAAAGCACATATTAAGAGGTGTGAATTTGAAGGTAATTTTCTTATTTATGCTTGTAATTCACACTAATCTTTAACTTAAAAGTGTTTACATAATCCAATGTATTTCTTGTTCTTTTCATCTGAGGTTTTTCAAAATTTTGGACTTTGTGACATTTTTACTTGATTAATGGTTCATTTCAGGTTAATTGCATGTTTTCTAACTTTGTGAATGAATGTACGAATAACTTTGTAAATGATTTAAGTGAATAAGCTTGCTTGCAAGTACCACTTTGTTGCTTCCAAGTGTCCATCGTCAAAATGCCTTCATATTGACAAAAGTTAATTCTTATGTAGATTAGGCATGGAGAGGCTGTCGGGATTATTGGGCCGTCTGGAACAGGAAAGTCGACCATCTTGAAGATTATGGCTGGGCTTCTTGCTCCAGATAAGGTAACTCTTTGAGTTTATTTTTTTGTTTTAGTACTTTAAACTGATTTTAATTTTGCTAGAAGCTGCTTTAGATTTACACCGACTGTCTTTGTGTGACCACTTATTAATTATGAACAACTAGGGTGAGGTATTGATTCGCGGTAGAAGACGACACGGGTTGATTAGTGATGAGGAAATATCCGGTCTAAGAATTGGCCTGGTGAGATGATATAGTTGCACTTGTTTTATTCCAGTTACTCGGGGCACTACTTAAATCTCTTGCCCAATGTAACAGGTTTTTCAGAGTGCAGCACTTTTTGATTCTCTCACCGTTCGTGAAAATGTTGGGTTTTTGTTGTAAGATATTAGACTTCCTGATAAGATTTTGCCTCCCTATTAACAAAAGTCTTTGTATTTTAGTTATGTTTAATATAGTATCTTAATTTTCTATTACAGATATGAAAATTCAACAATGCCAGAGGATAAAATTGCTGAACTTGTGACAGAGACTCTAGCTGCTGTTGGACTAAAGGTTTGTATCTATCGACCTTATTTATTATAGCCTATTAGAAATATTGTGTATATGTATGGTCAATCAGATGATACCTATTTAGTAGGAAACTCACTGCAAAATATTTTTGATGTAATCCAATCCAGCTTTAATGGTTTTGTATACCATACAGTGAAAGGGCTTATTTATTTCTTCAGGCAGAGGTGAAATTAGTGAATTCTTTTTACAGGGAGTTGAAGATCGCTTACCTTCTGAATTGTCCGGTGGGATGAAAAAAAGAGTTGCCCTTGCTCGTTCCATCATTTTTGATACAACAAAGGATGCAATTGAGCCTGAGGTATCATTTTTTCTTCATTTCTTTTCTTCTGTTGAAGATCCAAGTGTTCTTACATGCGATGCGACAATATGTTTTCTCATGTTTAAGATTTTACGTAGTTTGTTTTGTAGATTTATTGGTATTTTAAGGTCATAAACTGTGTCATTCTGGTATTTTGTGGTATATTTGGTTTTCATTTGCATCATCCAACTAAAAAATGCATCAACAATCTCCTAGTCAACCATAACGACAGGTGTATACATCCTTACATTCTGGTATTTATATCTCTATTGATATCACGTGTATTTGAACAGGTACTCCTATATGACGAGCCAACAGCTGGTTTGGATCCTATTGCGTCGACTGTTGTAGAAGATCTCATTCGCTCGGTTCATATGAAAGGTGAGGATGCGCTTGGGAAGCCTGGGAATATTGCATCCTATGTGGTGGTCACTCATCAACATAGCACAATCAAAAGAGCCGTTGATAGGTAGCGATTATATATTTTCTAGAACTTAGTTCCTTCGTCTGACACAAGCAATTTAGCCTTTCGAACACTACTCTGGCTGCTTCATCTTATCCTAATACTAGTACCAATGCCATATCCAGGCTGTTATTTCTGTATGAAGGAAAAGTTGTATGGCAAGGGATGACGCATGAATTCTCCGCCTCAACGAATCCAATTGTTCAACAGGTAAACATCAACTTCTTATGACTGCTTCTTTTCCTTTTGCATATCATGGGTTTTGTGTCTGTGGGCGGGGAAGGAAGGCAATTGTTTGTATTTTTCTTCCTTCTTTGGGGTGGTGTTTTGGGGGGGGGGGGGGGGGGGTGGGGGGGGGTGGGGGTGGTAGTATATCTAATCATGCAATGTAAAGACCTGCACACAGATATAATGTCATGTCTCTGCCCCAAGCCAATACATAGTGGAGAGTCAAGTTGTTATCAATATTATTGCTAAGCATCTACTACTGTTCAGCTTGTTGGCTTAGTGCTCTTTGAATTTTCATTCTATTTTGATCCTTTCTGCAATAAATTGTTGATTTAGGGGCAAAGTTAGCTAGCAATCACATCGGGTTATGATTCATAGACCACTTCATTCACTTTTTGACAAATTCTTGGAAGTGTATGGATCCTAAACATTGTGAAAGAAATGTGATTTTGCATTTGCTTCGGCTTCAATATGAACTTTTCCTAATGTTTCGTATATTCCTTTTGCCTTTCAACTAGAGTCATCCCGGAACAAGTTTGTTTATTAAGTTTTCGTGTAAAGGTTGGGTTGGTATAATGACATTAAATCTTGCAAAAATTACATACCATACCATACGGCATACGCTTGCAAGAATACGTTTATTGCACTTGTTGACCCCTCTCTACTCAAGCTACACATTTGAAATAATACATGCTTTTGTTCTTTATTTCAGTTTGCATCCGGGAGCTTGGACGGGCCAATTAGGTATTAGCTAGGACGAGGTCCGTTTGGTGCACGCAGAGGTTTTTTTAGAAATTTTGATCTTCTGCTTTGTTGTTACAGATGTACTATTTCCTACAATTCATACCATCCCATTTGTAGAATTTAGAACGTGAATTGGTGGTGCTAAGAAAATCAAAGGAATGTGAGATAGTATTTGTTTCTGGAATATCATAATATCAAGGCAAATTGCCTCTAAATTCTCTAAATTTTTTCTCAGATTTGATTTTACACTCAAACTATTCATTTGGCTTTACTCTGAATTCGGTTATGCACCCAAATAAAATAGAAGGAACCGGTGGTTCTCGGTTCTACATTTTAGGAACGGAAATCGAACCGCTGTTGAAACAGTTTGGAAAAGCAAAGCAAAGCAAAATCCGAGTAAAGTTTGGAAATTTAGAGTCAGTTTGCCCTAATATTAATTATGTCTTTTGATTTTTCATCAAGCAAAGCAAAAGCATGTCGAATTTGATGCGACGTTGGGTGTTAAAATAGTGAACACAAAGAATCTAATGCTAATGCCTTTGACAAGTGCAGTGTGATGGAAGAATGTTTCTTAGCTTTATCATTAATTAATACCTGCTTTTTTATGAATGCTTATTATATACACATAATTTATGTGACAAGAGAAGAGAATCGAATTTGATTCACTTCATCCTAAGTGGACAATAATGGAGTATATAAAACAAAGGAGTACAAGATATTTACAGAAAATCAGCTCAATAAAGATGAATTTTTCTAATTAACTACCTTTTTTTTTCTTACCATAATATTAACATGACATCAATTCTTGGTCTGCAAAATGTAGTTTCTGGTTTGACCATAACAACAAAGACCAATAAGACCTGCATATAAACTAACTAGACTAGTTACACACCATATCCTCACTGATATCAGTCCCTCCTCTTCCTCATTTCCATCTCTCCATGTCTTCCCTAGCATCGCCGGACGTCCTTCCCTGTCGCACCCGCTTCTGTTCGACTCCAAGCACAGACCGGGGTTGCCAGCAAATGCCCCTGGAAACTTCCAGTAGCCCTGCCTAGTGGGGATGATCCCGGAAAGACAGTTATAAGACATATTCAGCAGCATCAAGTTTCCAAGACTGGTTATGTTTTCTTGAATTGAGCCCGAAAACAAGTTATGAGACAGGTCCACCACCTCCAAACTCCACATTTTACCCAAACCTGCCGGGATTTCGCCTTGGAGATAATTGTACGACAGATTTAGGTATTCCAGACCTTGCAATCCAAACAGTCCTGCTGGGATACCCCCCTTGAGTGCATTATCAGACATGTCAATCCCACTTCTGGTTGTGAGCTCGTAGTCGAACATCAGTTCGGTTCTATCAGAATTAAGCTCTATAGAAACTTGCATTACAAGATCCGTATATGTGTATGAAACTGATGGCAGCTGATCATCATCATCATCATCATCATCATTCCTGTGGTTGTTATAGTTTGAACTCGTGTTGAAACTACCATCTGGTATGTAGCCGGAGAACTTGTTGCCAGAGAGATTGATGGTCTTGATTGCTTCGAACGTGAACAACCAGCTGGGCAGGGATCCATTGAACATGTTATGAGAGAGAGAAAGAAACCTGAGCTTAGACCATTTGGACACAGCATCATTCAGAGAGCCAGAAAGCCCGTTTGCGCTCAAATCAACAACTTCCAAAGACTTGCACCCTGCCAAGGTAAGAGGGATCTCCCCAGAAATCATATTGTTGCTTAGAGCCAATATCCTCAGGCTATCCAACGCATCGAGCTCCGGAGGAATCTCACCAGAAATATTGTTGTTGTTAAGCTTCAATACCAGCAACTGAAAGCATCCAACAATGTGCAAAGGAATGGATCCAGATAATGCATTGTGTGAGAAATCAATCACTTGAAGATAGGTCAAATTCCCAATCCTCTCCGGAATCTCACCAGTGAGGAGATTATGAGAGAGAAACAAGGCCTTCAAGTTCTTGAGCTCTGTGATTGATGATGGAATTTCACCGGTCAGCTGATTATTCGAGAGATCAAAGAGCAAAAGACTGGACGACCTGTCAGGCGTAGTAGTACCAACAATGGTAGATGGAAGATTTCCAGACAACTTGTTGAAGCTCAAGTCCAAAACAACCAATTTCTCCGAAAAAACCAATCTTGGAGAAATCCCGTATTCGAGCTGGTTGAATGAGAGGTTGAGGTGTGTCAGCTGATGACAAGCAGAAATGCAGGAGGGGATCCCTCCGAAAATGGAGTTTCTTGCTAAGTTGAGCACGGAGAGGGAGTGGGAGGCAGGCAAGAAGCAGGGCAGAGTGCCCGAAAAGGAATTCGAGTCGAGATTGAGATGCTCCAGAGACTGCGCGAAATCGCCTACAAGGCCAGTGAGATTATTGTGGGACAAATCCAAGAAGAGCAATGAGGGTGCAGAATACAAGGTAGGGGGCATTTCGCCAGTGAAATAGTTGGAGGCAAGATTGAGTCTTTGGAGTTTGGAAGAGAAATTGCCAACCCAGGAAGGAAGATGACCAGAATAGACATTGTGGCTGAGATCAAGGGATGTTAGGTGATTGAGGGTAGCAACAACTGGAGGGAGGGAACCCTCAAACGCATTGTAGCTAAGATCCAAAACTTGGAGGTTAGTTAAGAGAGAGAAGCAGGAGGGGATGGGGCCACGCAGAGAATTGTGAGACAGAACGAGGGTTTGGAGGAGAGAGAAGTTGCAGAGAAAGGGGTTGATTTGGCCGGTCAAGTTGCGGGCAGAGAGGTTGAGTGTGGTGACGCGGCCGGTGCGGTTGGAGATGGAGATGGAGAAGCCATTGTTATTATTTTGTAGAAAATGGGATTTGAGGTCAAAGATAGCAGCTTTGTCTCGTGGGTCGATTTCATTTTCAGTTTGAGCACTACTGCTACTGCTACTGCTACTGCTACTGCTACTACTACTACTAACAGGTAATAATTCTATTAATAACAAGAAAGATAAGAAGAAGATGAAACAAGTTTTTGAAGTTGGGAATTTGATATTGGGCGTCTGAATCATTCCTCTTCCTATTCGTAATGGTGTTTGCTTGAGTTTCATAGAGCGAGCAGAGTAGCGATGCGATGCGATAGATAGTGCCTGAGTTACTACTTACTATCTGGGAAAGAATAGGAAAGAGAAAGAGTAAGAGAGAGCACCTGACCACACTTCCATCCCATACTCGACTGCCCTGCTGCCGGTAGAGAGAGAGAGAGAGAGAGAGAGAGAGAGAGAGAGAGAGAGAGAGGGAGGTACTACCAGTAGTAAGGTGGGTGAGCAGAGAGAGGAGAGGAATCAAAGTGGCGACGTTCTTCTTTCTTTGTTGGGCCGAAGTCGACACACACACACAACACACAGAGCAGACACAGGTGGAACTGCGGAAGGGAAGAGAAGGGAAGTGATGGAGTAGGGTGGAAAAAGGGAAAGGTAAGTCATGGGAATCCCACTCACTGCCAAGGGAATAACACACACACACAACAATAAAGTGTCATTTCTTGAATTATGTGTAATAATGTTAAGAGTCCACTCTCCTTATTTCTTTCATTGTTTGATACTTTTGTAAATTAATAATTTTGATAAATTAATAAGATAATATTTTTTTCTGAAAACCCTTCTATAAATATATGGTTCTAATAATGTTATAAATTGATGAATTTTTAAAATTACAAAGATAACTAGAATAATTTAATAATATATAAATTAATTTGTTTTTTTTTATTGAAATTTATATTAAAGATATTATTTTGACTAAATTCCATATGAAATTCTCATCTAGCCAGAATTACAACTCTTATTGGTGAATGTGGAGTGATTTCTTTTTGTACGCAGATAATATCTTACATTTTTTGTCTGTCATGGTCTTTTTCTCCGACCTTTTTATATGAAAAGCCATTTTATTTTGTCTAATGTTAAAATTCAGGAAGACAAAAAAATTCAAAAAGTGGTAGTTTTTGTATATTTTAAAATCAGTGCTATAATTAGCAGTATTATTTGTCTAAAAATAGTATTATCCCATTTGATCCTTTTATAGTATTTAGAAATATTATATTTTTTTATTATTACTATCAGTGTGGCAGAATTTATAGTATGTGGAATATATTTTTATTATTACTATTAGTGTGCAGAATCATCGTTCTGACACGCACTTAGTAACATTCAAACAATAATTTTATTTAATTTAAACACAGAAATTACAGAGCACCAAAACGGAACTACACATATAATTTCAAAACAAAGTCCTGCAGAAACAAAATGCCCCAAAATACAATATTCTGTTATCCCTAATACCTAAAAATAATAAATTTAATCGTAAACAACAATAATGAAAAACGAGCGAAGTATATTAGTATATTTTTGTATCCTCCATTTTCCATCAATATTTAGCACTACGTGCAAGATAAGGAAACTAATATTTTTTTGTACAGCTTTGTTTCTGGGAAAGATAAGATTGTCAAAAACTATGCATGTAACATCTAAAACTAGCATCATTACAGTCTAAGTCACTTCTGCCAAAATGTATCTACTCTATATTCATCAAATGAGCCTAAGAAATCGGATCTGTGCGACGGCATTCGTAGTGGACTAAGCAACGCACTGTTACAACCAACACGTTTCTGCACTCACTAAATACAGTTAACCAGACGCGCTTGAAGACGCAAGAAACTTCTTCCAAGAATATCATCGTAAGATTGGATCAGGGGCATAAGTCAGCTCAACAGGTGGTACTCTGTATCGATAATAATGAATGATGAGCAAGAGCAGTTCAACAAAATAGTGCAATCAAATTGTCGAATTAACTAGGACATATAAACGGATGAGATAGGCTTGTTTGGCGTTGAAGAATAAAAAATCTATGCATAAGAGACCTCACAGGGGGACGGACTGTACATAGACGAGAATGTTGATACAGCAGAGAACGATCTCAGGTAATTTGAGTTTTAAGTACATAACCTTTAGTTCCTAATCGGGTTTAGGATCATATGGCTTCCTGAACCTAAACTTCTAAATCCCGACATGTGATACAATGACTCCCAACTAACATTATCAGTAATATTTTTAAAGTTACAGTATAGTGTAAAGATTCCTAGTCTACATATAAAAGCTTGATAATAGTACTACTCTCTCTCTTCTATAAAGAAAGCAGCCAAATAACAGGATATTATCACAAAACATATCGAATTAAATCAATAAAGGAGGCATGTTAACAGCTCTAACATAAATTCATTCACCAAACTCTGAAAAAAAAGACATTTGCATGATTAACCCCCATGTAAGCCACTATAGATGACATGCTACTAATCATCACTTAGTCATAAATCAATATCTTAAATGTACTCCCAAGTAGAACAACTATCAACTTCATCCAGCACAGCGTTCAGTACAGATAGAAATACCAGACGCAAATTTTTTTGGCACAAATCATAAAGTACGAGTAAATATTACAAGTAGAAGATCAAGAACAAAAAACTCACCTCTGCCTCACTTTAAGCATCCCAGTACCGAGTTGCATGGGTATGCCCATGATGATGCACTCAGTGACTCCTTCAATCTTATCCACTCTCCCGTTCACCGAAGCATTAAAGAGGTGATCTGCTGTCTTTTCAAATGAAGCAAGCATCAAGACACTGTCCCTCATTTTCTGCACACCGTATCTTGTTATTCCCAAGACTTCACCCTGAAATAACCATAAAAAACATACAAGGAAACCAGATCATGTTAAAAAAGGCACAGCCAGAAGTTTTGTATACAAAGCAATCAGGAAGGACCTAACCAGAGGGGCTTCTGGAAAGGCCACGGAATAGATAGATAAGCTCAAGTTTAAATTGCATACTTTCTTTATTAAAAAAACAAAATTACCTTAAATGTCATTAAATCAGCCAGAAGCATCATGTGGCGCGGGTCTATGGTCATGCCATGTCTTGACATGGTGTAACTTATCTCCCCAATTATTGTCTTCCTTGCAGCTTCAATTCCGAGGCTAGCTTGTACTTCCAAGATATGATTACTCGTTGTTTTGTAACCATCAACTCCCTCAGTGCCCATGACGGACAAAAGACCAGTCCTGCAGTAACAACATCATATGCTAACACTAGGCTCAATCTACTACAAACAAAAACTGCAAAAACATTATACTTCCATTGATAGTTTTTGCTGCATATCGATACAGAAGTTCATATTGAAGGGAAAAAAAAAAATGAGTTGCTTATTGCTACCTCATCATGCAGCTAATTTAGCTATGTTGGTTTTTATTTTTAATCATAATCCACAAATATATACACAAAGGGAACAAGCCTAATCACTTACCAGACCCTCAGTAATCTTGGCAGTATATGTAAGTAGAAGAAGAAGATATCACAGCGAGAAATACGAAAAAGTAAACCATGATATTTTACCGACACTTACCCCTCTACAAGTAACCTCAGTTTTTTGTTTCCATCAGGATCTTTTTCTTTCGCCTCATTTATTATTATAGCCCGTTCAACAGATTTGACTCCCTGCAGTCCAAGAAAAATACCCACGAAAGAATATAGTATTAGTCATAAATTAAACTATCGACAAGCAATTCCAATACCAAAAGAAAAAAGGACATAAGAAATTCAGTTCCAGTAGTTCCACCTTCACTACAACTTTGCACAGCTTATTCTTAAGCCCATGGAGTTCAAATTGAATTTGTTGGTTCTCACCATGCAGATCGACTTTCAGTTTTCGAGGATGCAATACTTTAATGGCCTGTAATTTTAAATACAGTGGAATCAAAAAGAGCAACATTTAGTAACATGAATTCTAAAAAGAACAGCAAGCCAGTAAATCTATAACATATGAATAGAATATGTTAGGTAAACTGCACCTGCTCTTTCAGTTTCATCTTTGGAGTGCGCAGAATTGAATTTTTTACAGAGTAAGCATCAATAGATAGTTGAGCATCTTCTATCCTTTTCATGTCAAGTGTTATAACTATGGATGCCAACCTTGACGCTTGTGAAGTCTTTATGCTCTTGGCTACCTATAGAACAAGGAGAAAACGACAATTAAAGTTCAGTAGTTTCTAAGTGAATAAATCTAGAAAGCATATAATAGAATAATTATAAAGCATAAAAGAAAAAAATCAGCCTATCACTAAGATAAGATTATTTTTTTCACACTTCTAGGAGGTAGAACAAAAACATGCAGCCAATGGCCATTTAAAAATGCAAGAACTAAAGCATGCAATCAGGACACAATCTATTATACAAAAATAAAATACCTGCTCCAGAAGGGTTCTTTCAATACGCCCCTTCACTATTCTAGCATTTATGTCATTGTTGTCACACTGCAAGTATGCAGAGATAATTGGCGTGTTGATTTTTTTTGCAGCATTGATGATTTCTTTTATCCTAGGAACTCCAAGGGTAACATCTTTTACAGGATTAAGTTAACAATTAACATATTGGAAGAAACCAAATGAAAAGATTTGATAAGTAAAATAACATCATTAGGAAAGTATCAGATCTTAGGATACTCATGCTTGCAACTCCAGCAAAGTGGAAAGTTTTCAATGTCATCTGTGTTCCTGGCTCTCCAATACTATGGGCTCCAATGGCACCAATTGCAGTTCCAGCTTCAATTTTCTTGGAATGATAACGAGAGATACAGGTTTCTAGGAAGACCTAAAACAAAGAAAGAAAAGTACCCCCATAAGATTCAGATGCCAAATCAGACCATTCTCTAGGCTACCTCTGTATCTACTACCTCTACTCATGTTTGTGAGGTGTTGGTGTGCATGAGAGAGAGAGAGAGAGAGACTGAGACAGAGAGAGACAGAGATTATACTGCAGCCCTTGTATAAGTAAAACATAAAAACATACGAGAAGACTTTAAAGATGACAACACTTAAACCTGGAGAGCAATAGTAATAAAATGGACAGATTCTTTAACCTCATCAGTCAGTCTTAACAAATATGATTCAGATTGATAGAAGGCATTTCACAATAAAAGAAAATATAAGATGCATTGATCCGAAATGTTTTAATAAGAAGACAAGGTTAGTTTCACCAACAATAAGCTTTGCTTCAGGAACGCTTTATTAAAGCATTACAAATATATCACATATGAGTATACATTGAAGCCGATGTAGTCAGTCAGACACATTAGCCGTGTCGTATCAATCTAATAACAAGATTCGCCTCAATTATTACCAAAAACAGCAAAATCTTATAAAAACCATATCAACTCTATGGGCTTCAAAACAACCATGTAGCTAAATTGCAAAATTGCTCCTGAAATAATTCGTAAGCAACAAGAAGCACTCAGAAAGTATTACGGGATGCTGAAAGAGTAATTCATACAAAAGAAAATTACCAGTAATTGTCGCTGAGTAATCCCAGATATATTAGCGGCAACCTTTTCCAGATAATATCTGTCTTCTTCAGAATGTTCCCCTTCACTTAATTGCAGCTTGAGAACTGGGCTAGGACAATTCTTTTCAATAAAATTTCTTAATGTGTCAGCAAAAGCCTCCAAGCATCCATCTTTAGATGGTGTATCTGAATTCCCTTCTTCAAAAGTCATGGATGATTTGAAGAGCCTCGTCTCAATTGTATTGTTGACTATTTCCTTAATTTCTGCAGTAGTTAAACTCTTCTGCTCTGCAGCAGGGCAGGTGGCCTGTCAAAACAAAACATAAATGAAAATGAATTAACTTTTTCATCACAATGCTTGATTGGTCAAACCAACTAAATTCCTTAAAAGATGAAGGGAAAAAGTTGATAACAGGACCTTGGCCTTCATAAATAATCTTTCAAAGTTCAGTGGGTTCCCACTTTTCTCTTCCATCTGTGCAGGATCCATAGCATCACCACCATACTTAAATTGCACAATACAAGCACTGGCATTTCTCACAGTATTATCATAAAAAACAGATAGATCCTCCAAAGCCTTCATTAATCTACGAGACATGTATCCTGTATCGGCTGTTTTAACCTGTAATAGAAAACGAAGCTTTAAGTGTCTTCTCTGGCAGAAGCATCAGAAAGAATAAGAAATAGAGTCTGAAATATTCAGTAAATGGCATGGGGCTGAGAGCATTATTACCACAAATATGTGAAATTCCATGTTTCCCAAGAAGAGATGAACATGCAACATATTTCATTAGCTTTGACTAAAATCATATTTGTAGTTAAAGATACATGTGTGAAAGTGTGCTTCACTTGAAAGGAAATATTGAAGTAGACCACCTCAATTCAGACCTAGGAAAGATCCAGATCAATTCTGTTCCATAATATTCAGGGCACATAGCAGCATTAAATATCATGGTTCCTATTAGCAGATCCAAAGGTTCTCAACTTTATCTCTTTTTGCTCTCATATTTAAGAACCAAGCATACTTTAGTGTACAGGATGACATCAAATCAAATAAAGCCTCAGAAATGAGTAAGAGATTCAGCTTGATGCTACTAGACTCAATTACTGTGAAGGAGTCAAATAATATCATCATAGGGAACTGCAGTAATGCAGTCGCTTCGGTAGTGATAAACTGAAGTCTGAAGTCATGAAAATGTATTGGCTAGCTCAACTAAGTCTGTAGGCATTGACAGCTGATGGGATCCTAAAGCATTGGAGCCATAGAAGAAGAAGAGGAAGTTGGTGGATTTTATCTTATAGTGGTTTTGGCACTTCAAGAGTGCCATTGGGATAAATGGAATGGAGGAAATGAAATGGTTGCTGAAGATTGTTGAGTAAATGAGATCAAGAATTATCATCAGTTCTCTCCCGGAATGATATATATAAGGAAAGTGGAATACAATTTCCCATTTCCTCAAGGTCAAGGGTGGTCAGAGCTAATGGCATTGTTGAAAGTAGGGGGAAAGGTCAACAAATAAACAGTAAACATATTGGTATTTACCAGAGACAAAGTAACATGTACATATAACTTTCTTACAAATATTACTACAAAGAATATGATAAAGAAATAGGAGCAAAGTTAATGAGTGTATCAAAATGAAGCGGGGAGTGGCTTTTAGGCTACAGAGATATCAAGGAAAGTGAGTAAAGGTTGGAGAAACATATATTGTAAGTAAACCTAAATCATGTTGCATTTGCAAAATCAGTGGAACATCTTGATTTATTTGGCAATCAACCCAAAAGATGAATGGAGCAAAAGCATATGAGTTTGAGTTCTATAAATCTTGCTAGAGTCTAGACCATATATACAAGTACGATCAGCTTTATAAACCACGAAAATAAGAACCCAGTCATTCAGACTTATAAATAGGGATAGGCTGCCAAAAAAAAAAAAATGGGGTAGCACCAATTCTTTAAGATAAGCATTCTGATAAAGAACAAACTACAAGTCACTCTAAATCTAAAGAGAAAATTCTAGGCAAGAAATAAACCATACATACCGCTGTATCAACAAGACCTTCTCTCCCCCCCATGGTGTGGAAAAAGAATTCAGTCGCAGACAGACCAGTGTAAAAGGAATTCTGGACGAATCCCTTAGCCTGAACAATAAGCATGCATAAGATGAAATTTAGCAAGTGTGCAGTGTAATTCTCCAATTGAGAATGCATGTTAAACATATAAGGGATAAGTTGACCATATCCATTTGCAGTGCAAAAAGCACCATCACTAGAAATAAATAAGCAAGAAATGATGTGAAACTAGTCTCCAAACAAGAACTTGATAGATATTATAGTATTGGAATGGTTTTAAAAAGTAAAAAACCCTGTATACACTTGTAAATGAAGATATTGAAACAAAATTACAAATTGGTACCCAAAAGACTCGGATCATTTTTAAATCAGTATTATTTACCACTCACAGTGCACCTCCAAGAAAATGTAAATATAGATGAACACCAAAAGTGGATGGATAAATAGATGCATGGCGATGTGTATATCACAGGTACAGTGCACCTCCAAGACAATGTAAATATAGATGAACACCAAAAGTGGATGGATAAATAGATGCATGGAGATGTGTATATCATAGGTGAAAGCAAATCTTAAAGCAGATAAGGAAAATCAGCATTCTGTTTTACCAGAAAACAAAAGGAATGTTGCATTCTAATCTTATCCCAATCCTTGAGTACTTATGTCCTCTTAGTCGCAAGTCAGATTGCTGTATCCAAGGACTTACCAATTCAGCCAGTATGATTTTGTAGGAGAGAGTAAATTCTATAAATTAAAAAATAAAAGTTGAAGATAAAAGTGCATGATTGCCTATTAAAGGGTCTTTAATGAACAAATGCATGTAAAATTTAACGACTGGCGGATATTTCTCTAAAAAGACAAGGTGTATATCCCCGCAGTGTATGCAATGATGAATAACAATCTCTAAGCTTCGATTGAACAATAGAGATGATTTCAGATTGCCATCCATGGAAAGTCCCAGAGCTCAAGGAGTTTAAATAATTAGAATATTTCACTTGCATTCCTGAAAGGCCCCATAGTTTAAGGAGGTGTTAAAATGGTAGCATTCTTCAGCAATTACCAATCTGGACCCAATACACTCAACCTAAGTGAATCAATCATATAGTAATATGTATGTATCTGCAAAGCAACGATTGGTCCTACCAAAAAGCACAAATGAATTTTTAAAAAACAACACAGTGGGAAGAAGTAACATACATCTGGATCTTTTGCTCCTCTTTCAAAATGAGGTAGCGTTCGATCAACAAACCCATTTGGAGCTCTCTGACCTCCCACAGATTGCTGACCAACGCATGCAATCATCTGACAGATATTAATAGGAGAGCCTTTGGAACCACACTGGGACATAATTAGAGGGCTGTTCCTCCAATGTAAATTCCTCATGCAAACCTACCCAAACAATATCATTAATGAGTTACCACATCTATTTATACTGGATTAAAATATATAGACGGCGGCAACCATTTTTTGATAGAAGTCCTGATTCCATAAGTTCAATCACAAATAAGAGCAGAATATTCCAAGCAGGAACGTGCACAAAAAAGTTAAGGTAAGAAAAAAAAATCTTGACCTTTGAGGAAGCTAGATATCGAGAAATCCCAAAATGAATAACCATCCATGCAGACAATATTACCACGAATTAATGAACCCAAATCCTGATAAATGTTTGCAGCAAAGAATAAGAGAAGAGGACTACAACCTCAACAAAAATACACAAAACCGAAGACCTTCATTCATAGGTAAGCTCTGATGTTCAGAGATAAGGTTCTCATTGTTTAGACAAACGGCTACACAAATTTAAATTTAAAACACCAGGAAGAGGGCCTAACTTTTTCCCATTAAAATAAGGATTGTAAAATCATGTGAAGTACTCCCTCCGTCCCGGGTTAGTGTGTAGTTTCTAATATTTCATACCTCACAATAAATCAAATCTTGTCCACACTAACCCGGGACGGAGGGAGTATCATTTTTCATGTCAACACGATAAACATGAACAAAAGACACAACATGACATGGTTTGCTGCTGAGACATGCATGAAATTTTGTAAATAATAAAATACAAACGCAGTGCGGTATCCACTCACCCCTCTTCCTGCTTTCTGCTGGCAACGACTGTAAATGTCCTCTCTAACAGAATTAGGTCCATGCATCTTCATTTGTTACAATTGGTAGAGCATGTGCTTTCATTTACGTTAAAGCTAGGCCCTTGCGAGAAATTTTAGTCCCTGTACTTTTATTTATGTTAAAATTAGGTCCTCTCCTGTCCAATAAGGGCCTAGTTGTAACAATCAGACATGGGTGTTTGTTTTTTTACAAAGGATAGTTGAAGGACCTAATTTCCAAATAAGAATTAAAAGGTGAGGCACTCGGTGGTTACTAAAAGAAATACAAATACAGAACCCAATTCGAAAACACTAGTGAGTTTGTGGCTCTTATTCAAAAATAAGATTGACAAGTACTAATTAGAAATGTTTCATAAAAAATGAAAAGAGAATAAATTTAACAACTAATCAAATTTTTAACACCCATCAGAAGCACAAGAAAACAATTAAGTATGAGAAGGCAGAGGAAGTGGAAGAAAAAAATCTAGTAATCTTACATTTGCAGTTGTTTCTCGAACATTATTAAGTGTTCCAGATATCTTGGCTTCAAGAGTCTCAGCATTATTACAGCCTGGTAACAGCTCCAAGCTTCCAGATGTATAGCTCTTTATAAAATCAGTACATTGACCATACTCCTTATCAAGAGTCATCTTCTTCTCCTTGTTTAATGTAACACCAGGTTGAACATCATTGATCCCAATTGAAAATCCATGGTTTCCTATCCATCGAGCACTATAACAAAGATATAATCAACATTTTATTTCAGCTTTTTATTCCGGCGAGAAAACAAGAATGCAAGTATACACACTAGAGAGGAAATTGAAGTACTATCACATAATTTATCCTCAAGATTGAGAGCACCAGTTCTTCTCATTCCACAGTTCCAATACTGAAGTTCCAGTGAATGTCATATTCTTTCTCACCTTGTATCTGATATCTTTGGAGCCAATAGATGCATGGTCGACTATATTCTAGTTTCAGGCCAAGTTATTAAATACTTCTCTGAGTATATTTATTGTATCCTACCTAGTAGAAGTATATGCACAAAACAACAGCAAATCAATTTAACTATGAAATTATCTCACCTCAACTTTGCCAAGCGATTCATGCAAGTCGCAGCAGCATGTGGACCATAATCTCTGAGAAGAACAGAGTAAATACCATCCTTATTCCCATTTCCTGTTGTCATACACCGGACGAATAAGCATTGTAGCTAAGACCATAAATAAAAAAACAAAACCCTCTACTATTCTTTATATGCATATGATCTGGAAAACTAATGTGAATTGCATCTCCTGATTTTAGCTAAAGGCCAATTAGATAGACATCATGTCGATTGTTCTTCCTAGATACTGATCAGCCCAAAGAACTTCACCATTTTGATTATTTAGACAGATAACTTGCCCAAGAACTAATTGATGGTAAACATGCAACCTATTCAGCAGCAGTGAATTTCACTTTTGCTATACCAAAACCAACCAGATTACAACGCCAACACCTGCACTCAAAGAGTTTAGTGCATAATTGAAAAGATGCAGTTCCATATAAATCTCTCGTACTTCCCAAAACTGATTGTAAGATAAGAACGACCATGATAGGGGAAAGAGATAATTCTGGCATTCACACAAATTGCAAAAATATAAGATACTGACCTAATGTAGCCTTCCCAAGCTGACCACTGATGAGCTCACTATTACGAATATACACAAATCCATCCTTCGGACACATAGTTTCTCTAGACTTTCCATAATTCTTTTCTGCTACAGTAAGATTTAAAAATACTCTCATTTTTGCATGGGGACGCAATAACACACTGAATAATTGTTTACCAGTCCATAGCTCCACTGGCTACAATGAGAAAATATTTAAATTAGATACAACCATACACCAACACATCGGGAGCAAGAAAAGAAACACGAACTGAAGGATACATGTGTAATCATAGCAGCTTTCTGACCTATGTAAGAAAGTGGCTCTTTAACATCAACCTCGTCTAACAAGAGTAGAGCAGAGACATCGCATGCATAGAATGAAGATACACTACAAAATGACACTAGACAGTCATTTTATCTACAAATTAGAGATGTATCCATGATTATTTAAATCAGGGCTCTAAGTCATAAGCATCATTATATTACAATATAAGAGAATCGACCTCTAATTTATACAGATCTTCACTTTTACATTCACTGGTACACACATGGTGTTGGGACATAAAAAGATAGAACCTCTCCTGATCTCAGCAGCATAACAGCATCAATAACAAGTAATATTGAGTGGAGGGACCTCATAAACATTTGATCCATAAGGGAAGGAAAGAAAAACTAGCATTTTAATCCATCTCAGGCAATTCGTTTATTTGGTACCAACTCTTGATCATCTGTTAGGATAACAAAATGCAACCTTTATGCGGTGTTCAGACTAAGAATAAAAGGGTACAAAATTATTTCCCCACCTAACTTCGGTTCTAGGTCCTGCAGTCCTAGATCTTATGAGTAAATCGAAAAGAAAAATGTAGCAGGTGTATGAAGATAAGTGCAGCAACAACCACATTGCATTTCAAGATATATAAAGCAATATCAATTTGAAAACTTAATTACAGAGAATGTAGATGAAGATGGGATGCAGGAGGTGGTTGCAAAAAAATATAGAGCTCAATAGAACACTAGCACATGGATAAGCAAAAGAGCAATGCTCGACAAAATTCATGGCACAGTGGCATTAGAAGGTAAACTTACTTTAACTAATGCCGGGGTTGGCAAATCAATTGAGTCCATAGCATCACCTATGTATGAACACATGAGTGAAAAGGCCGACCGGTCATAAAACGTGTCTTTTCTTGTTATAAGAAAGGACGAAGTTAAAAAATCCTGAGTTGATGCAACCAAAATTTCTCCATTCTTCGGGGTGCACAAATTGTTTTGCACCTGCAGCAGTGTCAACGGAAATCAGAAAAAAACCAATGGAAAAATTAACTTGAAAAGCTGATAGACATGTGTCGCCATGTACATTCATGGTTATTACAGTCTACATTTAATTCATCCATATATCATTCGGCCATTAGCAATTTAACAAAGACGTGACAATATATGGTTTGCACCTTAGCTTAATGTAGTAGGCATCAAATTTATTGCACCTTAACTAGTATAGCAAGATATTAGATTCTACGAAATTCCGCCATGTTAAACACTCGAACTAAAAACACACGATCTGCTTCACCTTAAATGTTTCAGTAATCATAGGTCACCTTGGCCTAATCCGATAATAGACATCAGAAATTTATACCCTGAGTATTAATTAAGGGTCCCAAGGTTCAGCACTAATATAATAATCATTCTTGGTAGTGAAATTTGTCAAATAATTAAACAAGACTTTTAGCTAGTAACATCTGCAATGTGTGGTAACATTACAGAAGAAACTGACCACAAGCTCAACCATTCAACGCTTCCTCCAAGCCAGAATAGTCAAAAAGGCATGAAGCCAGCAGAATCGGATGAAATGGGCAATGGTTAGAGATAGTAAGATAAATAACAGTCTTAAACAGCATATTGGCAGAATGTGTGATGATGTGCTGTAACTGCAGATAAATGAAGGACAGCAGAAGAGCATGAAGACAAAAAGAACCAACAACACCATTTGTAACAATCACTCCCTTATATATATTCATATTTATAAGATTCCACAAGAAGTTCATCACTAAGCCAAATGAACACAGGAGTACACATGAAATTCCAAATTAGTGAGGCCAAGCAGGAGACATGCTATCTCTTATACACTTGTTGAAGCAAAAACCAATGAAGTAACATTTTACTTACCCCCATTAGCAACAGAGCCTCAGTGCGGGCCTCTTCTGTTTGTGGTACATGCATATTCATCTCATCACCATCAAAGTCTGCATTGTATGGGTTGCAAACTGACTCATTGAATCTCAGAGTGCGCCAAGGCATTATCCTCGCCTGTACACAACAAATAATGATTAAGGGATGCTTAACATCCAGTTATTCTATATAATATGCATATTTCGTTTGCAGTAGGTACCCGATGGGACATGATTGACATCCGGTGCAAACTTGGCTGTCTGTTAAACAGAACAACATCTCCATCTATAAGATGACGATGCACAATGCAACCATACTTCAACTGATCAGCGTGATGCTTTCTCGAAGCATACTTCAATGACCTGCCAGGCCAAGCAACAAAATTTGAGAATTAAACTTTCCCCCAAATGGAATTAATAAAAAAAAAAGGAAGCAAAAAAGAAAAGCAACAAACACACATCTCATGACCCTCAGGTGTCTTTATAAACCTAGCGCCAGGATATTTGTGTGGGCCGTTACGAACACATTGCCGCAATTTCTCAATATTATGATGTGAAACTCGTTCAGGATAAGTCAAAATCCGAGCCATCAAAATAGGAATAGCAACCTGTCAATCAAAGAATATGTCACAAAAAAAGTGAAGTAGTTTCAATTTGACAGATAGATAAGTAAATACTTGACCTCGGTGATTTTCAAATTTGGATCAGGAGAAATAACAGTCCTGCCAGTAAACTCTACACGCTTCCCTGATAAATTACCACGAAATCTTCCTTGCTTCCCTTTAAGGCGCTGAATAAAACCACTCAGTGGTCTTTGACTACTTTCTGATTCTCTCTGTGTCAACCCACGGACATCACTGTTGATATATTGTGCAACCTCCTCTCTCAGAAGCTCCCAGTTAGCCTAGTCCAACATTCCATGAAAACACTATGTAAGATGAAAGTTCTTCAAAATAGAGATTACTCAGGAAAACCACAAGTGGTGTGGTTGGAATACGAAATTATCCAATATGTAACCTGCGGTCTAGCAGCAAAAGTTGTCCTAGTTTCATTTTTGAAAAAAATAAAGCAAGCAAATACAACATAAACAAAACAAATAAGTCAAGCATCATCACAGATCACATCATACTCATAGGACATAGTTATACTTCAGCTGGAAATTATTATTTTGAGATCTTATCGCATCTGATGAAAATGTGTCAAAAGGGTTTGAATATTTAGACAATATTTATGACAACATTTACATGATTATAATATATTATATAATGTAATAAGTGAAATTTATGACAAGTGAACAAGATATGCACTTCAAAACCCAGCCAAAGGGTTTGAACATCTAGACAACATTCAAATAAGGTATTACTATAAATTATATTGACCGACTCATTTTTGTCAGGCCATACTCCAGAGAAGATGATGAATAAGACAAATAGATTGCAAATAATTTTAAAACTATAAGGAACATAACTTTCCACCTTCCAGATGTGTTCCAGTATTATTCCGAGCAAATCCACAAAATGTTGATTGCTGATGCAGTTATTTTAAAACCTCTACACTTTTCTCTGATAAGTTCTTGATAAAGAATTCCTCTAAAATGCATAACAGCCACCAAACAGCCGAGAGACCACCAAAGGAGTTTCGGGAACCATCCAAAACCCAGATCACATACGATTTTATTGTTTTGAAAATTTTAACATGCATGGTTATATTTACGGAGCAAATGATTAATTGGAAAACTCAATTGACTGGACCGACTAAGGCAAACAAATTAGGGCTTTACAGTCTTGGAGCAGAGAACGAGAAAACCAAATGCAGTACCCAAGTACACTTTGTAACAATGATAAATCCGGAATTACTGACCCAACTGTTACAACAGTTGTCTCTTGCATATAGCTTAAAATAGAGTTAGAATACAGGACAAATGTTGACCAGGACAAATTTACTATCTTTTATAACAAATGAGCAAGTCCTGGAAAGAGATATCACAAGAAAGAACTCATAACAACATTTTACCAGAAATCTGGGGCTCTGAGAGTCAGTTTCCATCATTTCTGCGCGAAGACTAGCATTTGCCTGGATGATGAATTTTAGCCTCTCTGTAATGTCATTTTCATTACTGCAGCAGCCAAAGAAAAGTAAAAAATGTGTCATCAATAATAAGTAAAAAGGACAGGAATAATACAAAAGGCTTCCATGACCTCGACCATGGATATTAATGCAGATTTTTCAGACAATCAATTTACATATTTAATTTTAACTCAATGGCCTAAAAGCTGCTCTACAAACAAGGAGCACGAATAAAAGGCTCATTTCAATAACAGATAGTAGGTCATTTGATATTATTATTTACTAGATCGGATATCGTTTGAGAGTTCAGGGAAAAGTCTCTAGTATGTTGCTTCTTTATGATATAAAGACTTTCAACTATGTAAACTTGGATGCAACTTCAAATTATGGCAGGCAAACAGTCATGATATTTTGGTCTTATTTGCTAAGTAGCAGGAATCAAAGAGAGAGAGCTTAGAGGAAAAGCAGACTGCTAAGATTAAGGTACAATCTTCAGCAAACAAGAGAAAGGTGTCAAAGATATTCGGCACTAGAAATACCAAGTTACTTCCTTTGAATTTTGAATATATAGTTAAACTGACAACTTTCAGCCCTGTTTGGAGTGGATGATAGAACTTGATATAGTAATTTTTATCAGGCTTTATCAAATGCATTGACTATGCAGCAACATATAATTAAGAAAAGAACGAAAACATCCTACATCTTATGTATGTTAATAATATTTTATTATACACATTTTGTTTTAGGCTTATGCCTTGCGGTACCATGAGGAAAACAGCTTAAAACCACCTTTTAAAACTTTGGAACTCCAGAGTTGGTTTGGTTAAGAGAATTGAGATTGTGAAGAGTCAAAGAAGAGCTTGGATTAAAAGCAGACATTGTAATAAACAATAGATAACTATAATAATTAACAACACAAATTACCATAAACATCAAAAATAACAACATTCTGCTCTTACCAGATCCATTATATGAGCTTATTTTTAACAAATACAATTTCCTTGTATGCTATAACAGCAAATCTCAGAAGGAAACAAAATTCACTAAACTCCTAATGGCGATGCACAAGCATTATAGATCTCACATCACTGACATCCCGCCTGATAATGGCAAAATTATATAGCCACGGCCATCATTTGCCTAAAACTCGATTGTGTGATGTTATCCTGAGGTTGTTTTCAATTAAAAGAAAATGAAATTTTTGACCATGCATACAAACATCAAAGAAACTAGCCATGTCTATTATAATTAATGGCAAGCGAAGAATATATCTTCATGCTCAAGATTACCTCTGTGTTCCACCATCCACAAAAACTGAAGGCCGTATGGCAGTTGGTGGCACAAGAATATTAGTCACTATAAGCTTCTCAGGTCTATCACTTAGATAAAGCAATTCACAATCCTGAAGAAAAATGACAATGGGATAGAAACAAGGCAAAGGAAACAAATGAACCAATAGGTGATGGGAAATATGAAGGAAATGAGTTAATAAATGAGAGTATCAAGGCGCGAGATGTCTTTCAAAATGTCTCTTCCAATCACACTGAAATTGAAACTGTAGGAGTACCTCATCTCGCATATTTTTCAGCAGCTCATAGGCCATTTTAGCATCAAGAAATAAAGACAACTTGACATTTGCATTTGCAGCCTTTGTGTGGGAAAGAGCAGATTGGCATTCATCCAAGCCATTGGCAGCAATCTTCGAACGATCATGCATGATCCTCAATTGTTGCCTTTTAACCGGACCTGTAGGGACATCAATATCAGAAAAAAGAACTCGAGCAATGCAAATAAAAGATATTCAAAGTATCAACTAGACACAATGAAATCGAGAAGCAAGGCAGGTTTCAAATAGGTAGGGTGTCTCACCATTAATATACCCACATCTGGAGCACATATGAGCTTTATTTTGGCTTACCATAGAATTACACTTCTTCACAATACTTTTCAGTATCTCATTTTTCTTCAAATGCTCAAGTTTTGGATTTCTCATCTTCTTAAGGAACGCTTGCCGGTCTTTTTCCTCAAGAAACACTGAGGAACATTTCTGTTGAAAGAAAAAAAAAAAAAGAAAAGGAAAATCATATGAGACATTTCAAACAAGCAAAATCATCATCCAGGACATCCATTATAACAAGAGGATTAGAAGGGCCAAGAAAAAATATGAACAACTAATTATGAAAAAAATATGGCATTGGCTACACAAGAAAAAAAAAATTATAGTTATCCATTAGATAATAATCAGCCTCACAAAGTTTACAAGAATTGCCGAGAAGTCCTATACATGAGAGTGGCTAAGTGTCATATGAACAACTCCAGAAGTTTTCTACTCTTGAAACAAGCACCTGATGCTAAATTGCACTTCAAAGATTTGTATATTTGTGAATACAGTAAGCCATTATTTATTTATGTTTTAATTATAACAAAACTCAACCTTGGGCAGCATCATTCAATTTTTTTACAGAAGTAACTTAAAAGACAGTGAGTCAGACAATACCTAGTAAGTAAACATTCGAAACTCGGCAAAAGTTTCAGATGAAGTGACAGTTTTTGACTAATTTTCCAGATATATTGGCATAATAAATCAGTGACGGGATCCAATATAACACATATAACACTAGGGATGATAAAAAATAACACAGATTTTGATACCTTGCAGATGCACTTCATTATGTCCACTATGGTACCCAAATATCCTACATTAAATACAGGAAGAGCAAGAGTTAAGTGTCCACAATGACCCGGGCAACTGTCAAAATTTCCACCACAGGTTTCGCATCTGCTAATCTTGTTTGGTGCCCCCTGAAAAGCAAAATATGACATGTCAGAACTATTATACTGAAAAGCTATGAGTTATCAGAAACACCACGTCGCCCTATCGAATCTCAATTCTCTCAGTTAATAGCTAGACGACTTGGGTAAGGAAAAATACATATAATACTATGATGATAAAGAATAAAGAAATATCATAAATCAAGTTCCAGGATTCATCTGCTTTTGTCAATAAGCAAAATCTTTACATACCTTCTACTTGATAAAAATCTCAAAACATAAAACCTAACAAGAGAAGAATAGAGCAAAGATCAACGCAATCAAAATATTTTCAACACTGAACAGGTACATCAGTCTCAGTGGCCATTCAAGGACTCATACTTTTACCAATATATTATTAACTGAATGTAATATTTATGCAAGGAAACGGGAAACATAGTCAAAGCCATGGCAGTAATTGCTGCTTTCTTTTATTTCCAATAGTTATTTCCTTGACTTATTGAAGTAGGGCAAACCCATGAGAGGAGATCTAACTAAGACTATAGGATTTATTTACAGGGCACGTTTTAATCTAGCTTCTCCTGCCAAAAGATTTATTTAGTTATTTGCTTACTAGCTCACGGCATTCATCCTTATCAAGAGAAAACTAATACTTCACCTTTATTAGCACTCCATTGATATCTAATAGTAGCAACGTCATGTACTAAGATAGAATAAAATATTGTAAACAGATGAAGCTGATTTCGGGTGTCTCTCTCTCTCTCCTTTATTTTGCGGCTAATAATATTCAAGAACCAAAAGCATTCAAAAGGTGCAAAATTTTATGACAGAACTTTTTCTTGGAGTTTACATTAGTTAGCAACTCGAAAGGTCAGACTCCAACCCCTATGGCTACTTATTAAAGAAGAGTACAAGTCCAAATGATTTGCCTATGTAAGGACTTTAAAATTCTAAATCTTATAATCTAGGATAGAAAAGCATAAGTAGACAAGCAACTTTGAAAGAAAAAAGAGAGAGAGAGAGAGAGAACAGTACTTTACCATATGAGGGTCTAACAACCCACCATCAACAGGCTTCCGGTTCTCGTTATAATAAACACCACGCCAAACTTGAACTTCAGAAAGTTTTTGTATTTCAGGCCCCGATAACATAGAAAACTGAATGCTTTCTCTGACAAATGGCAAGAAAATCCGGTCAAATAAATATCCCAAGGCATACTAAACTTATAAGAAAGCAACTCATGTTATCATAACTGGTTGTTTTAAGAATTTCTAATTTCAGATTGTAGCAAATTGTCCAAAGTTTTTCTAGATTCTCATACATGTACATGCAATTGGGAGGTTTGGAACACCAAGTTGCATTTAACTACTTCACTCCAGATCCTTGTATCACAAATTTGGTGTCTAACTTGATTACTGCCTTCCATGTTTTAGTCTTTTCTTACATTTCATTTTTCGAATTCAATTTATTATCTGAGTTTAATTTTACAGTTGATATTATAAGTTGATTACACCTAATAAGAATCACTAGGGACATTGATTTTGTATGTTGTAGCCTCAAACCTCTGCACTAATTCAAGGGATCCTACATTGCCAATAAAAGCATTAACCAACTTTATCGCATAGTTATGCAACCAAACTATTACCCAGCAGCATTAATTCACATCCAGAAGCAAAAGAGAGCAACTGGAGAAGTACTTACATCTTTCGAGGACCGACATCTTCGATGTACGGCTGCTTGGTGTATTGTATAGTTGCTTGATCTCTCCTCATCTCCTCCAATTAAAAATGTGATTTAATCTTTGACTCTCCAAACTGCAGATTCATGAATCAAATTATTACTTACAAATAACATGCTAAATGCGACTGATGCTGATTCTCGCGTCTCAACACCAAAATGAAGAGCAAAACCACAAAGCCACAAAACGTTAACAAGAATAGATTCGGAATCTTCCGCCTCACCGGCCGTCGGAAATCTGTACCTCGCCTGGAGTGTAAGGATTTATGAAGAAGAAGAAAGAAGAATGAAATATCGTTTCATGAAAAAAGTGAATTACGTGTTCATAAGTTATGTAGGGTTTTACTAGTTTTCAGTTTTCAATTTAAATTAATAATAATAATAATATAAATATAAAAAAAATGGGCCAGTTGAAATTACCTGCCGTGCGGTGCAATCTGCGGCCTTTTTTCAATTTCATTTTCTTTTCCTCTTTTCTTTTCTCGGTTCAAGTTCTCAATTTTATAGTTCTTCCTTTTTCTTTCTAGTTCTAATTTGTTTTAGTTAATCGTTGTTATTAATGCCTAGTTTTATGTAGTGTATTTTAATTATTTTTTACACTATTTTTATAATAGAATCATATTATTATTTTTTTAATAATACAATCGTGAAATCTACCATTTTATGTAATTTGTATCCTTTAAATCATTATTATTCTACAAATTCGTGCCGGAAAAATAAGACACTAGCTCATTGTAAATCTGAAGGAACAAACTATAAAGAAAAGTAATTAAAAAGTATAAAATAATAAATAAAATATAAAAATAATTATATGAGAGAGCCAACCATGATAATAAGTATAAATAATTAAATTCATAACAAATAATAATTAAA
This sequence comes from Schizonepeta tenuifolia, assembly GCA_029490685.1. Classification (NCBI taxonomy): domain Eukaryota; kingdom Viridiplantae; phylum Streptophyta; class Magnoliopsida; order Lamiales; family Lamiaceae; genus Schizonepeta; species Schizonepeta tenuifolia. The sequence goes on along the minus strand of CM055955.1, from coordinate 150,856,491 downwards.
TAAAAAGGAAAATGAAAAGAAGAAATCAAACTGAAATGCCCAAAAGCAAAAGAGCATCATCCATATAACTTGAGATAATTAGGTGTAACAATCTTTTGTGGTTCCAAAATTTCGACTTTTACTCACAAGAGGATTATCTCAATAGAATTAGTTTTGGAATATCGTTTCCCGATTAATTTGAGGGGGAAATGCATATAAATAAATGAGCGTTGACATTTTTCATTTTGCACATGTTCTTTGCATTTTCCCCTAAATTTACCAATTTTGAATTTGTTCAATCTTTCCACAATTTGTGATTGGGTTAATTGCCGCTAAATACCCAAATTTTCAATCAAATCTGGTCTTGCACCCACACTTAAGATTCTATCAGAAAAATTCTTCAACTTTAGATTCTTCTCGATTTGCACTTTTAGAGCAAAAACTCCCAAATTGTTGCTTAGTTGGTAACCCGAAAATCTAACGTGGCATTCTTTCACGGCGAAGCAAACAACGCCGCTTAGAATTAGGAACATATCTAGACCATCCGTTTTCTTAGATCGATGGTTATAATAATTTAGCAAAATTGAGGAGAAAAATGTAGAGTTACGCTTACAATAAAAATTTTAGGGATAACATTTCCATTTTCCCTCACCACAATATTCTTTATCCCTACAATAAGGGATTTAATTTGGATAGGAGTTGATCAATTCGGATGAAGATTTATTTAAGCTTAACTTTAAGAATTCAATGGATGAAACATATTTTTGGCTATTTTTCTAATTAATCGTAGCAATGATATTATTTTATAAGCTTATATAACAATATTTTCATGCTTTTTAATCATGTAAAATATGCTTTTAGTATATAGTTTACATTCTTGCAGCTTAATGATATAATTTAATGCTTTAATTGGTATCTTGTCATGGTTTAATTATTATCCTTTCTTGTGTTTTGGAAGAGAAGAGAGGAGAAGAGAAGAGATTTTCAATTTCTCATCTCATCTCATCCTCTCTCTCTATCTTATATCTATTGGTGTCGTGTAGCATTATGGATTATTATATGATAATAATGATGATGAGTATTATTGCTATTCATTACTATTATGATAAGGATGAGAAATAACAAGTGAAAATAGAGAAGAGCAAGCAGTGGAGGAGGAAGAGGGAGCCTTGGAGAGAAGGAGAGAAACTTTGTATGTAGTGAGTGCTATTATTGTTGTCGGCGGCATTCATCATCAAAATCAAAATCCAAATCAAAATCGCAACACCCAAATTAGCAAGTAGAGCGGCTTTCTTTGATGGGCCTTGTTGCTGCGCCTACTGCTTCCATTTTCAACGAAATCACAACAATAATTGCTTCATCGTTCCTCCTCTATGGCTCCCGATTTCTCTCTCGATCCTGACTTCATCCTCTCTCTCTCTCTCTCATCCCCATTACTCCTTCATTTCCTCTTATACCATCATCCTCACCTTCAATCAATCAATCAAAAATCCAATCTTTTTCATGGCGTCGGTGTTTCTATACCACGTGGTCGGCGATCTGACGGTGGGAAAGCCGGAGCTTTCGGAGTTCCTGGAGACGGAGACGGTGGCAGCGGCGATCGGGGCGATCGGAGATTCGGCGGAGGGAGGGATTCCGGTGTGGCGGAAGAGATCGGTGAAGAGCCCGTTTGAGAACGCGCAGAGCCGGCAGCAGAGGTTTGTAGGGATTCTGAATGCGTTGGATATAGTGGCCTTCTTGGCCAGAGAGGATTGCTTGGCCAATCAGGAGAAGGCCATTAACACCCCTGTTTCCGAGGTCGTTGCTCCTGACAACTCTGCTCTTAAGGTTGTCGATCCCGGTACAAGGTTAGGTTACTTACTTACTTACTTACTTACTCTCTCTCTCTCTCTCTCTCTCTCTCTCTCTGTGTGTGTCTTCTCCAAATTCTAGTATTGTGTTTTCATTTCTATTCTGTTCTGTTTTGATTAGAGGACTGACTTGTGGTGTGGTGTGGTGATCAATGATTATGATAACAACAGCCTTTGCTCAATCTATATATGTTGTGTTGTATTGTATGCTTAAATTGAATAGCATGAATTGAATTGTTGATCCACCACTACATACCATACACAGTATTGTATTAGTGGTAGTTGAAAAGAGGAAACAGCTAGCCCTTTTCTGTTTTCAGTTGTTTGCTAAGAAAAGAAACTCTTGTTATGTAAAGAAAGTTTCTTGTTTCAAATTCAAACCAACATTCTAACTCTTAACATGATGTAGTATTTCATTTATTGATGGTAGGACTACTGCTTGAGTACACATGTACATGCTTGCTTGGAATAACAGCTCAAGTAGTGCTATAATATCCCATTACAGACCTTAGCTTTAATTTGTGATAAAACTAAAAGACAGCAGCAGAATGAATTAATGAAACTGGACTGCTGTGTCTTGTTATAATTCTCTGAGTACCTGACATTTGATCCTTGTGCAAGCTAGATTGATAGATGCTCTCGAGATGATGAAACAAGGTGCAAAGCGACTCCTCGTGCCCAAGAGTTTAGTATGGCGAGGAATGAGCAAGCGCTTTTCCATCCTCTACAACGGTAAATGGCTCAAAAACATCGACTCATTCGGAGGCAGCAGCACCAACACCAACACCTTGACACCAACAAATGCTGCTGCTGTTGCTGCTGCTACTACCCGCCCTTCTGCATCTTCCACCACGTCATCCATCCAAGACAAATTCTGCTGCCTCTCAAGAGAAGATGTCCTCCGATTCCTCATTGGCTGCCTTGGTGCCTTAGCTCCTATACCCCTTTCTCCCATCGCTTCTCTGGAAGCTGTCAATCCCACCTACTGCTGGATCGACGCCTCCTGCCCCGCCATTGATGCCACCAAGAAGCTCCCCCATGATCCCTGCGCGGCTGCAGTTATCGAGCCAACACCCGACGGCCAGCATAAGATCATAGGTGAGATCTCTTCGGCCAAACTCTGGAGGTGTGATTATCTCTCCACTGCATGGGCTCTGGCCAGATTATCAGCCGGACAGTTCATCGTGGGAGCTGAAGATCACATGAATTCAAGATCGCATCCCAATACCAAGATCGATGAAATAGGTGGGGAAGAGAGCAATGCAGCAGCAGTAGCAGCAGGAGGAGGAGGAGGTAATCCCAGTAGGCTGAGAAGAAAGTTCAGCAGCAGAAGCATCGGCTTCTTCAGCAACTCGTCCGACCCAAGTCTGAGCATGGGGAGGAGCATGTATCGAGGTAGGAGTGCCCCATTGACATGTAAGGTTACTAGCTCATTGGCAGCTGTCATGGCGCAGATGCTGTCGCACCGGGCCACGCACGTGTGGGTTACTACAGAGGATGAGAACGACGACGTTTTGGTCGGTGTGGTGGGATATACTGAGATCTTAGGAGCAGTGACGAGGCCTGCTACTGTACCAATCAATTTGGAGCACAACACTCTATCAGCAATGTGATGTGATGTGAATATTCTGCTGCAATTTTGATACACCTTTGAACATTATTGTATTGTGTTGTGTGTTTGATTTCAAGTGTGATTCTGCTTTGGTTTGGTTCAATTCATTCTGTTTATAGCATGCTTGATCTTGATTCTTGAATGTGGTGGGATAATGAGATTTCTACTAAATAACTAGTTGGTGTTGTCTCAAGTCTTCCAATCATTTTCGTTTTCTTTATCTGTTTCTGTTTCTTTGTTTGGAGTGACGAGGATAAACACATTCATTCATAAGTCGTTCAATATGTTGCAGCGCAGTTGGCCAAAGAAGCAGACAAGACGAGACGAGCTACACGACATGCTCGAAGGAGCTCGACTTAAAATATAATCAAAAGAAACAAGACCTAGTAAAGCTTAAAACTCAGAGAAATATAGACATATGATCAGAGAAAAAGAGTTGTGGTGCATTAGAGCATAAACAGAAAATTCAAGAAATGCAAATTCTGATATATAATTTGATCAACCATATGTGTAGATGCAGATGCAGCCAAGGAGGGAGGGAGGGAGGGGTGTATTTAATATTATTAGTAACTACTAACAACCACCAACATCTACTTTCTCCTCTCCTAGACTACTACTGGTCAAATTCCATTTCTTAATTTCATCTACTACTACTACTATATAGGAGTATATATTATAATTCTCATTCATTTAATTAAAGAATGATCCTCCTCCACCTTCTACTCCTCCATTATTATTATTTGGTGCAAGTGTAATAACTACAACCCCTGTACTGTCCCCCTCCCAATCTAAGTGTAATGTAATGTAATGCTCTACTCACCATAACACAATAATGCAGCAGAAAATGGTCCACCACCATTAACCATTACCTTTCTCCCTCCCAACCCCCAACTACTACTATTACTACTTACTTGCAATCTGCTATCTGGACCTCCGCCATTTTCACACTGAATCATCTCATATTCATACTTCAACTCAACTCAACTTCAACTTCATCATATACATATAACCAACAACCCACAAATCACCAAATCACTATACCTTAACCCATAGCTACCACTAATCAACAAATACATGTCTTTCTTGTGTCTGCAACAACAAAACAAAACAAAACAAAACAAAACAAAACGAATATAATAAGAAAAACTCCACATTGCTACACCAATATCTTAATCTCTGCAATAAACAAAGACTGACTAACACAACCAATAATGAAACCAACCAAGCTATTAAAGCCACAATTACTCATATCTTATCTCACTCATCAACAAACACATTCCCACAAAGCAATTTCTAACCATCACCATCATCCTCTCAGTCTCACACAACACCACCAATAATAATTCATCTCTAAGCATCATAATCAATTCATTTTACAAGATAAGAATGTGCCTTTTAACCCATCAACCATCACTGCCAAGACAATGTTGAACTGCAGTTTCAGCTAAATCTAACTAATCTTTTTCCTAGAGAGAGCTTCTTGCTTGAAAGAGCAACAAAAATTACCTGGAAATAGCTGTCCCTCAAACAAATACTAATAGACATTTACTATATAAACTAGCAGGAAAAAGGAACAGGTATGGCATTCACTTCCCCATCTCCCTCTCCCAAAAACAATATCAAGAATTACTTAGATATGGCATCCAAAGCAATTACAAGTCTTGGGAGTGAAAGAACAGAATCCAAAGGGCCTGTTCGGAATGTTGCAATTGATGGCATAGCAGCATGGAGATGGCAAACAGTAGCTTCTGCTTCCACCTCCACCTCCACCTCCACAGCAAGTGCACAGTGAACAAACCTGAAAGCTCCCCAATTTCCTTCGGCTCTCATTAACCATCACCATCGTCTCCATTTTCCCCGGCTCCACCAGCGGCACCATGTCCGCCCCCGCCGCCGCCGCCGCCTCCGCCTGCAAGATCAAAGAAACCATTTTTATCAAAGCCATGTCATCAAGACTCGATTTTTATCGAAGGCCCAGATGGAAATTCAAGAAACCAAAGCTGGATTTTTCACAAGAATGTTTGTGGGATCTATGTTCTGATGCTGTAATTCATCACAGTACAGAAAGACAAAAAAAAAAGCAAAAAAAACAAAAAAATGAACTGACCGTGTACAATCTAAGTTGTTGATGGAGACTAGAGGTGAATAACAGAATCAACAGAGACCACAAAACCCCAGTAGCGCGCATTTCTCACTGTTTATGATGTTCTTGAAATGAAATTAAAAGTAGAGAGAAAGGTGTAGAAAAATTAAGAATGAGGAAAGTGGTGGTGGTGAAGTTGAAGTAGAATCTGGAAGTGGATCTTTTGTCTTGAGGGAATTAGGTATGAGCATGCATCTATGTATCTATCTATCCATCCATTAATCGCTAATAAAGAGTAAATAAAGTAATTTGGTTTTGAATGTGTATAAGAGGAAAGGTGGGGTTCAGTTGCATTCAATAAACCAAAAAAAATTGCTAAATTTTACAATGGAGATTTCCATTGTTTATTGGAGTTGGGGAGATGCAGAAGTGGAGTTGAGAGAGAAGAGGTAGCTGCAAGATAGAGTAGTGGTGTGGTGCTTTTGTTCTGTCCAGACCAAGAAAGACCACCCCAACAAAAAAGAGTAAGAAAAAATATTACTACTACTATAAAATTTAAAAGAAAAAGGAAATATATTATTAGTGATGAACGAGTAGTAAAAAACGGAAAGGAATGATTTATTTTTAGGTGAGAAATGTTGAATAAGTAAGAAAGTGGGGGTGGCGAAATATAAATAGAGAGGAGTTTGGGGGATGGATGAAATAGTCACGTGGTGAAGCAGGATTAGTAAATCTTGGTCGGCGTTTAATCCTATGAGTAATGTCTTTCATTTTACAGGGAATAAATTAATAAATTTCAGAAGCACAATTTTATTACTATTCAATTTCAACCCCCACATGTCCAAGATTAGAGTTACCCTCTCCTTCCACGAAATGGTTATTATTTTTGTCATTATAGTTGTCACTTTTACTACTCCACTCATATTTATTGTGAGAATTTTACTTCACTCATAATAATACTTACTATAATTCATACTACTACTACCATTTTCTTAAAACTTGTGTCGTTCATAATGTGACAACCATTTCGTGGACGGAGGGAGTATTATGTAGATGGTAGTATATTTATTACCATTATTTTTATTTTATTTAAAATTTGGGAGAGAAAATGATGGTACTACTATGTTTAAATTCAACCTGACCTGAAATAAAGAACATCTCACGTAGTACTTCCTCTGTTTCGAAATAAGTAGCTCGTCGTTCATATTAGGATGTTTCTAAAATAAGTGACTCATTTCAAATAAGGAAACAATTAATTCTTTAAAAGTTGTCGGTCATATCAATTTAATTAATTTTTATCATTGATCTTAATATTGGTACTAAAATAAAATGAACCACTTGTTATTGTTATAGAACGGAGGGAGAACTTAGATTTAGATGCAACATATTTGGTTAATAAATTATTTAATGGAGTGTGCATATTAAGAAGTGATTGTTAAAGCCCAACAGATGCGGCCCAATAGCCCAAGCTATTACTTTCCAAATCTTCTCTTCTCTAAATGTATGCTATTTGGGTTTTGGAGTCTCCCAATTTGTGAAAAAGATCTCTCTCTCTCTCTCTCTCTCTCTCAAATTCGCAGATAGAGCAGTAGATCATCATCATCAATTCCTAAATAAAATCGGTGGGAAATGGCAAAGCGAACGGGTGCGGCGGGGATGATAGGGTTCGACGGCGTGCGGCGGAGAAGAGGCGTAGAAACGTCGCCGCCGTCGATGTTGACTCGCGGTGTCAGCTCAGTTTTCAGCTTTGTGCGGTTCGCCGAATTCGAGATCCTCTTCGTTCTCTTCTTCCTCATCACATTCATCATCTTCAAAGATCTGGTTAGGATTTTCTCTTCTTCTTGTTTAAAATCTTGTTTGATGGTGATGGTATGGATATTGGGTTAGAAATATAATGAGAGATGAGATAAATGTGGTTTAATTCAAGTATTCGGTTCCTTGACAGAGAGAGGGGAGGGGGGATATTGCAAATGTTAGCGAGGGGAAGAAGGAATTTAGTTTATATGAATTATATGAAAATGTTTGATACTAGTAGTATTTCAATACATACAATGATAGCTAATGATATTCGGCTACGGTGCTGGTAATATAGTTTTTAAAAATGGAAATAAACTCTAAGTGGGTTGTTTACTAAGCGGGATAAGTCAGAAGATAAAAATAATCTAGGTTAATCAAACGCTTACTTTTAAGGATTAAATTTAAAGATATATAGTACATGATCATTGTTTATATTTGAAACTACAAATGTGGGATTGAAGTAATCATGGGATTAAAATAATCAATCATATCCTATTTAGTAAACGTCCTCAAAGGGCAAATGTGATTATTTCCATTTGTACAGTCAACTTTTTTTTTTTTTACGTGTGTGGCCGACTATCATTACCTAGTATAATATATATGAAAATGATTGTAAATTGCTGGGTGCAGACGTCAAGACCAGAATACAATGATATATTGGTGAAGAAGGCTGGTGGTGGAAGCCATTGGTGGCCCAACTAGAACTAGTACTACTCTTCTCTTCTCAATTACCACATCAGATCATCATCCTCATTCTCCTCTCTGTTTCTCTTCTTTTTTTCTTTTCTTTTTTGGAATTTGGATTACTACTACTCTACTACTGTCCTCTCCTGTATAATGAATATGTAAGAGAAGATTGATTCTTCTAGTTGTAGACATAAATCAATCACTCACATGTTTGTACAATGAATGAATTAATGTATTTGCATTCCATTTCTCCCCTTAACAATATGTATATACATATGCTCTATAGTTTCAGGTTCATATCATAAACTTACACTTACTTTTTGTAAGGAAATACTATGAAATTACTCACTCCTTCCTATCATCTCTATCTATTCTTTGCAATCTATCAACTTAAGTTACTTTGAATAATCAATCAATCACCCACCTCAGCTTGTTTGTCATTCATATATTGTGTATTGCATTTCCAATACAACTCAATCAATCTGCAAAGCAAAAATGAGAGAAATTGATTTGAGATTTATCAAGGAGAGATATTTATCAAGGAAGAGACCGAGTCAAATTCAATTGCAAACGTATTCGTAATTGTATTTTGTAACCATCAAAGTGTTTGGTGTTAGTGTAAGATAGGCAACGGTTATCTATCTTATCTATGAGAGAGAGAGAGAGAGAGAGAGAGAGAGAGAGAGAGAGAGAGAGAGAGAGATCTATTCACCCCACATGACATGACTTAATAGTAACTTTTGGATTTGGACCAACTTACTTCCAGACATAGCATAGATAGTATGCATAGTCTCTTCTGTGGTATCAGCAAACATGTCGAAGGTTTGGCAAGCCCGGTCCAGTACAAGAGGACTCGTACATAACGTTATTGCTCATTACATGTAATTTATGCTCGACGATACATCCTTCTTTGCTATCAAGACACATGACATGATGTATCATCAGCACACCAGCATCTTAAGAGGGTTTACTTACAGATATTTGGTGTCCCAGCCCAGCCAGTGTGACTCTAGATATTTCATGTCTCGTCTCAAATGCGAAAGTGCTCTCTTTCATCCACACAAACAAACTCATCTCTTTCAAACCCTCATTTCATTTCCAAACTTCACTAATTTCCTGCTTACAAACTACAGACAAGGTACGGTGGTGTATATGCATGCTTGTTTCTTTTCCTCCAATCACTTCTACTTCCTACCATCATCAGCTGCAACTCATATATTAATTTAGGACAAACAGTGTTATTTCAGGTTTGTAGTCTCTTGAAGATGCAGTGCAGGTGAACAGAAGGAAGAAATGTAAGAGAACTTCTCTAGGCTTGACCTGACCTGCTCGATTTATTCTGCGAAAGACCTAACCTGACTAATAAATAGCACTGAAGTTTTATACTTTGAAAACATATCCAATCATAATCGTTGACAGTGTTATTTCACAAGAGGAAGCAGTTAGTTACAGATTTCCCTAGGTTTATATAATCTCTCTTCCACAAGTACATTTTATAAAAAAAAGAAAGCAAAAGCTTACCAGGAAGGGCAGTTCTACACAGATTTAATACTAGACAAACAAATCAACAGTGTTACTGAATAAGTTTCTGAACCCACTGAATATGCATGATAAAAGTTACGAAACATCCAAAGAAATCCAAAACCTGACAAAGATGACACTGACTTGCAATCAAACAGGAAAAGTTGAATATTTATATTCTCATTGAAGCTTATTGAAAGGTATTCCAGAAATTAGAAATGGTCAAGTCTTGTCTTTCGAAACTACAAACGGGGCAAAACGCATGTCTTGTCTTGTAGATTACCTGCTATTCCCCCTCTAGAAGAATTGGTTGAGACAGGAAATATGTGAGGCATGCCTTCTTTTGATCTTTTTCCTGGTTGTCCCTGGCTGTTTTTCTTGGCAGAGCATAAGTCAACAGTATAGCAATCTCTCAACTGCGGATGAGAAATTAACATCTATTTCAACTTGGGCAGACCAAACTTCCTTGCAGATTCAGCATTTGGAAGCTAGCATAGTTCGACCCCTACACAGTGAGACAGTTATGAACTTGAGATTTTCCAACATCCAAAAGAGCTAATAAAGCATTCCAGTAACTGTCATAATTTACCTGATTTAATTTTGGCATAGCTCAAAGCTTCTGTTCAGAAAAACTGGATCTTTAGCTTTCTCAATAGTGACACCACGCCCTGTGTACTTGGCATTTATGGGGAGAAGAGAAATAGTATTTGTTCATGGTCTAGAATTCTAATACAACTGATCAAGTTACATAAATAGCCTTTTGTTACACAGTTTTACAACTTTTCAAGTGAGAAGTCAAAAACCTAAGTACTGAATCTATAACGACACTATAATTCCCAACACATTCATCATCCCATTGCCATAGTATGACCCACAAAGCAAATTTAAATCAGACAAAACACAAAAGTAGGTTACTTAAGATTTGATGTGTCTAGATATAATAATGCACTGCATGTTTTAATACTGCAATCTTCTACATCAAGAAACAACAAAATAACCTATTGGTCCTATAACATCCCTCCAGATTGCAGACATTAAAAATTACGAGCATAATAGCACAACCGACTGCTAATTTCACATATCCTAATTATGTAGTAATTGGACCAGTAGCACAGTCAATGAAGAGAGGCACACTTTAGATTCCTGATAGCAAAACTAAAGCAACATATAATTAGTAATCAGATAATAACACCTTAGCTTATCAAATAATGCTCATAAGTTGTGATAATCCTCACTAATGATCATTACATGAAGGATGTAGCATGAGTTCTAAACAAGTAGGAAATCAACCATAATCAGTAGAAATAGGTGTGTCAAAATAATTAGTAGTTAGATAATAACACCTTAGTCCTTTAGGTTATCAAATAATGCTGACAACTTGTGATAATCCTCACTAATGACCATGAAATGAAGGATGACAAGTGGGAAAATCAACCATAATCGGCGGAACTAGGTACCAGGGCAAGGAATGACCCTGTATGATTTTGGGAAGACTAATGCCGCGAGAGGCAAACTTTGCTGCCAAAAGAAATGCTCAGAAGACTGTCAAAGTGATACAAAACATATCAGAATGATGGCTGTCAGAAAAATGGAAACATCCACCACTGCCTTTAACAAATGTGACAACATTTGCAGATTTATACATTGCAGCAAGTTTAAGAAGTCAATCTAGTCAACTGAACTGCATCTTCAGAACAGCAGATCGACTTGGAATTGAATTCTGTACATCTCCAGCCAGGGAAATGAATTTACAGGAAGCCGTTATTTATTTATCTTCCAAAAGATTAGATAAGGCAATAACTTAATTATTTTTGGAAGACTTCTTTTCACTCTGAGTCAGTGTTATTATCACCCGAGGATTTTTGTCTAGCTTCTGACAAGGAGAGCCTCCGATTGTTTGTGGAGCCTGCATCAATGAGTCCATCTGGAGAGAAATTTAACGGAACTGTTACAGATGAAGATGCCAATAAACGGCGAACAGCTGTGGAGTCCGTTGATGATGAGGCAGGGGAATTGTATGCAAAAACCCGCATGGGGTGGTCAAACTTGCAGCTTGGACCAAACTTGCAGATACCATATCGTGAGTAGAATACACATAGAGGTTCCCCCTAATTAACAACAAAGAAATAAGTGTGAAGAGGAACATGCCAATTCATTAAAAAACTACACAAAAAGGTTAGGTACAAACACAAATATATACAGTATAATCTAGTCAGGTATTAAAAATCTACTAATTGATCTGAAGTGAATAGAAGGAGAAGCATAAGTGGTTAAATCAAAAGATACGAGATATAGAATATACCAACATGAAATAAGAACTTAGCTGAGTTTGAATGTTTCAGATGAAAATTACTTTTAACAGTGTGCATCTTTGTTTCTCATATGTATAGTCTATACTAGATTTCTGTTGCAAGCTAACATCAGTGTATTTCCCCTTCTTTCTCAAACCCCTAGCTTTTAGAAAAGATAACATGGCTGGAGTTTCAAACCACAGGCCCTCCCTTCTTCAGTTAGACAAGCAAAATTTTGAATCATGATACTATTTGTTCTATCCTCAATCTTGTGATTATTAGTCAATTGATTGGTTGGAAACTTCTTTAAATGAGATGAAAGCCTTCCAAAATGAAGTCATGAGCAAAATTTTACTATGAGATCTTGAGGATTGTTTGTACAATTGAGATAACAGAACAGATAAACAGAAAGTTCTTTGAGAAATAAACAACCAAGCAGCAAACTATAAGCATTTGTAAATTTTATTTCAAAATTGGAATCTTTACTAATGGTTCTGTATAATGCAGTAAGACTGGGATGCTAGGATAATTGAGTTGCCTTGATTAATAAGTCTGATTTCTTCCATTAATTACTATCTTATCTGTTAGACATGTGATGTTGTGATTGTGATGATAAGAGAGCAGTGATTGTCTCTTCTAGCCCTTAAATGCGCTTTCTAGTGGATGTCATGCAGGCCAGTCAAACCAGCTCTTTGTTCCCTTTTCATTTCTTGTATTCATAAGTAGACTTAAACAACACCCACAACCTTGACTACTAGAATACATTAATAACTGAAGATAAAGCCAGAGACCCATTCTTTGTTTATTTATCCCAGGACAATGCTAGAAAATATCAAGTACAAATGTTGGAGCAAAAACCTCAAAGAAAGATATGATGGCTTACCGGCCGTAAAGGAAGTCCAATTGGACTCAAGAGACAGTCAGGAACGGGAGTCAGTCTTTCCTTAGGATGGTGAAACTTACAAACTGCACCAAATTTGCAGTCCCCGGTCTTCATATAAAACTGGCATTCGGGCTGACCTGGTCTCTCGGGAAATACATTATCTTTTTGGAATGCATAATATCCCATGGGTACTGATCCAAACTCAGATACAACATTTCCAGAGTCGCCCTGGTGTGCTGCTCCATCGCTTTGGATGTTTCCTGCTGAAGGAGGTTGGTTTTCAGAAGAAACGACCGAACCCAGTTGACCCTGAGAAAGCCATGCATGAGCAAATTTAGATTTTATCTTGAAAATAGGTACTACTTGAAAGAATCTTGCACCAAACAATGAAGATCCTCTGTTTATTGCTTCCTCAAGTAAGAAACAGGTCTGGGAAAGAGCACTTTTTCATACCACAAGGCCGGAATGTGATTTATGCTTTCCCTGTCATTTTCCATGATACGAAAATAACTACTGTGATGGGGGCACTAAACATGATCCAGTCTGTATCGCTTAGACAAAGCAAAGCCATACTGTAAATTTAAGAAATCAGGCCTATAGTCATACTGCTTCACCGGCTCATCAGATTCCCCCCAGCCCGAATACAACCAAGAAATAGAGACTTATGAAATGATTATCATCATTATACTTGTGTGTTCGCTTTCTGCTTATTAGCATAGTTTACTTCAAGTCGTAAGGACTAACTTTGTGGGAGAATGCATTTGACTAGTGATATGCATCAAGTAAAGAAAGTGGGTGGGTTTGCAAAGAAAATCAAGAAACTGGAAGAAACACGCATAAGGAAATAACATCAGAAATATTACGTTGTATGTGTTCCATCCAGGGACAGATACCACTCCCTGTTGCATGACAAGTGGTGCATAACTTGGAGGGCTTTGCCACCGTGGACTGGCTATAAAAGAAGCTCTTGATAATGGATATGACAGCTGGCTAGTAGTAGGAGAATGAATTGGAGGATATACGGCAGAACCACGCAAAGAGACCATCATATTAGATGGCTGAGGATGATGGAATTTACAAGTGCTCCCAAATTTGCACTGCCCATTTCTCATATAATATGCACATTCCATCTCATTCTGAACACAATAAGAAGAGAAAAAATAAATCAAAACAATAAAGCTTGATAAAACCATGCATGAGAGATTTTTATACAGAATTTACTTTCAATGATCGAAGTTACTGTAAAAACACCAAAATGTTTGAGAACAGACTCTTTACTCAAAAACCATTCTCTAGTGAGGAGCAAAGTATCTTCACAGTAGTTCACATGGGTCCTTCTCTTGTAATACAAGCCCATCTTAACCCCGTCCCTTTCATGAAATATGACCACAAGGCAACTGTGATCTAGCTCAAAGTGTTTTCTTCATTATGCCTTAGACCAATTCATCCTTTTCCTCTCAACATATGCCATGCTCATATTCCAGATCACAAAAGTGAAGCTAATGTTTTCACCTTTACGAAGTTCTCAACAGGATTTTTGTTCCGATAAAGTATTGTAAAAAATAATGAGAAAGCTAATGCCCATGAACATTAATGAGTAACTTATAACCAAAATAAGTAGTTGCAAAGATTAACAAATATTAAAACTATTGCAACTAGGTTAATGAAAAGATGTACGCAGAACTCCAAATTTGGCATAAGTTGATCAAACTTTAAATTCAACAACAAGAACTAAACCAAGGACAAATTAATGAAAGGAAGATATATCATATATGTGCGTACCGGGCGAAGTGGATAACCCAAAACATTTAAGGCAACTCTTCCGGTTATCCCAGCTTTCTCTCGAGGATGATGAAATTTGCATGTGGCTCCAAATTTGCATGTTCCTGTTTTCAAATAGTACTGGAGACAAGACGAACAAGCTCAAATGAAAACATTAACAGGAAACAAGGAAGCAAATAGAGAATTTTAGTCCAATTTTAAATTGAAAGCGACAAAAGACAGCACCCCATAATTCAAAATCCACAAGGATCCCAACCGTCCGATAAGATGTTGTTTAAGTAAAAGCAGACTATTAATCTTTTAATTATTTAATTTCTAGATTACTTTAATGTGTATTCCCTCACTCTGTAAAATTTATAACTAAAAGAACCATACATATCAAAGATCTGGTAGTGCCAGCATTGTAATGATTGACTGTAAATTCTATCAGACAGTTCCAATCAAATACCATAAGAGCCAACAGGCGTACAAAGCTCTACTAGGAAAACAAATAAAGTAGTGAATACAAATGAATTCAGACATAAAATGCAATAAAAAAGAAGTACAAACCCATATGGAATTGACAAAAGAGTCAGTCTACGTGGCTGGACAGTGCATGAGAAAATGCAATGCCATAAATGAAGATAAAAGTTGTATACATGCATACCTGACATTCAGGTTGTCCCATCCTTTCTGGATATTCACCTTTCATCCTTGCTGTGGCAATAGCCTAATAGAAATTGAGAAAAAAAATTGTCAGACGACATGTACGGACAAAAAACTGAATAGTACAAAAATGGTCGAAAGTTGCATACTTGCTTCCAAAAATAGGTAAATTGAATCTACTCAGTTATTTTTTGTTGATTGAGGATTCAGATTAAACAGGTGGTAAATGCAATTAACTGACCATTTCAGTTTGATTTTTAGAATAAGCAATCAGAAACCAGCTCCACAATTTAGAATGCAATTCGCTCATATTACGAGTCAAACTGATATAGGTTTGCACCAGTGAAATGTAGAACTTTCATAAGTTATTCAAGCTAACATGTGTACCACATACCAGTTTCCTGTTGGGAGGGTGGTTAAATCGGCATGTAGGCCCAAATCGACACAGTCCTGTCCGAATGTAGTATGAGCAATCTGGTTCGCCTTCACGCACTGGATAAGGTCCAGATTCCGTTTGTTCCCTAGATCTCATGTTCATTTGCCATAAAACATCTGAAAAGTAAGATGCCATTAGTAATTCATATGAAGTAGCAACCCTCCTCCAGAAAGAAATGACTTTCTATCAGACAAATGGGTAGAATTAGGAACTCTCAGCCTTTGCATGAAAAAACGAAAATAAATGTCAATACCTCATTTGTAGTTATTGAAAGTTGCAATCAAAGTGAGCAGAACATAAAATGTGATTTGGAACAAATGCACTTATGCACCCAGAATCCGTATATCCGTACAATCTCTCACACACAGAAATAAACTTATCACTTAAGGAGTAGCAAGGAATACTTGTTTGCGAAAGAGAGGAGGGATATTGAACAAAATTCAAAGCTGTACTAGGGAACATTAGTGAAAGGTTTACCAAAAGAACATCTACATGAAGACCTTAAGAATGTCGGCACAATAATCGTGCATTTCCAAGCTAAGCTACCCTAACCATAAGAAACAGAATTAAAGAGGGTGAAAGGATTAAAAAGAAGTGTGAAGTCAATGCCAGTAATTCTTCCAAGTGATCGAGTAATCTACACAAGAATAACAAGTATATGTACAGTCAACAAAGCTTCACTTTTACAATCCTACTCCTCCTCCTCCTCCTGCCTTCAACATGTCAACAACATAAACTAGCTAGCTTTCCCGACTAAGAGTATTATTGTTTGGAAAAATGCAGGCACTGAACATAATCAATCAATCCCACGCCACGCTGATCATCAAACACCACTACAAAAACAAAGTCAATGGCGACGAGCGACACGACGATCGCAGCCAAAACCCTCCCTCAACCCCCATAAAATCCGCAAATGCTACTGTAATTCACGCAATCGACGCACATAAAACCGGAAAAGGGTTGAGAAATCAACGAAGTCGAATAAAAAAAGGAAGAAGGCAGAGAAGCAGACCTTGGTGGTGCATGGCAGAGGAAGCGGCGGTGACCGAAGCTCTCGACATTGGAATTCACCACCCACATCCACATGACATGACCTACGTCACCAGTAGCAACCGCTCAGCGATGACGAGACACTGAAATTAGCAGAATATTTTGGGCAGTAGCATTCAGAGGGTGAGGGGGGCGAGAAGGATGGAGCGAATAAAGGCGTAGAGAGAGAAAGGAATGGCGCAATTAGGTGGTGGCGTAATGGCGATCTCTCTCCTCCACAGAAAGAGAAAATAATGCTACGAAAAAAGGAAAGGGAAAAAAAAAAGCAGAGAAAATGAGAGGGAGAGAGAATAAAAATCAACCAACCAACCAAACCACCCATTCATTTCATTACACACACACACCACTCTCTCACTGCGTGTACTCTCTCACTCTTCTCTTCCCCTCTTCAAGTATCTATCACCCTAGCCTATCCTCCCTACTTTACTAATCACCCTCTCGCGCGTACTCTCTCCAATATTACTCGCTTCATATTTCGGCCACATCTTCGGGAATCCGACCCGACCCGACCTGACCCGTTTCAATTAAATAAATTATTGATCATAAATTCTCCCATACGACCGGTCGCATGGATGAAACCATATCGTCCACGTGTAACACATGCACGGGAAATGAGGGGTAAGTCGGGCATGTGGCATACACGCGCCACACACGGCCAGTCTACGCGCCCAATAATTTTTTATTTATTTTTTTATTGGTGCATGTAATACATGTGTCATACCTTATTTTTTTAATTCAACAACTTATTAGGACATGTCATACTTTTTTTTTAGTATTTTTTTGTTTTTTTCTTTGTGATTTTTTTTATTTTTATCAATCCACTTAAGAGTTCATTAATCTCAAATTAGAATTTATTAATCTCCAATCGATTTGTTTTTGATTTTTTAGATGAATTATATTTTTTGTAATTTTTAAAAAGAAAAAATAGTGGTGAACAAGTTAGACCCGGTCACCGTCAAACCCGTCTAATGCATGAGACTGGTCTCACAAGAGACCTACTCATTATTGATTTAGTAAAAAAAAATTCATATTCCAAAACCAATCCCCTCCATTATATCCCTTTGACATTGAAGAAACAACAAATTCCTCACATAATCGCATATAAAATAGAGCATTGCCTTTTATGATTTCTCATATTGTCTAGTATGTTAAAAAAGCTGGAACAAATTCTCCTCTATCCATCCCTTGAGAGATAAAGTGAACATATTTTTTCTTGTCTTGTGCTCATCTCCACTTTCAAGATAAAATGCCACCATTACCATACCAAGTGTATGTCACATTCACACCACAAGCACATGATGGATGGATTGATAGTCGAATCGAAGACGTAAAGTCTCATTTGTCCCAAATCCATCCTTACGACGACTCTCACCACGCAGAGCTTCGTGGAGAAAGCAACTTATAGAATGTGCCCCAAGGAATCCAACTCCAAAAGCTAGGATGACAAGGACTCCGCTTGCAGTTGGAAACAGATGAAATCAACAACCA